>JAVDOI010000002.1:14288526-14856026 GCA_032191485.1 Leptoclinus maculatus
CAGATTAAGATGACGACGTACTGAGCGCAGAGAGAAACCATGCTCACCTTTTCAATGGACTTCTTGTTGTTGACCGAGTAAACTATGCAGATAACGTTTGCCTGTCAAGACAAATACCGATATTAATACAAGAGCTACAGACAGTACAAGCACGGATGAGTGAGAATTAAGGGAAACCAACCTTTGATATTTCTTGGTACAGCTGCTCGTCTGACTGCTCGGCCTCTAAAAAGTGTCAAAAAGACACATCAGTACAGTCCGAATTCAATTGGATTAAAACCATCCTCTGTTTAAAAGGTGTTGTATTAGCATGCAATAACATTTCAAATTTCCCCGGCGTGGTACTAATAAAACTGTATTTAATCTTGTTTTAATTGTGTTTCTGTTTATAACAATGAAACAGGTCTGAAGTATTTAGGTCGAAATGTTTTTGAATACAAATGGTTCCAATCTGCATCTAAGAGCACAAATCGTAGTAAACATATGTTTAATGTGCCTGTGTGTGTGTGTTTAGTAGAGGGGGGGCGTACCCGAGTAGTCCACTATGTGTGTGGGAACCCTCTCTGGGGTGACATCGGCTGGGATGGTGATCTCCTCGGCTCGACGAGGAACCTGGAAGACAGAGGACAATGATCCAAACATCTGACAAGCAAGCCTCAAGAAATATTACACAAAGTCCTGTGTTTTCATCTTTTTACTCGCACGATTCCGATTTCAGACAAATCTAAAAACGTATCAGCTGCCGGGATGATTTCCAGCGTATCGATCATCCGATTGCTCGTTGATACGTACCTCATCAGGAAACTCCTCGCTGACCAGAGACATTATCAGCGAAGTCTTCCCCACCTTGGCTGTACGGGCAAAAAAAAAAGATTATATTACAATCTGACATCACACACGTCTTTGACTGACACTGGGTCATAGACATGTGACCTCTCAACAATTTCTATTGAGCGGTCTGGGTAATACGTTAAGTGACAGCGCACAGATAAGAGCAGCTCAAGAGAATTAAGAGCGGTGTTTTGGCTGCAACTCTCTCAGGAACAGTCAGTAACAACTCCCCTTATGTGGCCGCGTAGGTCAACCTGCACAGCCATGAGTGAAATATATAAATAGTACTGACAACACATATGCATGCTTCAAAGAGAACAACCAGACCAGGTGAAACAGGTTAATAATTCTGCCCTCACACCAGGGTCCTGGGAAAGTCAAGATATTGTAATTACATAATATTTACCCATAATTCTGTTTAATATGCAGTGCATCTCTGTGCCAACTATAGCTGGAACAATTAGTTGATTAACAGGACATTTATCAGCAACTTTATTATCTATAATCTTGTTTTTTTATTGGTCTTTTTTCTGTTACAGAGTTCATATCAGGTCTTCAGGTACTGCAGTAAACACCACCTTCACAATGCTTTTCATATGTGGAAATGCACACATGGGGCAGCTGCCATGTCGTACTATTCAAACTACAGTTTTCTGGCAGCCTCTTCCTAATATTATCTCTCGTTATGATTAAGCAATGTGTTGAGTATCAACACATGGAAACAGTCGCTAGGTGCATCTGCTAACTGTAGCTTCTAGCTCCACCATTAGCATGTTAGCTAGCTAATGAAGCATTCAACCGCTTCGGGATTTAAAGACACCCGCTACTTACGTTCCCCTACAAGTAGTATCCTCACGTCCTTCCTCATGTTTTTAGCTTTTTTAAAGACAGTCTTTATTGTTTCATGTAGTCCTTAGATAGCCGTCCTCCACCTCCAGCAGTTCACCTAACGTCAGGCCTGCGCACTGAAGTGCTGCCGCTGTCAAACCCCTCCGCGCCTTTGTAGGACAAAACGGACGGACAGTTTTAGGAGCTCCTCCGAGTTCACCACGCGCTTCTTCTCAACTTGTGACCAATCAGCTGAGGAGTAAATGTCATTTAAACAGTCGCGTGAGGCGCATGTCTCTGTAATTGCATGTTAATCACACTCTTTTCGGCGCTTGCATAGCATTTCGCAGTAGACGTTTCATGGGCAAAAGCCGACCTCCAACACACCGGCAACTACAGCGAGTCATACAGGACAAACTTCAACTGTAATTTAAAAAACGCGTTATGCTGCTCTCTGGCGGCAAAGAGAAGGATTTATATTGAGTATATTCTTATTACATATTTAGTCAAAATGGGATCTTCTTATCTGTGACATTAGTGAAGTGGAAATAACCTACAATAAAATAATTAATTAGTTAATAAATTACAATAGAAAAAAGCTTTATTTACTTTTGATGTTATTATCATGTGGGTTTTCAATTTATGGACAGCACCTTGTTTGTTTTGTAATATTTATAGTTTGTTTAATTTTATATTTTCTGTCTTTGCATGTCCGGTTAAAAATGTGGCCATAACGAAGCCAATTACTATACATTACAAACATACTATTCAAGATCAAAAAGAGGAAAGCAAAATACTGAGAGGTGGTGAGATGACTGGATTTTAAAATGTACATCCATCAGCTAAAGTCGCAATCTTATGTGGATTCACTGAGCAGCTAATCATAACGAGAGATAATATTAGGAAGAGGCTGCCAGAAAACTGTAGTTTGAATAGTACGACATGGCAGCTGCCCCATGTGTGCATTTCCACATATGAAAAGCATTGTGAAGGTGGTGTTTACTGCAGTACCTGAAGACCTGATATGAACTCATGGTTGCACAAAAGTTATAGGCCCTTTTGTAACATACTCGTGGTTTCTCAAGTTCCATATGCAATAAAAGTGTTGCTAAAAATGACATTTAAAATGCTAACATTTGAAATGTTTATTACAATATATTGCATATATTACAATAGATAATATATATTAACAAATCCACACATTTTACTTAGAAAAGGCTGTTTATTTTTCTGGGCATGATGTCATGAAACATGTTATGTTAAATGCGTATTAATTGTGTAACTCAAAATGTAAAAAAGTAAAAAACATCATAAAAATAGCATGATATTTAACCAGCATAATCTTCTCTTACAATATAACAGTGTTGATCTTATATGTGTACGTTTGGTCATAAGGGTGGATTTCACACAATGATATTAGTATTTTCTGAGATTGAGCATCAGTTCGGGTGTCGGTTAACGTGAGTGGATGAAAGTCTCAAATCCATACTGTGGCAGAGAGGACAGTCTAGATGTGTCACCACAACACAAAGATGAGAGTCCTGATAGAGTGCTGTGACAGCAGATGTTCATCCGTTGTGCTGCAATAGTTCAGTCACATGTGCTTTCAAACGCTGAAGTCTTCTGCCCCGTCTATCCTGTTGGCACACCTCTCTGTTGTTCATCTTTTATACTTAATGTTGGCTTCAACTGGAATGAGAAACAAGAAGTATTACAACGGGGTCATACGGATGCATAATGCAACGGTTGAATAAGCTTTCACATGACAGGAATGACTATTACGTCATGTGAATAATTTACATATCCGTGTCTCCTGTACATTGTTGACGTGTTAGTCGACCCAGCCTTGCTTACTGGTATAATCCTGCGGTGCCATGGGCCTGGAGAGGACCTGTCTGAGGGCGTCCAGCCACTCTCTCTGTTCTCTCTCCTGCTCACACATGAAGAGAAACTGCCGCTGGGGCGTCTCGACGGTAACGCCACACTTCCACTTGTTTCCCCGGGCGTGCTTTGGGACGCACTCCTTCACGGAGTAACCCTTGCTCTCTGTGCCGATGAAAATGACCCCCAACTCCTCCGCATCCTACGTTCACAAGCATGACAACACATTCAGACATAATGGTGGTTAAAGTGCTTGACAAACATCCACACAGCATTGAGTTAGAATGAGAAGTCCTCACCAGCTGGCCTTTGAAGTACAACAACTTCCTGTTTTGAGAGTCCAGAATAAACCACCTCCTTTTGAACGACTCCTTCTGCTGTTAAAAAAACACATTTAATGCCTCACATGAAAAATGACAGTTTAAATTTAAACATTTATATCCCCTAACTTCTTCTTTCACACCAATCTATTCTTACCAAAATGTAAATCAAGGGTGTGTGAATATGTAAGAGGAACCGAAACACACAATCAAGTGTACTTCTACTACTGTGACAGACAACTCTAACTCTGCTGGTAGCAGCAGCAGTTGAGTGCGCACAAAATAAATGAACAAATAAATCATATAAAAACTGTAGATGTTTCACTTTTTCTTCTTTATTAACTTACCAATGGCCCCGTCTTTTCCATGTATCCCTCTTTGAGGTAGTTTCTTGTTATCTTCGGTACCAGCTGACAAAGAGGTGTAAAGGTACACGAGCGTTATTAAGGCTTATAAACATAAAAGCGAAAAAAAAAAAGAGGCACGTTTACGTTCTTACTGCCGTTGACTCTGCTGAAAGTGAACGTCCACACTCAATAAACTGCAATATATTTAGAGTGCATTTTAAAGTGCATCAACATTTTGTCTGTTTCTTTGGTTTTGAGAAGGTTTGATGCTCACTTCTTCGTTGCTTCCAGTCGGGTACGCTGTCTTCAGGTACGCATAGCGAGCGGCACGAATGGCGTTGAACCACGTCACTATTTCCTAGAGTAGAAGAAAGAGACCCTGAGCTTCTCCACAGGCCTATAGTATGACAATCAGTATAAGACTTGCTGGTTCGTGTTATTTATACTTTGGATGATCATGCAGTCCCACCTCAGGACTCTCGTGATAAACATAGAGGTTCCTGGTGTGATTGTCGTCTTGGTAGGTGATCTGCAGCCCGTGAGGATGACCAATCTTCTCTGGTTGAAAGGTGGTGTTCAGGTCCTTGATGGAGATTACAGCTTTTGGGCCTTTGGACTCCTGGATCACAACACATAGAAACATCAGAGTTTGTAGAAAGGATGCAACGACTGGATTCAATTAACATGCAGCTGCTTGTGCACTCGTTTTTTGAAGCCATGATAGCAGCGTGGTTAGAGATGAATGTCGGTCGGTCAGTCCACCACTTTGGTCTCCACTGAAATGACTCAAAAACTATTCGATGGATTGCCATGAAATTCGGCTGAGACATTCATGGCCCCCAGAGGATGAAATGTAATAACTTCAGTGATCCCCTGACCTTCCCTCTAGCGGCACCAGCAGGTCAAAATGTAAGTTTGTCCAATACTTTGGTTTATGATATGGTAATGATGGTATCAGTGAATATTAGCGTGTTAGCACACAAAACCGAGATGGAGAACATGGTAAACATTATACTTTCTAAAAAGAACCATTGTCATTGTGAGCATGTTGACGTTAGCATTTATCTCAAAGCACCTGAACACAGTAAGTTACCTCACAGTTACCTCAACTTACCTCACAGTAAGTTGAGGAAAGAGATCCAATCAAATAAATGCACATGCTTTTACATCACTCACATAAGAAATATAAATATAAACTACACATCTTGTACTTTGAAAGAATATAAATGGTTTGATTTATGTCGTATGTGAAAGTAAACTGGAATGAAGCATTTATGGTTTATTTGTCTTGTATTTTTTATGCCTTTGCAACTAAATACCACACGGGCAGCACATCCCTGGAAAGATCCTGGTGATCAGACTGGGATCAGCTCACGGCCACCTGGCAGACCGACAGCGTAGTTCAATTGTGTCTGAGCTGCTGGGAACTCACATTTTCCTTGTTGTAGTAGGTCAGGGTGAATTCTCGCTCCGATAGTACAAACTTCCTCTTCAGAAACTGGGAGTTCTCTTTCCCTTTCTTCCACAGCAGCCCCTCGTAGAAACCTGGTGTCAGATCCAGGAAAATAAAATTGAGTCACCGCTCCGTTGCAACATTTTGCAAAGCGTGACGGTCTGGCCAGCTTTCACTTCCTGGCGGTTTTTTTAATTCACAGAACAGGTTTTTCTTGCACAGTTCTACATGTGTATGAGGAACCACATCAGAGACGATGATGACTGATGTTCTACAGTAAGACGTGTGTCAGAAAACAGTGAAAACATCACCTGTGGTGTATGAAATTGGTGGATACTTGGTTTCTCCTGTGAATTCCATCCTTTCATATTTCGCCCGAATCCACTGGTCTCTTAAGACTCTGCGGTTCAAAGGCAAAAACGCAGAAACTCGTGAACATGAGCTGCAGTATCACCACAAGAACATGATCCATTAAGCTTTGATCGAGCAGCAGATATTCATCCATATTTCACTTCTACAGTCAGTGGTTGCACTTCTCTTTATTTATGGTGGCATTGCGCCGTCAGCACACTTGTTCATCACACAGACTGAAGAATGTCATCATTCTGGAAAGTTACTTACGCACAGTCATTTTCCTGGGGCCGATAGTAGTACACTGGAACAGCTTTCTCATACAGAGCTCTGGCGCTGGCATTGCCATTGGAGTTCATGAACTTCCCAGATCCCAAAAAAAAGACCCATATGAAGATTACACAGTTTGTCCCTTGACCTGAATAACTACTATGTTATTATTACCACAGCCATGATAACAGATGTGGGGACCATACCTCCACCAGTTCATCCTCCCAGAAGTCCAGCTTTATGGATTTGACCCGGCTGTACAGGCTGCGATGGATGCCGGAGCAGTTCAGACACACAAAAACACCCAGCTTGTAGGACGCCCACTCTGGATCTAAGGTGTGCAGAAGAGGTGGGACTTAGATTAAACACTTTGCAGCGCCAGAATGTCCTGATTGGGGGCCCCAAAACCCCCCTGCTCCTCTCACTCTATGGGCCATGTACACTGTATTCCTATGCTGGAAATGTACCTGTTATGTGATAAGTCTTGTCTTTGAATAAACAAAAATCTATTTAGGGATAAACACAAGAGCACACTATAACTTTGAACCAATATTTTGACACAAGGACCCTTGAGGCTTTCATTACACTAGTTGATGTTGTGTATTAAAGTGTGTATTCCTGTTCAAAAGTATAGAAATTCAAACTACCACTACAGAGAACCTGCAGCTTTCCCTGGTTGACAAAATGACAATCACATTCATCTCATCTGAGACTGATAAGCTTTATAACTGTCAACAATAACAAAACTGTTATAACTGACAAAAATAGAATCCAGAAAGTCTGATTATTTTCAGGGTGTTGGCCACTTAGAAATGATATGTAGGAGTTTCTGATAGTATATATATATATTTGAAATAAGCTTGAAAGAACAGAAACACGCATCTCTTACCTGGAGCTCCGCAGTCTGCGCAGTGACTGTTGACCGGCCGCTTCAACAGCTCCAGCAACGCCTTCTTGTTTCGGTCATGGTTTGACATTTCAAGTCAAACGAGGGTCTCTTCTTAAACTACGATGAATCCGCGCAGTCTAATCTAAACATGGTGGTCACATAGTTTCACACGTGGCAAAATGCAACCGACAAAAAAAATATAAAATGTCCAAATGAAAACTGGAACTTGCGACAGATTCTTTTTTGTGGGATGTTACAACACAACGCAGGCGTCCAGCTGCGCGGTCTGAACGACAGTAGACGGAAACAATGTGGTTTGTTTTGTCACTGGGGGTTGTCCTTTGTGACATGTAGCTCTGTGCGGAGCCCTCACAAATACAAACACTGAGGCACCAAACTGAGCTGAAACCGGTCTACCAGCTGAGCACGTGTAATGCGCTCAGAGCAGAAAGACTTAATTGCAGGTCGCAGCCGTCCTGCAACATACCATCCACCCT
Organism: Leptoclinus maculatus; assembly: GCA_032191485.1. Classification (NCBI taxonomy): domain Eukaryota; kingdom Metazoa; phylum Chordata; class Actinopteri; order Perciformes; family Stichaeidae; genus Leptoclinus; species Leptoclinus maculatus. The sequence continues at coordinate 14,296,194 of JAVDOI010000002.1, forward strand.
GTAATCACTGAGATCAGCTCAGGAATCACGATAGAAAGTATTCAAACACACGGTGAGACTATCTCTTTATTTAGTTGTTATAAACCTTTATTTGGTCACAACAGATACCCACTGTGAATAATGTGTACATATTCAAGACTGAAAAAAAGATCAATTGAAAAACAAAAGAACCAAGTGTGAAGGTGATTTAGGGCTGACACGCTTTTAAAAAGAGTGCGCCAACAGTACTTTGTGTGGAGAATGACGCTGTACACACAGCCTTTACATATTATATTTTACATGTTAATCTCTTACATTAGTGACACAGTTAATCCTCAAAATAAATGTCTACTTGATAAAAAAAACACTTTGCAAGATGCAAAGCGGCTTCGACGTATAAAACACTACTGTACAAAAAAAAGACTATAAACACACAGCTTAATATTACAAAAATCATATAAAGTAGAGATCTTCAGTGCCTTCTTTGAAAGCACCATAAGATGCGCTGAAAGCATTTGAGGTTGTTCAGCTGTGAGTTTGTCCAGGTGAGAATATCTTCAGTATTCATTTCATCTCAAAAGAAATACGTGGAACCAGGAAGTCCTCTTTGCACACGCAGCTGTGACCAGCTCATCTCATGTCGAGGTCACAATCATAAAAGAGACAAAAGGCAACAGTGACATATGTTGCTGCCGGACTATATTCATCCTCGTGTCACAACACTAACTGTAAAAGTGTTTTTTTTTCTTCCACACCAACAGCCAAAATGTACGGACTCTATAAAGTGTGGCCCCTGTGTGATGAGGACACGTCTGATCTCCTCTGTGGTTCAGGGGAAGTCTTCAGCAAGCTGCTGTTGAGTGCTCTTTTCAACACCCAGGTGGATCGCATCGAGGTAGTGCAGGAACCTGGAGGAGGAAAAAAACTAAAACAGCTCAGTTTTCTGTGGACCCGTTTCATCAGACGGGGTTGCATTTGTATGTTTGAGTTGCATGCATGCTCAGCGTCTTGCATACAATTACAATTCAGTTCAACACATTTATTCTTAGCCAGACGCTTGGTGTCAAAACAAAGACATTATATGAGTCAGCTACTGGCTGCCTGTGATGAGAGGTATGTAACCACATCCTCCCCACACTTCAAAAAAAGACATAAAGGTGCTGGCCCAGTGACAAACTACGGTTACCGCGTGCTCACCTCCGTTTAACTTTGCCCTGCTCCTTAAGCCGCTCTGATCTGCAGATGGTGCGAAGGGCTGGCAGGTAGTCCAGAGCAGCTGCTGAACTGTTGGCCGGAGTACCAAACACTCCTCTGAACATCAGCCTCTCCATCACTTCTCTCCTCCGCTGGACCAGCCTGGAACGCATCGACACGCATTACCTTTCTTTGCACTGGTTTAACTGGTCAGGGTTAGAACTGGGCCACAGTGCATTAGGTCCACGTTGTACAGAGGATGATATTGTGTAAAGAAAGACTAGCGAGACTCACTGTGGTTGACAGGGACCGTCCTGAGTGAAGCTGTAACCTTCCCGATGGGCGGCCACAGGGAGGGCGAGTTCTGCTGCAGCCTCCCGCCCCACCTGCCCCTCTAGTTGCTGGACTTTGTTCCAGGCCTCTGTTACCGAAACCCGACACTTGTGGAAGCTCAGAGCCTCCACAGCAGCCGGGATCTCCAGGACGTGCTCTCCTCTTTCCCAGCACCCCCTGTCGGTCTCAACCCTCGACTCGTCCGTCATCCCGTCTTTCACCACAGCACCGGCCGGTGACATCCTTCTGGGATTGTCGCCCCCTTCCGGAAGAACCATCAAAGAGGAGTCCATGTACGACATGTCGTCTAAAAAGTCAGCTATTGATTCGAGACACTGGGAGACCGGGAGACTTTTCACCCGCTCCTCGGGAGTCAGCGGCTTCCTCTTCACCGTCTCCAAAACTAAGCTCTCATTGACGCCTCCCTTTCCCCGAGGAGCGCCCTGCGGCTTGCAGAGAGACAGAAAACCGTCTTCCGAGTCCGAGTCCGAGTGCAGTCCGTCCTGGTCGGGTAAACTGTGCCGCTTCTTGCTCTTCCTCATCCTACTGGACATTTTGATCGGACTGCCGTCGTCCGAGCAATCCGCCGACTCCGCCGTGTGCGGTGACCTGGCGTGTGACGGCGGCTCGTCTGGATTAACAGAAGGACGGTGTTGTAATGCACAAACAGACTGCTCTGGTTTGAAGGTAGAGGTAGTCAGCTGTGTGAGCGGCAGAGGTAAGAGCGTCTCGAAGTTGGAATAGAGCAGGTCCACTCCTCGTCGCTTGCTGTTTACCAGCAGCTCCCAGCACAACATCTCCTCCGTCGGACTCTGTTGACAACACATACCCGGTCAATCGAGGACAACAGGAACCAAAGAAAAGCTCACTTCACACATGTTGTTACTCTCAGCGGTGTAATGTGGTGAATGAAGAGTTTACCCTGAGCCGCTCCCAAATGTCTCCCTCAGGTTCAACATTCAGCAGACCCAGCATGCTCTCAGTGCAGCCGGTGTCACAGGGAGGAAGAGCGTCGGTCACTGCACACACAGACGGATTAAAGATGGGATTAAAAGGTAGTTCATTTGTAAAGCAAAACCAAGAGATCAACATTACTATTCCAGCTGTTTCATTGGCTTCCACCAGCTCATGTTCTCACCCTGTGTGCCGGTGTGCGTCAATGGTCTGGTGACGCGGCGGCCTCCTGCGCTCCGGGTCCAGAACTGCAGCTGCAGTAAACTCTGCCGGATGTCACATCCGTTGAGTCGGAGCAGAGAGCTGATGTCCAACAGGTCCGTCCTCGTGTCTTCCGTCAGACACAACAGACGCAGGAAGCTGCCAACATCCAACTGTGCCGGAGAAGACGGGGGAGAAAAGGTCAACTTCAAACTGACTCTCCCGCTTGATTAGCATTGAAACATTAGTGTTGAATACTCGTCCACTCACCACTGAGGGCGTTTTGAAAAGGATCTCTTCAAAGTTGCCATCAAACATGGTGCTGAAAGCAGGATCTAAAAGACCAGACAGAAAGTGTGAATAAATCCAATCAACACAGCCTGAGAGACATTTGGCCTTTCTCCGTCTACTCACCGCTGGTAGTGAGGATGACCGGCCTCTTCGTCGTGGTCATAAACGTCTTGATGGCAGCTAGAAACCCCCAGTCGTCATCAAAAATAACATCCACTTCTTCAAACAGGATGAGCGAGGTGGCCGTCTTCTTGCTCTGTTCCTCGTTGTTCTTCTCTTTAGGGGTGGGAGCTGGTTTGGGCTCTTTGTGCTTATTGACACACTCGCTTGCTTTCAGGACTTTCTTGGAAGCAGCTATGTGAAGAGATGTGGGAGAGAGAGAAAGGAACAGTCAAATAATTACTATTAAAAGGTCCTGGTAGAAACTTTTCATGAAGGTTAGCCCACCATGCAAGTAAACAAGTGACACATTAGAAGATGAGATGAACCTGTCTGTTCGTTCTTCTTCGTGTTCGGCGTCTCCTTGGTGGTGGGTTGACCCGTTTTGAAGAAGTTAGCTAACGAGGTGGGAGCCAGGCCTCCTCTTTTAGCTCCTCTTGGGGACTGAGGCGGTTTCCTGGGAGAGGAAACTGCCCTACGAGGAGAGTTCACCTTCCCTGGAAGATGAAGAATACGACCCGGAATGAATTTCCAACAGTTCCCACCACACACACAACATGTGCAGAAAACAGGTTATCAACGTTAGCCCGGTACATACTGGGCGAGGATCCGAGCTTGAGAGGGCCAGCGCTGCTGCTTGTGCCGTAGCTGTTGAAGTAGGCGGGCTTGTGGGCGTTGACCCCCTGACTGTCCACCTGGTGAGACTGAGTGGCTTCCTTCAGCTGGGACAGAATCAGACGGCCGCTCCGCTGAGAGGAAGCATTCACCTCGAACACCTTGAGGGACCAGAGAGAAGTTAGGAAATGAAGACGCTAGTGTCACCGTTTGTGGACCGTGAAGCTTTCGTACCTTGAAGCCCAGCTCCTGGGCACAAGCATAGACTGCAGCAGTCTTTCCTATTCCAGTAGGTCCTGTGATGAGCATCGTATTACAGAACGTGTCCTCTCCGTCCTGGAAGTCCTCTTCTCCGCAGTCCCAGTCCGAGTCTGGACACAAAGAGCCATCATTCAGTCAACACAAACGCACTTCAAGCCAACAGAAGTAGTTATAAAGAGGAAAACAGGATAACAGTTTCTCTAATCTCTCACCATTGCTGCCTTCCTCTTGTTTCTTGTCTTTCTGCTTTTTTCTCTCCTCTCGGTCTGCACGCAGTTTCCATTCCTTTAGCCAGCTGTATGAAAAAGGAGAAACATGAAACATTCGCCCAAACGTTCCTCATACGATGGCCCCGAGCCCACATTACGTGATGGGATGATACTACAAGCCGCTCTACCTCTGAGCCGCAGCGACCCCGAGCTAGAGCGGCTCCTGTCTTTACACAGGTGCAGTGAAATCAAAGCTGTTTTAGTTCCTCACCTGTGCAGCCTCCTCACTGAGCCAGTGTTACCTATGATGTCGCTGGAGTGCTGGGGCTGGTATTTGTCCGTCCATAACACGTCCTCTCTCAACACATCTGTAGAGACAAACATGCTCTACATTACTTCTGACAGACACTTACTGGATCTATTCACCAAGCATGTAAACAACGAGGACACAGTTTATCTCTGACTGGCACACCTTTGAGGATCCTCTAGAAATAGCTGTCATGCCAGTTGGAAGGTGTGTTTTCTTCGTGCAGGTGGCTTTTTAAGATAATTACACATTGTTGTGGTGGAGTCAACACCAGCAGCTCTATTTTTAGCCAATCAACTGTGGCTTTGATAACGACACATTTGCAACAAAAGCTAATTCTGGAGGGCAAGTTAAAAAAACATTAAAGTAAAAGCAGTTGGTCCGATGGTGTGTCAGTCTGTTCCAAGACATTTCAACATATTTGACGTCTTTGATTTCAAGCTTGCATTGACTTATGGTTTGTCGGACATAAGCAGGAGCTTCCTTTTGCCCATTGGTTGATTTGCCGTATTGTTTGTTGATCCCAAAGTTGGTAGAGAGAATGTGAACCCTCACCTTTTCTTCCAGTTCTCTCCCCCGAAGGCGAGTCCTCAATCACAACCACAGAGTTGTCATCAGACGGGACGGGAGCAGTTTTCTCATTCGCCCCCTCCTCCGGCCGCGATCTCCTGGCTCGTCTCGTACGCCCCCCCCTTTTCGTTGGCTCCGGCTCGGGTTTTTCTTCTTCTTCTGCACAGTTGGCCCGTTGCTTCTTGGCCACCTTCACAGACACTCCCCTCTCGTCATCCATCCTCTTCCTCTTCCCTCCCACTGGTTCAGCTGGCAGTGTGCCGCTTGTGACTCCGGTTACAGCCTCTGGTTCTGCAAAGGAACAAGCAATGGATGTAGAGAATAATCTTTTAATTTAGGCTCTAATTCTCTCCCTATTGTGGCTGATTAATACTGCAAATATCTGCGCTTTGAGAGGATAGATTAGGATAAACACAGCCGAATAAAAACTGTTACTGCGACCTGACGTTATGCAACATATATCTACCGTTGCTTCAGTCAGACTGACCTGAGGCTGAGCTCTGCTGCTGGTGGTCAGCGCGTCTCTTGAGGAAGCGAGTGGTGAACATGTGAGCGGGGAACAGAGGGTTAGAGGTGCCGACCTCCTCCAATAGGAGCTGACGAACACTTTCAGAGATCTCAGGCCTCCAGCCAGAACCCTTCAAAAAGGAAAAAGTACTTTTGTCAAATATTGTGTTTGCTGTTTAACCCGACTGCACTACAAACGACACGATGCACAACAATATAAACTAAGACAGAATTGAGCATTCAAGTACGTGTACCTATAAACCAGACAATGAGATACTGATCCTGCTAAACATGTGACTAAATCATTACTGTCATTTCGACGTACCCGCTCACAAAAGGCTCTGCGTTGTGGTTTTGTCCTCACACAAAGGGAGCCGCTGACAGGCGGAGGTGAGTTGGATGTTTGGTACCAAAGCTCTTTCAGATGACGCAGTAACGAAGACTCCGGCCACCGTAGACTCCAAAGAGGACAATCTGTCAACAACAACAACAAGTTATGCTGAGCAACCAGTCCTCCTTAATAACACATACATTAAGTCATATATTTAAGTTAAAGTAGCAATATCACAATGTAGAAAGTTCAAGTCCTGCATTTGAAATAATTAGCTAAATGTAATAAATGTAGTGAAGTAAAAATGTAAATGTTTTCCTCTGAATTGTGTAGGAATAAAAGCATTAACTTGTCAGATGAAGATGCCAATATATACATACTGTATATACAGTATGTATATGTTTGTATGAAGGACCAGCTTACCGTTAGATGGTTGCCTCATGTGAACTGGCTGAAAGGAGGAAGAGGAGCCAGAGTACGCCTCCCTGCTGACGGCCGTCTTCGCGATCTGTTTCCTGAAGGACTCGGGGAGGCCGCTCTTCAGGAACTCTTTGCGAGCTCTGAACTGCTCGTCGTCCTGAGAGTTTTCAGAGCTGCTGTCGTCAAAGATGGAAATCACCGCAGACGCCTTGCGAGCGGTCTTCTCTTGGCCCGGCGAGGCCCCTTTGGAGCCTGTGAGGAAGAAAGTACAGCACCATTAGATGAGAGCTCTACAAAATGCTAAACAGTAAATGATGATTTTTAGAGTTACCTGGGACAGCCTTGGTGTCTTTGCCAACAGATGCTTTACCCAGAACTTCATGTAGGCTGCGTAGAGGCTTCTGGGTTTTACTCTTTTCTGTCTGGTCCTCCTCCAGGCAGATGACAGAATCCTGAAAAAACAAACCACATTATAATGAGAGGAGAACAACACTTAACTTTTGTGTTGTATTGTGGACGTGTCCCATTGTGCCAATGCGGACAAAAACTAAACAGTGCAAGATAATACGAGGGTCTGAGAGAAGAATCACAGTTAAGCCAAAGATTTGTAAAACTTTAAAATGTGTTATCGGTCCATTTTTGAATGACGAGCCAGAGGAAATGGACAACGGCAGTCATTACCAAAGACTGGGTGGGTCTCATGAGAATATATTAAGGTCGCCCAACAAATTTGAATAATTGATCCCATCTTTTATTTAACAAATATATCAGCAGTACACCTTTGAGCCACACGAGGGAGCCTGAATGTTCCTACTGTTCTGAAAATGTATTCATTCTGATTCATCTTCTGCCTCTAACGTTACCTCGTCTTCACAGTAGCTCTTCTTGGTCTCAGCTCGTGACGAACGCCTTAACGCGTCCTTTTCCTTGACGGCTGTTTTTTTACTCTGCTGGATCACTTTGGCTTTCTCCACCAGCTTCTTGGCCTGCTTCCTTTTTTTAGAGTCATTTGAAGTCTGAAAAATAATAAAGCATCCATTCATCACCTCGTAATTATGATGGTTAAAATATGCTGTTCCTTGTCATGTTAGTACAGCAATTCATTACATTTAGAATGTGTCCAGTCTGTAATAAATAAACTTACTTTAGCAGCCAAAGTGGAAGAGCGTATGCCACTTTCAGGCTTGGTCGTGGAAACGTTTCTATGGACTCTAGTAAATTTAATCCTTATGAAAAAGAAAACATTGAATTAGAACATTAAAAAGAACAATTACACATAAATACATTCATACACACTCAGTTTATTGGGTAGCTAACTGTTAGAGAATGTAGTTTGTGGTGCAGTTGAATTGTATTACGTTACTAAATGGTGTTTCTAATATTTTGTCCACCCCATTCATATTAACGAGGGTACACAAAAGAAAAGAAACAACTCTCTGCATAATGAAATTCAGTCCTCCAAAATGAACATATAGTTGAATAAACACTTTTTCAATAACAAATGTAGCATTATAACCTTTATGAATGAACTATTGTATTAGAGCGCATTAGTTCAGCTTTGTTGTACCCAATAAACTGGCAACTGAGTGTAGACATGCATCCAAAATGTTCTTCATAGAACGTGTAACTGTATGTGTCACCTGATCGGGGTTTCGTTTGTGTCAGGTGGGCACACCATCTCTGCTACGAAGAGTGTGCGTTTGGACTTGCGTATCTTTGGGGTGGACATCTCTGCAGGGCTGTGATTGGCTGAAGCAGCAGCATCAGCAGCGTCCTTCGACTCGCTGCGTTTCCTGGTTTTTCTGACGGGGCTTGTTGGGGTGAGCTCAGGCGCTTGCCGGACCACAGCTTCTCTTTTGGACCTCCTCACCGCCGGGCCGGAGGGAGTTGAGGTGATGGGAATCTCCTCTATGTTATCATCAACCTCAACAACTGCGGCCACCGTTTCTTCCACAGCATCAGCTGGGGTGGTGATGGCTTCATCTTCTTCTTTAGCTTTCTTTCTACCTTTTCTTGCTGGTTTCTTTTTAACTACTTTGTCTTCCTGAGAGGCAGCAGGGACTTGCTCAACAGCGGGTGGAATTACAGCGTCTTCTTCAGCAACTTTGTCCGCATCATCCCCAGCCTGCTTCTGCTTGCTCTGGCTCTTAACAGGCTTGGATTTGGAGCCGTCCTGGCTGGGCTGTTTGAAGGCCGCCATGAACTGCTTCCTCTGTGCCTCGCTGCACTTGGGCATGGAGTCACTCTCGAGCACAGCCAGCTCTAGATCCTCCTCTTGAAGAACCACGTTGGATCGACGCCTGACAGTCGGAGTCGTAGCAGGAAGTTGGTGTTCGGCCTCCACGCGAGGAGACGACGCAGGGCTCATCGCTCCCTTTCTCCTGCCGAAGATAGAAGCTAATCTCCCCCCTGCCATGGCGGCTTCCTGTTTGGGTGAGACTACATGCACTTCAGCCTGGATGGTGACGGTTCGGGGTGAGATGTGAAACGGTGGCTCTGCAGAACCGACATTTTCTTCAGCTTTAGGGACGTCCAACTGGTCAGTGTCCATATCTTCTGCCTCTGTTGTGATTTTGCTGTCGTCTTCTCTGCCCTGTTCATCTCCCGTGTCCTCTTCATCACCGCCCTGGCTCCGCACAAACTCTTCGAAGGAGATGGTGACTGTGCTGTTGTTTAACCTCGAGGCCTCATCCACATTGACCTCCATACTGACATCACACAAGGAGCTCTCTTTTTCCTTCTCCTCTGGTTCCGAATGCTTTGCCTTCCTTGAATTCCGTGGAACAGTTTTGACTTGTTTTGCTTTGTCTTTTGAAGGTACAATTGGAGACAATTCAATACCGTTTAGTTCCAAAATAAGTTTGTTCCCACATTCGGGACCATCTTCTTCAGCCTGCTCATCACTGACAGTCTCAGTGGCAGTGACACAAGCCTCAGCACTAAGCTGGGTAATGAGGGCGGCTGTATCACTGCCAAGAACACCACAGCTGCCGACTGCTTCAGCTGCCGAGTCTCTGCCATCAAATGGTTTCTCGACAATCAGGCAGCTCGCCTCCTCTGCGAAGCTAAAGGTTTCAGCCTCCACAAGTTTCCTTGCAGCTTTGCTGGCCTTTCTCCTTCGTTTCTGAGATTGACGTTTCACCGCCGCTTCTGGGCCTGTGCATTTTTCTGCGAGCTCAGACGTCCGACAGTTCTCCTTCAACTGTTCGGGGGAGCCGGTCTTTTCTTTAGAGGACGGCGCCTTCCGGCCAAAGTAGTCGGCGATGTTGTTGGAGCGAGGAGGTGAAAAGGGTTTCTCCACAGGCTTGGGCACGGGAGAGAAATAGTTTGTGATTGTCTTGACAATATGACTGCCTCCATCTTTACGGGATTTCTTGCAAGGCTGTAAAAAGGAGTCAAAGTACGTAATAAATTAATTAAAACATTTTGCAACCGCTACTGAATGCTATATAAAAAGTGTCACAGACATACCTGGGTGTCAAAGTCCTCAATGACGGATGCCATCGCCACAACACCAGCCATACTTTTAAAGAGACCTACAGCGAAAGGAAAACATTATGTAAACAAAGACATTAAGTATTATTATCCAAATAGCACAGTGGTCTAGGCTGCATGCCATGTAAACTCATTATCCCGGAGTTATCAAATAAAGGCAAAAGTTCCATAATAATAGTGTTATGCTCAATTATTCCTTTAGTTTTCAACAACCTTTCATGCTTTATCACTTAAAATTAAAAACCGCAACACTCTGTATTTGAATATTTACAACAAAAAAGGTACAGCAGAGTTTATTATCGATTTATTAGACACTGTTGACACTGTAAACAGCCTATAAAACAGCATTAAAGCCATACTATGCAGGGAGTTAAGAGTTCAGGTGAAGAATAAAAATGTTGATATACAGAATTTCATATAGGGGTCGGGGAGAGCTAACATAAACATGTATTATTATAAACATGGCGCCCTGTAGCACTTACAGTTTGTGTGCAAAATTATAAAAAAAGGTGGAGGAAAACACTCACCGATAAAAAGTGAAAGTGTAACTTGCTGCTACTTCGTCTTCTTCCTATTCACTTCCTCGGGTGTGTGGATAAACAACAGACGCAAAGTTCATTGTGTGCGGCGGACATCAGTGTGGAGCCACCAGACATATGGACGTCACTGTAAAACAACAAGCTAGCAGACTTCGGTCGATGCTACTCTCAAAGCAACTTCGCTCCTCGCGCGTCCAACAGTTGGTCCGAACGTCTCCAACATGTCAGCCACGAACATACCGAACGTTAAACTGGAAAAACGTCACGCGGATATTTTCCAAATTGTTCCGAGTAGGAATTCAAAATTCATGTTTTCTTGACAGTTTGTTGCTCTTTCTAAAAACGCGCCAGACCCGGTCGAGAAACGAAGAGCGCCAAATATACGTGACGTTTAGCGAGACCGGATTCAGCCAATCACAGAGGAGGAAAATGGCTCCGTCGTCGAACTGACGTAGTTTGCCCAAAACAAAGATGGCGTGTGGTTTTGCATTTGATGGAGAGGAAAAACTGACAGCTACCTCTGCTGGCTGCGCCAAGCCAATTCAACACAGAAGAGTCAGTTATTGTACCAGTGATCACAAATATACAATTATCTACTTTATCATCATACAGTATATTAACACGTGTTTGTCAAGATAAAATTAAATTACAATTAAAGCAATACAACTATCAGAATCAGAATAATGCGTACGCATACATGGAATTTGACTCCGGTTTTCACATTGCTCTCAACATACATAGGCCTACATGGAATATACAAATAAACAAGTAAAATATAAGAACAAGGACATTAAGGACAACAAAGTAGAACAGAGAAACCAAGCATAAACATTTAACATTTAACTACTATAAATATAAATATATATCGAAGAATATATATGAACATAAACAACAACAATGACAATGGACAATGGATTGGGGATATTAGTGCAGAATGGTGGTACTAGTGCAAATGGAGAATATTTAACTGTCCCCAGTAATAGGCTGTGATTGTTTTATTGGTATAAAATTGCTGCAGTTACAATCATTTTCTTAATGAATCAATGAATCGCTTGGTCTGTTAAATATGGAAGCCCATTTCCACCAGCAAAAAAAAAAAAAAAACTTTTGGTGCATCCATCTGTAACCAGATTTTAACCAGATCCACTGACCAGATTTTTCCAGTTGCTATAGAAAGTCGAAATTATGAGATACTTTAACACAACAGTCATAGAAGCAGCTTTGACATATGAATGGATTGTGAGTACATTGAAGACTTCTTTAAAACGTGGCTTTACAACAGATGAAATACAGATGATGTTTCACATGGATTGTACTGAGCAAAACGCACCCTTGAATAGAATGTTAAGCAAGAAGCAGCTCTGGAGTATAAAGAATGAAACCAATGTGGCTAAGGTGGCGACCAATAAACAGCAACTGGAAACATCTTTTTTTTTTTTCTTTTTTGCTGACAGAGAAAAATAAAAAAATAAAAAATATATATATATATATATATATATATATTTTTTTTTTTTGTGAATTAATTATTATTATTTTTTTTTTGTGAATTCATTTTTTTTTTTTTTTCTTTTTTGTGAATTCATTATTTATTTTTTTTTTGGTCATCTTATTTTATTTATTTTTGCTGGCGTGAATGGGCTTCCATAGTTTATTGGTTGCCACCTCAGCCACATTGGTTTCATTCTTTATACTCCAGAGCTGCTTCTTGCTTAACATTCTATTCAAGGGTGCGTTTGCTCAGTACAATCCATGTGAAACATCATCTGTATTTCATCTGTTGTAAAGCCACGTTTTAAAGAAGTCTTCAATCTACTCATTCATATGTCATAGCTGCTTCTATGACTGTATCTCATAATTTCGACTTTCTATAGCAACTGGAAAAATCTGGTCAGTGTTATGGTTACAGATGGATGCACCAACACGAAGCGCAGCGGTGAGACGCAGGTGACGGAGCTCCTCGAGAAGATTGAAGAGATGTGGGCAGGGAACAAAGATCCTCATTATGAAGTGGACCTTGGCCGTGCAGAGCAGATGGAGGCAAAGAAAGAGGCGGGACACAAGATGGCCAAAAGGATTAGGCAGACCAGCCAAAGACAAGAAAGAATACTAAGAGAGTTGTTTCGAGGTAATCAAACAATTATCATATAATTTTTGATTAATTCAATCACTGTTACTGATAAAAACATTTTTACAGGGGAGAAGCAGCCAATCACTGACATGAGGGTTGTAATTGTTGGCAGAAAAGACTCGGGGAAGAGTATGATAGGAAACAGGATCCTTTTGGAAGAGCTATTTGACTCAACTTGGCTGAAGAAGGTAACCAAGCATACTGCCTAAACTGAAATATTATAGGAGCAGAGCCAGGGAGAATAACATTGAATTTGTCATGTTTGTTGTGGTTATATTTTATTGTTTTGCCATTTAGGAATTCCAAGATCAGCAAGGAACCACGACGTGTGTGAAACATGAAAGAAATACGTCTGGAATAAACGTCTCAGTCGTTGAGGCTCCAGGCTGGTTCACAGATTCGACGATACCCGACTGGCTCAAGGGTGAAGTTCTGCGCAGCGTCTCCATGTGTGCTCCGGGCCCCCACGTTTTTCTCTTAGCGGTTCCCATTTCCCAAGCCTTTACAGAGAATGCCTACCAAGCAGTTGTCGAGGTCTTGATGCCATTCGGTGAGAACGTCTGGAGACACTGCATGGTGATGTTCACCTGGGCAGACTGGCTCAATCACAGGTCCGTTGAGGAGCACATCGGCGCACAAGGCAAAGCCCTCCAGCGGCTTGTGGAAAAGTGTGGGTACAGATACCACGCTGTCGGCGGCGGTCGTTTTGGAGATGGTTTTCCAATCATGGAGGTGTACCACAAAATGATTGCCATGATAACACGAAACAAGGGCCGCTACTTCGCCGCTGAAGGCAAAAAGGGGGGAAAGAAGAAACCAACGCTGACCTGGCAGGAGGAGTGGGACAGCAGGGAGCAGGAGCTGATAGACCGGATGTTGAAAGCCGTGGCACAAGAACACGAGGAACCACCGCTACCATCTGTGAAGACGACAGCTAGCTTCGACGGAGCCTTCATTCCAAGCAGTGAGTTTGATATTACTGCTGCTATTTTCTTTCTGTAGCAATTCAAAATGGTAAATATGTGCACTGCTGTTGTGAATCACACCATTCAACTTCTGTTTTCAGTGAGCGGAGATGTTCCCTCAGAAGTTGGGAGCACATTTTGGAGATCGAGAGCACGTGCCAGGGTGTCCGAATGGCTGAGCATTAGAGTCGGGAACTCGGATGTCACCTCTGGGGTTGGCAGCATGACTGCCTCGGCCAGTTATGTGGGGAAGTTGGATGAAAGCCTTCACAACATCCAACATCCACCAATGACAAAAGACAAAATGAAGTTAGACACTCTCCATGGCAGGGTCTGCACCGACATTGTAGAAACCCAACGCAGGCACTCTTTTTAAGCTAAATATGCAGCAAACACAAGCAGGCTAGATCTGAGGTACAGACAGTGATAGGCTATACACGATAGGAAAGCACTGTTTACCAAACACTGTTGGACACTGTCAAGAAAATGGATCAATATCCAGTGATATTAGTTTCTGATGTCTGGAACAGCTAATTCTATGATCTTTAAATGTAGAGTTTATGTTATGTTCAAGGGAAATAATTGACTGTTATTAGCCTATAGCTGTATTTGAGCCCTAGACGTTTTTTTGGCTTATTCTCGAAAATACTATACCCATACTCAAAGGGGCCTTACTCTCTAACTACAAGGTCTATTTGAAAATGTTCAATGGATTTATAACACTGAGGAGGGTTTGCTCATATGAATTGTGTACATATTGTGTATATGTTACTGGTTAATAGCTGATGAAGATGGAACACAGCTCCACTTTGAAAAATGTCAAATTCGTATGGTGAAAAAGCATAAGCTAAATATTAAATGAGGCTCAGTGAAGCCTATAAACCACACACAATCATAGAAAACTACAGCATTAGTCACCCACAAAAGAATTGGAGTGAATAGAGTGAAGTAGGCCAGAGTTAGAGACATAAACGTTATGAGAGGTCACGAGATTGGCTTATTCTCGAAAATACTATACCCATACTCAAAGGGGCCTTACTCTCTAACTACAAGGTCTATTTGAAAATGTTCAATGGATTTATAACACTGAGGAGGGTTTGCTCATATGAATTGTGTACATATTGTGTATATGTTACTGGTTAAGAGCTGATGAAGATGGAACACAGCTCCACTTTGAAAAATGTCAAATTCGTATGGTGAAAAAGCATAAGCTAAATATTAAATGAGGCTCAGTGAAGCCTATAAACCACACACAATCATAGAAAACGACAGCAGTAGTCACCCACAAAAGAATTGGAGTGAATAGAGTGAAGTAGGCCAGAGTTAGAGACATAAACGTTATGAGAGGTCACGAGAGGTCGCCATGTGAGAAACAGCCTCTCCAGCTGTTCCATTGTACTTTTATAAGCTAAATAACTATATATTTAACTTCCTTTATCCTTGTACATGCACAATCTATCACATACAGCAGTTAGAAATCATTTTGGAGAGCTAGAACCGTCTCCAAAGCGTCTCGGGACCGCCGACCTACGGGAGAATTGCGCCATAGTGGTTGTGTATTGGGCCAGTGTAGAGCCCCTGATTGGTCGATTTCTTCATATGAAACGTCTATGCACGTGTCTGGATGTGGCCAATTGACTGGCGTCAACGGAATTTTCAGGAAGTCTTTAGTTTTCCGAAAAATGCCGATCTAAGCCCGAAGCTGCCTCGCTGGAATGTGGTCCCCCGAGCTCATTTGACCCCCCCCTTCCTTTTTTCACAACTTTATTAGACTGTAAACGGATGACAAAAGGCGAAACAGGAGTCTAAAAGGAGTTTGAGGACATCGTTTTATGATTTGGCTTTCTTCGGTACCAGTCGGCACCAGTCGGTACCAGTATCCCCCCCGTCGGGGGGCTCTCAGTTTAGAAAGGTTAAAGGTTATCATGGTAAATGCAAAATGTATGTCTTTCCTGTTTACTGTATTATGCAAAACTTTGGGTTGGAACCAATAGAGCAAAGGCTTACTTAAACACCGATCAACAACATGTGCTTGTTCAGCTTTATAATTTACTGGCTTAAACAAGAAATAAAATGAATAGCTATGGAATACTTTAATTGTATAGTGGATATGAAAAATAATACAGAAATTATATTTGTCTTCTTCAATAAATATCTAATACAAATCAAGATTCATGTGGTTATTTTACCAGTTATGGAGTTATGTAAAGAGTTTTGATGGGGTGAGTGACTTACTTATTTTATTTTTTATTTGTTTAACTTTTTTACTTACCTTTCACAAATGTAATTGGATCAAAAGATGGATGATCGATCGGTCATTTTTGTCATTTAGGTTCCTCCGAACTTTTCAGAAGGGTCGTGTTGGTGCTACACAAAACATAAAAAAAATATTGTCTTGTGTGTAACAAACTGTAAACAACACATACTTAAAGCAAACACGAATTATTTTGTGTTATCCCCAGTGACTTGTGTTTTTTATGTTATTTTAAAATGATTTGAAAAAACGCGAATGCACCTTCCCGGCCGCCGTCGCTGCTGTGATGTTTTCCTTGACCCGTTAGATTCATGACTATCCTTCCCGCTGCTGCAGCTGCTCCAGCTGCTCCCGGTCTTGTGCCCTCTCTCCCTCGCCTGTCCGCTCGCCAACATGTCGGAGTACAATGCGGTGCCGCAACCCGGATCCGGGGACCCTCTGGGCGGACAAGTGGCTCTTGGGAACGGAGCAGGTGGCATCAAAAAAGACGCGTTTGCGGACGCGGTGCAGAGGGCCCGGCAGGTGAGGAGATGTGACCGGAAAGAGCGTGTTTGGTTGTGGAGGCAGGGCGAGCTAACTAGTTAGCTTGAGGGCTAGCATCGTTGACACGGCTTGACACATAACACAAGGATGCATGTTATATATATATTATATTCATGTTGGTCATAATAGCACAGTTAAGCTTGTTGAGTTACGTTATGTTAATGCTTTTTGTACAGTTGCTAAAATAATGTGTACCTTAACAAACCTACACTGAACTGGGGGATGCAGACACAATACTATTCGCAAAATTATATTAATTTCATTACCTGTGAAGGTGGTTGATGTAAAAGTAATGCAGATAATAGTTCATCAAACTAGCCAACAACAAAGGCAACAGTGCATCAACGTCTAGTAATCCAATGTAAAAGCGTACGTGACTGTATACAGTCTTACATTATGATATCTGTATAATAATAATAATAACAGATGGATAGAATAGCAAAAAAAGTCACAAAAACAAAATCAGATAGTTAAGAAATAAATAGAATTTAAAGCCAAATCATAGACAATAACTAAAATAGACTGATTATACTAAGAAACTGATAATAGAGACTAAAGATAGGGCCATAATGTGAACTTTAATATGTACTTAATACACACAGTCCATTCTAAGATGCTCAGTCCAATGTGTAACTCATACACGAGTGTTGTTTTTCTTGGCTCAATTGTCGTGGTGCATTTTCCACTTGTGTTCCAGATTGCAGCTAAAATTGGGGGTGACGCTGGCCCCCCCATGAACAACAACACTGCATCGGAGGGCTTTGCATTCACTGCACAGAAGCGACAGCTGGAGGACGCAGGTACTGGTGACCTCGGTGCGCAGGCTCTCCTTGATCTACCACGACTTGGAGTGTGCCTCATTTTGACAAAAGCTTCTGCCGAATGAATACATATACACCACCATCTGTATTGCACAGTTGATGATGGCTGTAGATGCAGAAGGTATTCCTCAAGGACACGTCTCACACATTTACAGTAGTTATCTGTTGTTTCCTCACCTGACAGATGAACCGGAGAGCAAGAAGCTGGCCGGAGAGAGTGACTTGGATTCAGCCAATGCATTGTGTGAGTTCGTCCTGCTATTTTATGCACTGTTTACTCTTTGCTTTGTGATTTTTGGAAACTGGAGTGTCGCTGCAAGTCCCATCACGGACCAAATATGGGGCATGGACTTTTGTTCGCCTCCTGGGCACTGCGCCCCTGAGCAAGGCACTGGACGACCCCCCCCCCCCCCCCCCCCCCCCCCAAACTGCTCCCCAGCTCTGTATAGTAGCTGGCTGCTGCTCCTGATCCTAGGTTGGGTTGTTGTGCTGTGTGACAATGGAAGTTGATTTAACTCACAGTTGACTCTATTTAAAACAGACTTCCAGTTGTTCGGTTCTCTTGTTCCAGTAGTTTGCCCCTTCACCCTCGTCTGTCCACGTGTCTCCTCCTCTGTGTGTGTCTCACAGTCAGTAATCCAAAACCTCTCCCTTTGCTCTGTTGTCTCCCTTTCTCTCTTTTCTGGTGTCCCTTCTCAGCTATTGGTGAACAGCTAGCTGCTCTTGCACAACAAAGGTGAGATCTCATAGCTTTCAGTTCGATTGTGTATTATGTAGAAGTGTTGGGCCTTTGTATCATGGCAGTGGATATAAACAAGATTGTGGCTAAAAAATACGACTAGAAAGTCTCCTATTGCCTGATTTGTTGCCTCTTTTTCCTTCCTTATCATCCTCTTGCTGATGGTGTCAGGCCCGCCTCCAGCACAGAGGAGTACAGTGTACCGGACAGCATGGTGGGACTGAGTGAGTGCAGCACCAACTCTGTTTTTTACACATATTGATGCCACTCAGTTTCTGCAATATAAGACACAAACAGATCCCCTGTTGATAAAGTGACCCACCACCAACAGACAGTTTGCTCTCTCTTTGACCCCAGTTATTGGCCGTGGAGGTGAACAGATCAACAAGATTCAACAGGAGTCAGCTTGCAAGGTTCAGATAACACCAGGTACCGTCTTAAGTGAGCCTAAACACTTATCCACAGCTTTACATCTTCTTTTTTTTATAGTTTACAATTCAGTATTTTCCTTTTAGATGTTGAACTCAAATGTGTGTGTGTGTGTGTGTGTGTGTGTGTGTGTGTGTGTGTGTGTGTGTGTGTGTGTGTGTGTGTGTGTGTGTGTGTGTGTGTGTGTGTGTGTGTGTGTGTGTGTGTGTGTGTGTGTGTGTGTGTGTGTGTGTGTGTGTGTGTGTGTGTGTGTGTGTGTGTGTGTGTGTGTGTGTGTGTGTGTGTGTGTGTGTGTGTGTGTGTGTGTGTGTGTGTGTGTGTGTGTGTGTGTGTGTGTCCAGACAGCAGAGGCCTTCCAGACAGGTGCGTCTCTCTCACGGGATCCCAGGAATCCATACAGTAAGTATTATTACTCATGATTCAGTGGGTTGCCCTCTGTACTCGTTACATTATATCAGCTGAATAACATCATTTAGTAGAATGAATGTGGGGTAACTGGGTAAGCTTTGCCCTGGCCAGGAATGCCAAGAGACTGCTGGATGAGATCGTGTCACGGGGGAGGGGCACCCCCCCTTCCTCTTATCACGAGTCCACCAACGGGCAGAACGGCACGGTGCATGAGATGATGATCCCAGCTGGCAAGGCCGGCCTCGTCATTGGCAAAGGAGGAGAGACTATTAAACAGCTGCAGGTACAGTGCATGGCTGTTACTTTTACATTTAGAAACTGTGGCCATCTTGGCAATATATGAAAAATTGGAGCCAGGAAAATATAGATTTTTATACTCCCGTGAAGATGCACAGGATCATAAGTTTAATTTGTGTGATATTCCAGGAGCGTGCAGGTGTGAAGATGATCCTGATCCAGGATGCCTCTCAGGGACCCAACGTCGACAAGCCCCTGCGCATTATCGGAGATCCTTACAAAGTCCAGGTACATTCACGAAGTCGTCTCGTCACCATGGATGCGTGGTGCTGCGTTGCCGTGTATTGTAATTGTCATGTTTTCCTGTTCAGCAAGCCCAGGAGATGGTGCAGGAGATTCTGAGGGAGAGAGACCACGGTGGCTTTAGTGAAAGAAATGACTTTGGCTCCCGAATGGGAGGAGGCATGGATGTGAGTTAGTGTGTGTGTGTGTTGTGGGGGTGGGGGGGGGGGAGAAAGATTAGAAGTGGGATTAGTTGTCTTTGAACCAAATCAGAGTTTTTAAAAACGTACGTTTCCCTCTCAGATCCCTGTACCAAGACACTCGGTCGGTGTGGTCATCGGGCGCAACGGAGAGATGATCAAGAAAATCCAGAATGATGCTGGAGTCAGGATACAGTTCAAACAAGGTGCAAATGAAAGACACCAGAGCAATAACCTTTTGTGTGCCTTGTTCACTTGAGTTTGTTTGTACAGAGCAGGTGTCATCTTGCGCTCTTTCTTTGCCTCTCTATTGACTCAAGGTGCATTATTGAAAAAGATGTCTGAGTGCTGGGTGTGCCTGCGAACATCTACTGTTACAAAGGATTGTGTGAGGTTTTGAGTTTGGGTGTGGATTCTCAGAACTACAAGAGGCCCCCGTGATTCCGGATATCAAAGATGCAGCTTAATGAGGGTTTAAATCTTTCCTCCAGATGACGGGACTGGTCCAGATAAAATGGCCCACATCAGTGGTCCCCCTGACCGCTGCGAGCACGCTGCCCAGATCATCAACGAACTGATGCAGAGCATCAGGGTCAGGGAGGAGGGACAAGGGGTATGGATCACTCTCTCTCACAATGTCTAAAACGTGCTTTTGTTCACCTGTAAACTAATATACACACACACACACACACACACACACACACACACACACACACACTAAAATGCAGTAAATTGTGTTATAATACAGAGGCTTTCTCTCTCTCCATCCACAGGGTCCCCCAGGTCCTCCAGGCATGCCTGCAGGCAACAGTGGCCGAGGTGGGGGACAAGGCAGTTGGGGGCCCCCCGGAGGGGAGTTGACCTTCTCTATTCCCGCCCACAAGTGTGGCCTCGTGATTGGCCGGGGGGGAGAGAACGTCAAGTCCATCAACCAGCAGACGGGGGCCTTTGTGGAAATCTCTCGACAGCCGCCCCCCAACGGAGACCCCAACTTCAAGCTTTTCATCATCCGGGGCTCACCGCAGCAGATCGACCACGCCAAGCAGCTCATCGAGGAGAAGATCGAGGCATTTACCGCTCTTATTTGATTAGTTACATGCAGTAAAACCTTTCTTTGGTCTTCTTCATTTAACGTGTGATCATGTCATCTGCCACAGGGACCTTTGTGTCATGTCGGCCCCGGGCCAGGTGGACCGGGTCCTGCTGGTCCAATGGGTCCCTACAATCCCAACCCATACAACCCCGGACCGCCTGGGGCACCCGGACCACCGCAGTGAGTAGCTACAACTAATGTGCAGTAAAGCTTTACAGTGGCATGTGAGGAGGTTGATGATCCTGAGAGATTATTAATGATGAACCCTTTCTTTTCTCCTCAGCGGTGGTCCTCCGGGGCCTCAGCAGTACAGCGCTCAAGGCTGGAGCAACACCTTCCAGCAGTGGCAGCCCCATGACCCCAGTGAGTCACCTTTTCACTTTTCAATGTTTTATTTTTGCTCATTTTAGCATGTTGGGTCAAAAACGCTTCAACCCTGCTACGGTACTTTCATTCCAGGCTAGAGGTTTTAGTGTATACCCTCCCAGTCATTTCAGATGAGTAATGGCGTTCCTTCTTCTAAGTCTGGGATGGTCAACAAGGAGTACTGATGGAACTGTTGTCATGAGATGCAGATGTCTTGACCTTAAGCTACTCTGGCTAACCCTGTCTCTGTTTCCCCCCTGGTCTCCAAGCCCGGTCTCCAGGCCAGTAGCAGGGGCTCACCCTCACCCTATGAGGACCTCACACCCTCCACCCTGCGTCTTTTCTAGGCAAGGCAGCAGCCAATGACCCCAACGCAGCCTGGGCGGCCTACTACGCTCAGTGCTACCAGCAGCCGCCGGGGGCTGTGCCGGCCCAGTACCCCGCTGACCCAGCTGGAGGTGCCCAAACTTCAGGGGACCAGACCCAGCCTGCTCAGGCGCCGGGGGGCCAGCCAGACTACACCAAGGCCTGGGAGGAGTACTACAAGAAGATGGGTGAGGCTGCACAGCAACACCATCTGTAGCTTTATCTGCAAACGATTGATGTTGTACCAGTGCTGAAATGATTCGGTGGTTTAAACATTCAAACATGCTCGGTTCAAAGGGAACTGTGTAAGGGAAGAACTGAATGACGGCTCTTCACTATGCTGCAAGATTACCCATCAATCATTGCACCTCGCTGGGGAGCTAGGATAGGGCTATGCTAGCCAAACCAATACTCAAAGTTCAGCACTCGTGTGAGGCAGCGTCATGGGCACACAGTAACAAACAAGTGTATCTCTGGCCTTAGATACCCTTCTACCCTAATGTTTCGTTCCCGAGGTGAACTGTTACTGGTCTTGAAGTCTAAATGAATGTGGTGGTGAGCTGGGGTCATGTCTCTCTTGTCCGTCACCTTTAGCCCAGGCAGGAGGCTCCGTCCCTGGGACGGCAGCTGCAGCCCCGGGAGCAGCGGGGGGAGCGCCGTCCACACCGGGGGGCCAGCCGGACTACAGCGCAGCCTGGGCCGAGTACTACAGGCAGCAGGCTGCGTACTACGGACCGACGGGACAGGCCCCCGGCCAGCAGTCCGCCCCCCAGCAAGGACAGGTCGGTACACAGGCTACAGCCAGGTTTTCATCCTGGATGTTGCATCCGACACACAGCTTTCCCTGAATACATGTTCAGAGTTTATAATGAGAAGTTTTAAAACAAACGACGTGCCTCCTTTTCAACCGTTTGTACTTTAGACGCAGTGAGAGCTCACGGCAGTAAGGGGGAGACGGGACGAGGAAGACCACCTGGAACCTGAGGCCAGGATCTCGCCTGTTTTTAATTTCTTGTGAGGGGAAATAAAAAAAAACGTCCTCACCACCAAACACCACCGGGATACTTTTTAATAGAAATACAAACTGAACAAAACGTTGTAGTGCTTTGCTGCTGAGGGGAGGGGAGACCACGACAGGTACACAGCTCCTCAGCGCTTCCGCATACATTTCTATATGAACATGGAAGCCTTGAAACGTGTACTTTATTACGGAGGGGTTGCCAATAAAGCTGTCTCATCTTCCTTTTAATAACTTCTTAAGACCCATTTTTATAGCACTTCATACCCCTGTGTTATATTTACTGAATTGCTATTAGGACTATAATCATATTGTGTAGAAATCCTTTTTACAGCGTATTTGATTTGCTCAATGTCCTGACTTTTAATTTCCCCTCCGCTGAGGCTTGCATGGTACTTCAACTTGTGTCCAACTGGATTCTTTTGCTTGTGATGAATGCGTTCACTCGCTGTATTTTGTACGCGCCTGTTTGACGATACGTACAAATGAATTCCACAGTGTTGATTCGTGCATGTGGGCTGACTACTAACTGCTGAAAGCTGCTCGAGGTAGACGACAAAAAAACGCTTAAAAGTAGTAATAATAATAATAATAATAATAATAATAAAGAGCAGGAACGTCTTCTTCTGATGGTGACGTTGCCAGTTATGTGAAACTGTTCATTTGGGAGGCCGTGACGGAGGTGAGTTGGATTAAAAATGGCTTCCCTTTAACCGCCCTGCCATAAACACCCACCAGTGTGATGACCACGACGTAAAACATTACGTTTGGTATCTTTGGTTTTATGGATGCCAACAAGAATGCGTTGATCGTTTTCCCCCCTTCCCCGCTGTCATTGTGTGCAACAGAAAGAACTGTAGTCTTCCAGTGTGTCTCACTTTAAGATATATTGTATATGTACATATATATATTCAGCAATATAAAGGCTGTTGGTTTTGACTTCCAGAGATGTATCAGGTATGAATCTTGTATTCTGAACGGCAGCTGTGAGCCTGCCTTTGGCAGCAGTGTTGATATTGTTAATAGACGACCACCAGCAGCAATACTCTGAATTAAATTGAGGCAAATGTTGATTACTGTAAAATGTGTTTGTCGAACATTTTGTTGTCTTTCGTGTTCAAAACTCTGTGCAGACAGAACTAAAGCACAGTTGCGACAAATCACCACTACATGTCACTATTAGTCTTCTTCAGGTTAATCAGTCCTGCAAAGATGAGACACAGATATTGATGACAATATTTGTATGGTCGGCACAACACCTTTAGTCATTCCAGCCGTCTGTCTGTGGATTAGACATTCAAACCCAAACCTCAGACAAACTGGAGTACTGAGCATGTAAAACGTACTGTACTGTGGTTTTACACATTTCTACCTGTATTTCTGTCATTTCAGTGTTCACACATTTAATTTGTAATAGTCTCCTGCACACGCAAGCTGATTTGCAGTTTCATAACAGACTGAGAATAGTTGTGGTTTCTCTTCTCGTGTCCCACTGCAGCAGAAGTGGTATCAGTGAGTGCGTGAACCAGGAAGTCGGTCCGTTTATCGAACACAAAGTTTAAGATTTGGTAAGACCGCAACCCGTCTTATCTATTAGCCGCAACGATGGTGTCTGACTGTATTCACAGATCGGAACAAACAGTTTTGCTGAACTTGGAAGAAAATAAATAAGCAGTGCAATTTTAAAAATTCTTTAATTTATATCTTTAAAATTAAAAACATCTGAATTGCATTCTACCACCTCCAAAGGCACAGTCATACTTATAGCAGACCAAATTCATTAAAACACTGCCACTGAACATCTTTTTTTTTTCTCTCAATTAGTTTTGTACATGAGAAACAATGCACAATAAAAATGACAACATTTTTTTCTTTTTTGTTACCGGGTAAACTGGCCGTTCTATATGCTGCAGATCATTTAAAGACCGGAGTGATATGTACTCGGTGGCATATTGGACTCCATTTAAAGGACGATGTGCTGGTTTGAAACAGGCAATGCTTGTTGACAACATTGCAGCTCTTTAAAGACGTATTGGAAAAATCCCCCAAACAAATGACATGTTTACGACGAACAGTGTTTAAGAATATGAATGCTGAAGCAAAACAAAGCCGTTGGCAGGAGGGCGGAAACACGGGTGAGATGAAAGCACAGAGGAGAGGAGAGGAGATGAGTGTCGGTGGAGGACTGTGCAGAAAGAGCCGTCTCACCACACTGAGCGGTACGACATGTTCGCACGAAATCTGACACCTGCACCCCATTAAAAGTCACACCTAAGACTTCAGAGGAAATGGAAAAGAAAAAAAAAAAGAATCGTTTCAGATAACTGTCAGAGTTTCAAAGACAATATTCAATATGTGCAAAGAGGCAGGGCCTTAGCCTGTTTGTGGAGAAAGTCATCAGATATGATATAGGATTGATAACCGGACGTACAATCACAAAGCAATTATGCACACAAAGGTTTGCTTACAATGTGTGACAACACAGCACCGTACACTGCACAAGAGGTTCACTTAGTGACAAGAAAATTCAAAATAGTGGATAAATATACAGCAGAATATAAGTACATCACCGTTCTTACTCAGGCACAGTCCTCCTTAAAACATAGAGAGTTTAAAAACAATGGATTGTGGGATAAAAGCACACAGGTTTGGCACACGTTGAAAAGTATATTGAAATAAGGCAGGAAAAATGATACATTAAAGGAAAATGAGGCCACAGAGGAACTTATTGGATGGACGGGAATGAAGCACTTTGAACCAACAAAATAAATATGACACATACAGTACCTCTCTCGTGGAACCAGATGTTCAGTTAAAGAGAGAGGATTTTTGCAGCAACTAGTGGGAGCCCCAGTTCCACAGCTTCATCTTTTACAAGTGTGTGTGTGTGTGTGTGTGTGTGTGTGTGTGTGTGTGTGTGTGTGTGTGTAGCAGCTGTGACAGGCACTCCAAGAACACAAGGACGGTTTCTCTACAGGCAAACCAAATCAAACAGGAAATCTACACACGTCTCCCAAAATCAAAACCTGAATGCCTCAGAAGATATCTACAGAGGAAAACAGTCAACACTTGGCATGACTCACACACACGCACGCGCGCGCGCACACACACTCACTCACACATCATCATCATCATCATCATGGAATAGCATGTTCAGTCAGCCTCCAGGAGTAAAAGCAGAGTGGTGTGACCCCCCCAGCGCGCAAACAAAAAAAACACACACACACACACACACACAGAAAGAAGACGAACCCACCCAAAAATCCAACCCGCCTGCTGTCCCTCACAAATGTCTCTTCCCTTCTGAACAACACAGCTTCCCACATTCAACGAATCAGTAACAACTAAATTCAGCCGTTTACTGTTGAAGATCAACTTTGCACCCTCCTCCTGTGGAAGCTACCTTTACACACACACACACACACACACACACACACACACACACACACACACACACACACGTGTCACAGTATTTCCAAGACCACTTTGATACGGCAGTGACAGTTGTAGGAGGATCGAGGGTGAGCAGGAGCTTCTCAGCGAGGAGGCTACAGGTTGAGATGCGAGAGAGAAAAACAAAACAACATGCCTGGCTTTAGTTCATTTTTACAGATTAATACGACTGAGGGGTTGAACTGCTTTGTGTTTCTCTCTGGGGGGTTTTGAAGCCACATCCTATTGCAGTGCCGA
Source organism: Leptoclinus maculatus (assembly GCA_032191485.1). NCBI lineage: Eukaryota > Metazoa > Chordata > Actinopteri > Perciformes > Stichaeidae > Leptoclinus > Leptoclinus maculatus. The sequence goes on from JAVDOI010000002.1 coordinate 14,322,098, forward strand.
CGACTGTGCATTGAACCAATGGTGCAACAGGCGGTTGTGCCGTCCGCGCCACAGCAGTACTCAATGTTTTGATTGTGTGTGCGTAAACAAGTGGGGACAGTTACAGTATGCACACACATTTACAAGATCTATATACATGTGTTCAAGTGTATAAATTAGTGTTCTATGTACATCTGTGTGTGTGTGTGTGTGCGTGTGTGTGCATATTCAATATATTTAACACGCGGATAGCCAGTGTTACGCTGCCGTTAGTCGTCAGCCGACCCGGTCGTGAAGAGGACTCTCTGGTCCATTCTGGCCAGCTTGGCCGGCGGCTCCAGAGACTCGTCTCCGAGCAGGACCGCGTCCGAGGGGAGAGACAGCTCCTGGCCTTCGTCGTCACTCTCGTCGTCGTCCTCCTCTTCCTCTTCTGGGATGGACAAATGAGTTAGTGACAAACAACGCTTGTCTGGGATGCAGTAGAAACAAAGAGCAGAGTCTTAATTACCTTTGTCCGGATCCAGCTGGTGTAGACCCCGGCCTAAACTGGCAAACTGATGGCGAGAGGGGAAAGTGTTATTATTGTAAATAAGGCTGACATTACTGAGTGTGTGTGTGTGTGCTTTGGTACCTCTCCCATGACAGCAATGGGGGTCTCTCCTTTCGCCTGGGCCACTCTGTGCTCTATCAGGTAGTACATGTACTCGTCGTACAGCAGGCGGATCAAGTGAAAGGAGCCAAAGCTGGCGGCACTCCTCAGGGTCAGGTCCCTGATCACCATGGAGCTGGAGAGCAGAGATCAGGTAAATGCCATTAGTACTATTCTGTGACTGTATCGGTTCCTCCTCTGAACCACAAACAGGAAGTATGTCTCAGTGAGTTCACTGTGACAGAGTTCAAAGCATCGAGAGAGTGAGAGACTCTGTCAAACGCAAGATGCAAGTTAAGAACCATGTAGAATGTAAATTAGAAAGTCCAAATGTCTCCCATCGCACCTGTAAAAGGACCACTTGAGCAGGAAGAGCTTGGCGGCCTTGGGGAAGGCGGGGCTCTGCTGGTAGGGCTTTAGCACCTGGGAGACGACGCCATCCAGCCACGCGGCCCACTGCTCCAGGGAGTTCTGCTGCTGCAGGGTCAGCTTGAAGTCCTGCTCCAGCCGCTGGACAACACGGTCCTCACACCGGCACACCCACGAAGCCTGCTCCTGCAAAAGGGCGGACAGGATGCGTCAGTGAGACGCAGTCACACCTGGCAAAAGGGCAGCAGGCTGACCGAATGTTTAGACGGACGATCCTTTCGAACGGAAGACTCAAGTTTAAGTCCTTGGAAATACAATCTCTGCCAAATTGTCGCTTGTTTTACATTACCTGGGTAGGAAAGTTGCCGGAAAAAAACCCAGAATGATTCATGCAGTGACTGAATAATTAAGCGACGCATGAAACCTCATCAAGCCTCCACAAGCTGCAGCAGAAATTGCTGCATATGCACAACGAGATTAAACCACAAACGCATTCATGTGAGGTGCGTTCAGAGACTAAACCAACCTGGACGTTGGCGAAGTCGACGCGGTTGAGGTCGGAGAGCATCTGGTTGATCTGGGCCGTGTTCTGGAGGACGGCGCGGGCTGCCTGGGCCAGGTGGTTCAGACTGGTGTAGCGGCGCAGGGTCTGGGCAAATGCATTGGCTGATGTTACCTGAGAGACCGCAAAGGGGAGAGAAGGGTGAAAATCAGCTGTAGTAGTTCGGCACTTTAAGTTCAATGAGCCTCAGCACAATGGCTGATCCTGCAAGCCTGAAAAGCTGCTCCATGGCTCACAGAACATGTTGTTCCACTAACTGCAAGCTAATCCGAGGGGAGTGTACCTTGATGCGGACCATTTCCTCCGGGATGTTCATCATGGCGTTGGTCAGCCAGCTCTCCAGGCTCTTGGCAAAGTTGCGGATGGCTTGAGTTAAGGCACCTGGCGGCAGTGAGGGAAAGAGGGGATTAAAGACTTTAATACCGGTCACTTCAGAGTATGTTTTCATTTCCCTCTGCCCTGAGAATGTACCAGGAGAACGGATTATCAAACATCTGGTGAAAATGGCGTTTCTGCTGGAGAATGAGATTTCTGAAACCAGATTTTCCAACGTGAAGACAAACACCTCGGGCATCGCAATATCTCTGTGTGGAAGGAAAGATCCTTTCTCATAGCTCAAAGGAATTCAATTCAAAGTCTGAAGCCTGAGTCACTTTCCACAGCGCAGCAGCAGGCGTGTAGTTAGGAAAACTTTACTACAGAGCCAGTCCATCATTCCAGAATAGTAAAACTGTTTCTATATGTCAAATACCTTTGTTCTCTCATAGGTAAATGGCTCTCTATGTGCATATACTGCAGGTACGGAGACATGTGTAGTCACTTTTGAGGTCACAGTATTTCCCTCTGTGCACATTACTCTCTGCACCATACTGTATGTTTGACTGCAGAATCAGCCTTACTGGGGATGGGCCTGAGGACGTCAGGGATGAGGATCTCCACCAGGCCCTGGTACAGGCAGTTGTCACAGTCACGGCTCCAGCGCAGCACTGGATCATACTTGCACAGAATCACCAAACAGGACTTAGGGAGGCGCTTCTCTGACTCGTCATGGCTGCCAACACACACATGCATGCCAGTTTTAATGACCTGCATTCTGTATAAAATGGTACAATCTTCTTTACTTTAAGTTCTGACCACTCACACAGCCAACGTGGCATCTCCAGCCTGGTTCTGGCTGAACCTCCAGAAGGTCTTCCACAGAGTTTCCACCAGGGTGAACTGCAGGTTGACCATCACATCTAGTATGGCCTTGAAAGGGAACACACGGAGCACATCGTATACATAAATGACTGAGCACATTCAGATTATCACAAGATCAATTGGACAGACATGAAGAGAGAAAAACAAGGACCCTCAGCTGTCCTACAGCACGGTTGTTTTCCTACACTATAAGTCACTCAGAGTTCTTTCATTTAAAGTAGTCTCCCACTCATAAATACTCAATGGGTGCCCCCGAGCTAACGGATCACCCTTCATTCACTTACCTCACAGTGCTCTCTGTACAGCAGCTGGAAGCTCTTGATGTGCTCCAGCTCGATCCCCTCTGGCAGAGACTTCCCCTGGAGGTCGATGTCTGGGAAATCTGGGAGAGCTCGGGACGCATCTGGAACACAAGAACACTGGATACTCAGAGAGAAATCACATTATTACCGTCATTAATATTGTATTATACGGTATGTTGTATTTTTGCAATACTACCATCAGACTTCACTGTTCGACTGTACACACCTAGGAACTGCTGGTACTGCTGAACCTGGGTGCTGATGTCCACCTGCCCGGACCCCTGCTGCTGTTGCTGCTGCTGGCCGGCTCCCGCTGCCGTGCCATTGGTCAGTCCCTCGACTTTATGCACAGGCTTCAACCTGATAGGGCCACAAAGATGATGAGTGATAAAGTGAAAGGAAGTGGCAAGTCTGTCTCCTCATAAAGCAGGTGTTTGGAACCGTGAGATGATTTAATGCTGATGACAGACAATAGATGTGTGTGTGTGTGTGTGTGTGTGTGTGTGTGTGTGTGTGTGTGTGCACCTCTGTTTCTGTGAGAAGGGCTGCTGCCTCATGGCCAGATGTTGCTGGTCTTCCATCAGGCGGAGAAGAGAAGAGCCGGCCTTGATCCTCAGCCCATAGTAGTGGTATTTAGAATTACCCCTGTCAGGAACAGATTCATGTGTTTTTACATCAAATTCAACTTGTTTTGACAAATCTGTTGAGGAGAAAACAAGTATATGTGAGAAGAGAGGGTTTACGTTGTCTACACAAACCTGTGGTAACCCCCCCCCCCAGCTACATGCTGTCCATAGTCTCAACACTGACTGATTTACATATCTTTAATTTCATCAAACACAATCACGAAAAATACATTGTTTAATCAAAACCCGCTGACTTTTAAGAAATCTTAAAAGTAAATCTCACTTGCTCACTCCCCCCTCCTTTGTGAAACTCACTCACACCCACACACACGCTGTCTGTCTTCATCTCTACCCACATCTCTTCCTACACCAGGCAAACGTTTCGCAACGCTCGAAAGAGCTCTCTTCCCCTTTCCTACTAAAATCTCCATTCTTCTCCTATCGGGTGTCCTGGTGGGTGTCCACTAGTTGAGTTCTAAACGCATATGGACCATGCAGTGTGTATAAAGAGGTGTGTCTGCGCTACTGATGTGCATCGCTGTGGTAAGGAGAAGTGTTTCTCTCTGTGACGTCATGTTGATATATGTGTTCTGTACCTGAGTTCAGGTGTCTGATGACCCATCTTACCGTGTGCCCAGGCGTCGTGTGCGCAGCCCCATGAACACGGATCTGATGAGTTTCCCGAAAGATGCAGCATTAACGGGCTCCAGCTTCTGCTCCTGGCAGTGCAGCAGATAGTGGCAGTAGAGGGTGGACCGAGGCAGACTCACTCCTTCAGCTGTCTCGTAGTTGTCCAGCAACCACTGTACCTGACACGCAGGCAATGAAAAAAAACAACAACAGCTGGTGCAGTTAGCAAAGCCAACAGATACAAACAGGAAACACACTGCAACATATGGACACACGAAAGGTTTACAGTACATGCGGTCACATCGATTCACATTTACAGTTTGTCGATCCGTTGGGAATGAAAACACACGAATACATTTGTTTGCGTGCCGTGGCGTACAAATTTGGTATGCAATGAATTAATGACCTGCAATACTGATGGGATGTTTCGCCAAACATAGGTTGGTCACCATTACCATATGGGGTTCAATAGGATGAATTTGGGGACGAACAATATATTTTTGGGGCATTTCAGGCAAATTAAAAGATGCCCCCTCATCACATGCACTGTAATGATATGAGAACGATGAGGCCATGGTTTTGTTTTGTTTCAGCACAGTTAAAAACACCGTATGCTACGACACATTTTAATGTGATGCAATACTCATAGTATCACCCACTGCTAATATGTTCTGGTCCTGATACAAAATCTCCTACATTTTTGAATTGTGCTTTCCACAGGACAAAACTATGACGTCATCAGTATGCCAAGGGGTTGTGGGGATGAGAACAAAAAACGAAGAAGAAGAAATTCCTGCGCTTGGCGCCTCTGCATACCTTCTTGTCTGCCGACGGCACGCTACCCTCCTCGCCCTCTGTAATACTCACAGTGGCTGGGGAGGCGCGGGCGGTGTGCGAGTAGTTCTGACTGTTGCCAGCGGCCCCTCCTCCACCGCCGCCGCCGCTGCTGCCCAGCATGTAACCCCCCTGGATCACATAGCTGCCTGCTGCGCCACCGTTGGTGCCCGCCCCTTCCCCCGCCCCATTGGTGGTGCCACCTGTGGTCACCACGGTGGCACCACCCCCTGCTGCGCTGGTGGGCTGGGCAACAAACATGGACACGCCCCCTGCTGTGCCAGCAGTGACAGAGACGGTTAGAGGTGTGCCAGGGGTGGACGCCTGTGAGCCTGAAGTTGGCTGACCTTCATAATACTGGGCGGCTGTGGTCTGGGTGTACAGCGGGGTGTCGGTGTAGGGAAAGGCGCTGGAACGGCTGGATGACAGACACGAAAAGAGTGGAAAAAAAGTGAATAAACTGCAATAAGGGAAAACGTTCTGTCTGGACATGGGTTAGGTATTGATGGACAGTTTTATTCTAACATGGTGCTGGTGGTGTAGTTGGTCTCTCCTTCCTCCACATATTGCACTTGATTGGCGTACACGTGTTGCACTGGCACTGGTGTGAGCTGCTGCTGGACCTAAGGAGTGAGCACACACATACACACACAAATTCAATAAATCCCTTTCTGCCTAGTTTAACCATATCAACCGTATCTTGCCTGACAAGCCTCCTAACATCTTTCATACACAGTTTCTTCTGACATTATAACTTGCGTTTCTTAGCTACGGACATGTTCTCTGTTCCCTTGACTATATAGCAGCAGTCACCCTCGTGTCCCTGACCTACTTGGAAAGCAGCGTGCGATGGTGGCTGATCGAGGCCTGAACTTGTGACTGCAGGGTGGGCTTCTCCTGTCTCGGCATGCACAGAGAGCAAGTGCAGTGACTGGTAATACTGAAGGAGGTCCAGGGGGAGGAGGTAGATCAGCTTGCCGCAGCAGTCGCTTAATATGTAGTCTGCTGATACCGGGGCCTGGCACTCTGGCTGTCCTACCTCATGCTGCAACTGCCATTCTTCTAGATTTGTATCGCTGACTAACGCTGTCACCTCAGAGTAAGGGAGGAACTGGAAGCCCACAGAAGCAGGTTCGACCACAGATGTGATTAGTTGGCTAATACTGAGCCAAAATGTGAGGAAGTTGGAAAGTTTTGGATGTCACATGTGATCCACTTTTGTTATTGTCAGACATCATATTTGACCACCAATGACGAAGTGTGTTACTGTGTGTGTATGTGTGTGTGTGTGTTCGACTGACCTCCTGGATATGAACTGGCTGTAGACTGGTGACACTGAGCTGAGTGCCCGGCTCAGTCTTGGCTATCTGAGAGGTGGCCTGCACCACTGACCTCTGCAGAGACAAAGATCATGAATAGTTTTAAGAGCCACGGCAGCATTCATTTCATAATGTGCTTGTGTGTACGTGCATATATTACCTGCTGAGCAGCTTGCACCTGCTGGACAACCTGCGTGGGAACTCCTGTTTGCACCACAGCTGGAGGGGGGCTGGAGTCTGACAAGCTGTCACTTGAGTGAAGGGAGCCCTCTTAAGGACAAAGGGAATGTAAATACATTCACAAGTTAGTGACATTCTACTTTCATGAAGTTGTTGATATGCTGCCATTTTTTAAAGTGCCCCACACGGTCATTCCACCTACTTTGAAACAAAGTTTCAAACTTAGTCATGATCTAAACAACAAACCTAGAACAAGAAATGGCGACATGTTTTTTAAACAACTCCAATTGTATGTAGAGTAACTACTAAAATATGGATGTATTAAGTAAAGCACTGCTTCTGCCCCAATGGCATATAACGGTATGCAAAGCTCAGCCCTTACCTGTGACTGTGACGACGATGTACTGAGGAGTGCTTTGAGCATTTCCAGACTGCGTGGGGGAGCCCTGGATCTCTGCAGTCACATACTGGGTCTGAGGAGGCTGGGCCTGTGCTGTGGACTGGGCTTGACTAACATCTGCAGGCTTCTGAATGATGATGGAGGTGGCTTGATCGGTGGGAGTAGTTTGGCCCGTGGGTGTGACAACAGTGGGAGTGGCCACGGTAGTCTGAATCTCAGCCAGAAACTGCGGGGCTGTTGCGGGGCTAGAACTGGCGTCAGGTTGCCCCACTGTCACAGTAACACCAGCCCCCTGGGGTTGGGCTGCCGGCTGGATCTCACCTACGTAGCCTGAGGTGGCCATTACAAGAGCTGGGAATCACACTAGGGAAAAAGAAACGAGTCATTAGTTATGCATTTCTGGTGTATATATAAGAGATGCTCTGAATGCTCCAGTATGAGTTCCAGGACGAATATTTCCAGGTTCTATTTGGTAAGAAGAGGCCAAAGTCATTTGGTATTTGAAGCCAGTACACACACACACACACACACACACACACACACACACACACACACACACACACACACACACACACACACACACACACACACACACACACACACACACACACACACACACACACACACACACACACACACACACACACACACTTATTTTAAAGTATTACTGTAGCTGACCTGTTGGTGGTGCAGCTGATGTCGAGATGTGTGTGTGTGTGTGTGTGGGGAGGAGCATTGACGGAAACAAACATGTCGGTGTCTCATTACCTGTAATGTGATCTCACATCCTATGGCCAGTCACACAGTTATGCCCTAGCACAAGTTGAGAAACCCCCTTTACCACATTGCACTAATACTGCATGTTATAATGCATTCTGTTGTTATGCTTTATGTCACACACAATTACGGATATTACATGTACACCTTGTCCTTAATTAGTGAACCATTGTAATACAATAGCCTTGATACTAATTTATAAACCTCGCGTCTTGTTTTCATCTGAAAACAGATAACGTTTGCACAGAGGAAGGGAATTATTGTGAAAATCTATGTTTTCAAAACAAATAGCTTTTTAAAATTCTGACGTTAATGGTCAATTGGCAACAAGAAACGTTAATACAAATCTGACGTTAAATCTGTGAAGAAACACGTTAAACTAGACTCGGACCTGCGAAGCACCTGCACAACGCCTTCTCTCGCCACGCCCCTCACATGTTAAATGTCCGCCACCTTTCAACTTCCCATCACCGAGAGCGATATTTAAGGAGCCGGTTGTTGTTCTGCATCAGAACGAACCCAATACCTGTCTATGTAGTCACACTTTGAACTCGACTATCCTTAATTGTGTCTTTCTTTTGGGGAGGTAGCGTCATGTACCGTTACATAGGGACATGGTTTTGTGCCGGGGAGGGGGGGGGGTGCTGTAAATAAAACATAACGTATGAAACCGCCACTGAACGCCCGTTAATTATTGTTTAAAAGGATAAGTGTCCGTTACTGGTAACCGTTAGTTAACGTTAAGCAGCAGCGAGCACGAGCCTGTCGTGACAGCACTGATGCTATAGCTATATCTAGCTAACTGGTCTCTACAACAACCGCCATTTTGTACCTTTTGCATTTGACATCGCCATAACAACGGCCTGCTTGAGTATGCATCTGTGGCTGCGTCGTCATGGCAGACACAATCCAGTGTCACTGGAACGAGTAGCGGGCAGAAAACGACCCCATTCAAGACACACACGCGACTGATTTATCAATAGCTTGCAGGCTAACCTCGGCTAACCGTTGCCTGTTATGGCTACTGAAACAACATGGGAGGAAAAAAGCAATAGCACAATTCAGTTGAAGCATTATTGGACATAAAATATTCCCTATATGTAAAGAGCGTCACCTCTGTATCCACGTGTGTATTTCCCACCGGTTAAATGTCTTCTTTTATATATTTTTATGGCGGATTCAGTTGTTGTTGTTGTTGATTCTCGTTGCTGGGTTCTTGTCGCCAGGGCTACCGTGGCTATGGCGCTTCGTCCTCACCAGGGCAACTGTTGCTACCCACCCGCTCCCTTCCCTCCCCTCTTCGTCGCTGTGATTGGCTGAGCGCTGCCAAATTTTCTTAAAGGCACAGCGCATTTCTACCAGAGCCCTATAAATAGAGTCGCGTAAAAAAAAAAACGTTAAAAATGCTTGATTGTCACGTGATTCACGTAGACTTCAGATAGTTTCAGTAACTACTTTGTGGGCAATTTGCTAGATATTGGTACAAACAGAGAGACACAATTGCGATTTTTGATAGTAAATAGTCAATAAAGTATTACAATATTCATATCAACGACATACGTATTTTTTAGATACAATCAATTTGGTTTTTTTTAAAAGTAAAATTTGATTAGTAAGTGGAGTTCAGCTACAGTTAACTGCCTTGTTGATGTATTTTAGGCTAAAGTTCCCCTGTTTTTAGGCCACACTGATGTCTAGTGGTGAGGTTGCAGATTGTAAGCAAAAACATAGCGAGAAAGCACAAAGACTGGGGAAGAAGCAAAGTTAGTAATGTGCATTAATGGGACATTCATACAGAAGGAGAGAGAGAGAAGAGGAGAGAGGAGCTCAGTGTATACACTGCTGCTATAGGCCTAGACTGCCGGGGGAGTCTAGGCCTATAGCAACATATCTAGGGGCTGGACTAAGGCAAACCTGAGCCAGCCCTAACTGTAAGCGTTATCAAAGAGGAAAGTCTTTAAAGCCTACTCTTAAATGTGGTGAGCGTGTCTGCCCCCTAAACTGAAACTGGAAGCTGGTTCCACAGAAGAGGAGCTTGATAACTGAAGGCTCTGGCTCCCATCCTACTTTTTGAGACTCTAGGAACCACAAGTAACCCTGCATTCAGTGAGCACAGCTCTCTAGTGGGGTAATATGGTACTATAAGCTCCTTAAGATGTGATGGTGCCTCACCAATTAGGGCGAGAAGGATTTAAAATGATATTCTTGATTTTACAGGGAGACAGTGCAGAGAAGCTAATACAGGAGTAATATGATCTTTTTTGTTAGTACGCTGCAGCATTCTGAATCAACTGGAGAGATGTAAGATACTTATTACAGCAGCCTGATAATAAGGAATTGCAGTAATGTAGTCTAGAAGTAACAAATGTGTCAACACAATTTTCTGCATCTCTTTCAGACAGGATGTGCCTAATTTTGGAAATGTTACGTATAGGTGAAAAAACAACACTCCTTGAAATTTGTTTTAGGACATATCCTGATCAAAGATGACTCCGAGATTCTTTACGGTGCTGCTGGATGCCAGAGCAATGCCATCTAGAGAAACTATATCTTTAGAGGTGTTCTGGGCCTAACATAATAACTTTGAGTTAACATCAGGTATTTGCAGATCAACCAGGTTAAATTACACCAAAACATTAAAAAGTACTCATAAAACGCACCAGTAACGTCGGGGATGATCGCAGTCTAAGCCTGAAACCACGCATAAAACAGTCCCAATGCTAATTTTACATCAACCAGTAGTACCTTAACACTATCAACCAATATGGGGACCTATTGGGATAATGGCGGGGCATCCGGGAGGCAAGACAGGGATGGCGTCTCACTGTTTCTTGTTCTTCTTCTTCTCAGTGGCTCACAATGTGTTTGTAATGCTCTTTTATATTGTAACCGATAAATTGGGAATAAGTAAGTGGGAGGCATACACTGATACACTACATTGGATAATTGTTGTGCAATGTATTTGTCCCTATAAATAAACATGAAATGAATGAAATGAGGTTTAAAAAAAGGCCCAATGGGATGAATGGAGATGACGTGACTCTCATTAAACGGCTCTGATTTCTACTACAAAGCCATCCACGCCCATTTGTGGGACATGCCTGTCCATCATAGACATACAATGTTTTACAACTAAGGCGGTTGCTATGCTAGTGAAAGTAATGTTCTTTTTAGTGTCAAACTTCTGCAGTTAGTGTTTTGATAGTGTCACAGTAATATTTAAAACACGGTGGTTACAGCCAATACCATTACTAAGTGTACTACCCATTGGTCAGTTGATGAATGTCCACATGATAATGTTTTTATTTATGTGACAAGCACTAAAGAGAGATTTGAATCTAGTCACAGTTTGGTTTCAAGTATTTGTCTTTTACGCTGAAGAGTTATTCTACAAATATGTTGGACACACATTCACTTGATCTCAGTTGTATTCTATCTCCAGTACTAGTAGGCCTAGACTTTTGCAAGGAGGACAATTTATTTCATTTCCTGCTCTTGCCTATCAACACTTTTGGATAGCATTATAGGATAAAACACTTCTGTTGTAATATCAGTTGGATTTTTTTTTATAGTATGCAACGGACATTCAACAGAACATAAAAATGCCAACACCTGCTGTGTACTGAAACACAAAAAAATCAAAATGATGGGCTATTGCGTTTTCATACTGCTACCATGACCTCCACAGGTCACTTCTGTGACACATTTGTTAATGAATGCCAGGATGGACACCCTCCTAAAATGCCATTTTGTTTGCTTGTTATCGTTAATTATTAATTCATCGTCCCCATTGTAATTTCCTAAACGAGCGACCTTTGACTATGTGGATACACAGATAAAAATGTGTTTTATTTTTGTCTGACTCATAATAAGACTTCTATGTTATCTGCCTTTGGAAATGTCACTGGTCCTGTCTCAGTCCTCCCAGTTCACCTTTTGGCATAGAGATGACCGAATAGGCAATTTTCAAGAGAAAAGGAAAAATTATACATACTAAAGTCATGCAGGGTATTGTGTGGATTAAAAATGGGAAAACAGATGTAAATAATTGTGATATCGGGAACAATGGCCGAAATATATCCCTTTAGTGGTGTCAGCGAATGTTAAATCTTATCAGGGAATTCATGGCAACATGCGTAATTAAGCACGAATTTTTGATTTCATGTGTTCGGGTAATGTCAGTTCACCGTGCGTTTCTTTTGTATTTATTTAAAGGAACTACGTTTACAATGCCCCTCTATTCTTGGAACTAATGATCTTGGTCTAGGTGTCAGCTTAAGGATTCTTTTTGCATATAACAAAGAAAATGCATATATCTGCAAATGCCATGCCCTTTGAGAAACATATATGGCGACAGAGTTGTAATTTTTCAGGATAATTAAATGTTTTTTACATCACAAAGTCGATTCTTTTTTGCATTTGGTTTGACATTATTAATGTCAATATGCTCTCCATATTCACATCCACTACATGACCCACGATTAGGGGATCGGTTACATATTAAATGTAAGTGATGAGGTCGTAATATTGAGGGATATTAAAAGTGACAAAAGTGCTTCTCATGCTGAAACCCAGTTAAATCATCTGACATATTCGTTTATTATGCCACCTTTGGTCCGCTTTTTGTCTCCATAAAGGTCTCTGACTGTATCTCTCTTTCAAATCTGTTCTTCTTCCGGTGACGGCCTGCGTGCGCAGTATGCATGTCTCCCTTGCAGGGCTCCAAACCCCTTTATAAACCACACCTGGGTCAGCTAGAAAGTCATAGCTCTTGCAAACAGGGAGACAAAAAAAGCCAAGTGGTGCTCAAAGCGAAGAATCATTTCAACATCTTCTGTTTTGCTTCATTTCCTTGGGGCACTATGTGGAAAGCTGTGGTACTGGCTGTGTGTCTGCTGGTGGCTGGGGTTCAGCCCATGGACGTCCCAGCCTATGGGGTGAAACTATGTGGCCGAGAGTTCATCCGGGCAGTCATCTTCACCTGCGGAGGCTCACGATGGAGACGGTCACTCAGGAGCGCAGGTGAGAGGCTGAGGGCGCTGCATCCTCACCAGATGTCTCATATCATCACTGTTAGGGTTTCATCTGGTGACTGAAACACATTCACTTATTGTATGACACTAACTTCTTTTGGTCCAATTTCTGATCTGATTTTTTCTGGATCTTTGCGAAATGATCATATGTCCTTGATGAATTTTCTTTCTTTAATTAACTTCCTCTGCTCATTTGTGGTTGTGTACAATTCTGCAGTAAATATTGTGGCTTTGATACATCCTATTGGTCCCAAATACAGATAATGGACAGGGACTATTATTTAATGTTTGTGTGTAAGACAAAAACAAGAGTATTCTCTCATTCTTCATTACCCGTTTTGTTGCTGCAGATGTTTCTGAGGACCCCTTCAGCTCCCGTCAGGACGAGTCCTCGGAGGGTTTGAGTCACAATGACGTGGTGGAGAGTTTCCTCCAGAGGAACAGAGACCTAAGCTTCACAGCCAGAGACAGCCATGAGGGGGTCTTTAGCAGGCCGGCCCGTTCTTTCATCAATGAGGAAATCCTGGAAGCCCTACGCAATGCTGACCGCAAGGGCCGGGACGTGGTGATAGGCCTGTCCAATGCCTGCTGCAAGTGGGGCTGCAGCAAGAGCGAGATCAGCTCCCTTTGCTGAGAGCCAGCCTATACACCATCTCAGTGAACACAGCGGCAGACGTATACACAAGTACACAAACAGACACACAAATATACACACACTTTCTTTTTCTCTCTACATATATATATATTTCATATATGTATATATTTCTGTTGATCTTGAACCAAGCTGTTTTGTCTTTCCCAACCACTATCACACACATTGCAGTTAACTTGTTTTCCTTATCAGCTGCGTCTGAGAGTCCAAGAGAAAGAAATGTAATTTTGTTGTCATTTGAAAATAACTGCAAAGCAAGTCATTAATGTGTAATCTTGTTTGTCAATTAGAAGTAGATTGTTGGTATTTTGTATTTGTTTCATATCACACGGAGAGCTAATTGGGTTAAATTTCAGATCCATAATAAAAAATTGTGTTAAAAGAACCATTGCCTTTTTAAGTCATGTAGAAATTGTGTCTTTCTTCAATTGCCAAGACTTAAAAGAGTCTCACTTCACCAGGTGTGCTGGCATGTTTTGCACTTGGTGCAGCAACATACTTTCATTAAAACACTCTTTGAGACAGTGACATTGTCGGGAGAAGATCAGGTCATTTACTTAAGTAAAAGTGCAGATACATATACAATTAAAAGCCCTACATTTAAAACTGAGTAGAGCAGAAGTATTATCAGCAACATGAACTTAAAGTATCAAAAGTAAAAGTATCTGCATTAAAATGACCCATACATTATCACGTTATTATACTGATTTATACTGACTGAATTTGTAAGCAGCATTTTAATGTCGAAGTTGTAGAGGAGACTAAATCTGAAAGGTTGTGAAATGATTGTTACAGGAAAGAAAATAAAAAATTCTACTATAAACAAATTTGCATTACATCTGGGACTTTTCTCTAAACTTGCCTTTGTTTTTGTGAAATGATGGATGATTCAACCTCTTCGGGCTTTTGAAAGATTATTCAAATAAAACCATCTGAGAAGTTTGGAGGGGAAATCAGGATGATGAACAACTCATAGATAACTGAAACATGACATGGGTCACCTGCCCAACTACAACTACTGCTATAGTGCTAGATGCCAGGAACCACTGGTTTATTTTTAACTATGTATTACAGTTCATACGTTTATGTTTTTTTATGTAAAATCGTAATATGAAAAGTATACAGCTGTCTGCTGTGGAGTAGAAACAACAATATCTTCCTCTGAATAGCAGTGGACTAGAAGAAGAAAGTAGTACAAAAAGGGAGTACTCAAGTAAAGTTCTTTAAATATGTACTTGAGTAAAACAAAGTACTTGTATAGTCTATAGCCGACCACTGAACAAAATACTAGGGGGTTTCAGATGAGGTGTGGCCTCTGGGTTACAATCACTACCTCGTCTATCATGCACGCTTTTTGTCATGAAAATGTGTCTGTGTTGTTTCTATGTGAAGATACTTGGGCTGATGTTGTTGGACCTGCATCACACAGACAGCAGGAAGTAGACTGAGCTGAGTTCACGTGTGCGTGCGGTTTTGACGCGCGCGCGTGTCTCCCGTCACTGGTAATTCCAGAAATAGGCGTGGCTACCCGGTAAAATAGCTACACTGACTTGAACTTCATAACTAACTTTGTTGCTGAAACCCTGTTTCATTTCGCTAAAGAATGCGCGACAGACTGCCCGGCGTGTCTCACGATGAGGTAAATAATAACAGTCAATAATGATAGTTTGCTAATATAGAAGATCAAATCAGCTTGCTGTTGTTTTGAGACATGTACAGTTACGGCTATTAACGTCAAACTTCGATGCACGTGTCGGTGAAAGCTACATTTACTGTGTCACAAACAGCAGCACAGTGGTTGGATGTAAGGAATGTAGCAGTTACAGGCTATAGCTTCCGTGGTTGATACTTTGTTTATGTGTGTATGTAAACAGTACGTGTGTGTATGTGTTTGTCTTATGTGTTTTTTTTACCCCCCCCCCAGACACTAGAGGCCTGGGTCCAAATGTAATGGCCACACTTGGGTCAAGGTGGCTTCTGTCCATCTTGCTGGTCATCGTGCCAAAGTGTTTTGCTCCAGGTAGGTTTATTCAGTGCTTGTGCACACGTTACTTTAATACTGTATAAGATTCAATTCCTCCTATCCTCAGGTGCCTTTTTGTTTTGTTTAGTGCTTTTGTATACTTTTGCTCCACCGTATCCAGAGGGAAATATTGCCATTTTCACTCCACCATATTTATCTAACAACTATACAATAGTACAAACGTTGCTGCATAAGATTGCACATACAAAATACATGATCAGCTTAATGAAAAAAAATAAAAAATAAACTACCCATGGGCAGAGATGGGCAAAAATACATCAAAATGTATTTTGATACAAAATACAAAATACCCCTCAAATAAATGTATTAAAATAAAATACAAAATACTGGTGCCAGAAAATTTAACAAAATACAATACATGTATTTTGTATTTAAAATATAGGAAATACTTTTTTCTGGATTTTCCTTTTTCTCACAATTTGGTATAGCAGAGCATTCAGGTTTGGGCTATAATGTACACAAAGCTCTGGTGAACCCCACAAAAAGGAAGAGCAGTCACATAATGTCAGTGTAACTAAGCAAAGCTATTAAAAGACAACAACTTGATTGATTATGTATATATATTTTTTATTAATTGGACTTAACAGCCCATAAACTTTGGCTTTGTATCAACAAGACAATATTCATCACATATGAATAGCATCACACATTAGGCCTATGTATACTATAAAAGCAAAATATAGAATTAAAACCAGTTGTACACAGGTAAAGAGCCTAAATAAATTACTGTACATCAAGTTCTGCACAGTAAAATGAAAACAAATAAAAGGTAAATAGTAAATCAATACAAAAGTGAACAGGTAACTTAACAAGTGAGTAGCCTACTTACTTCTCTTTTACTGTACCTTGGCCAGTGCGCACTAGCCTAGACAGCATGCTAGCGTCATTAGCATGTTAGCATCGATCGCTAGCTTGATATTATAACCATCACCATGTATATACAATAGGCTATGTAGCCAGACCCAGACATACATTATACATCAAGCTAGTTGACATCTGTCACACTCAGATCAAATATTGACCGTGACAGACAATCCGTTGAACTTGAAGATCTGAAGACTGAACTTGTGAACTGTTTTTTGATTCGTGGAGAAAGTATTTTGAGTATTTTAAATACAAAATGACTCCACTCTAAAGTATTTTGTTACAAATTACGTTCGATTTTTTTATCGGCCCTATCAAATACAAATTACAAAATACTCAAAAGTAATTGAAATACGTATTTCAAATACAAGTAATAGAAATACTGCCCATCTCTACCCATGGGTAGGTAAAGCATGTACAATCAGCTCACTTTCAACCAGCTATAACATTGAAATGTTAATCCAATATCAAGGACTTTATGCAAGCGTTGCTATCACAATTCAAGTAAAAGCTCTTTGTCTTCCACTTCAAAATGTATCTCCAACTAATTATACTGTCGATGAGTGATGCCCTTGGTTTAATGTGCAGCACATGTTGTGCACGCTGAGCATGTTTATACTAAGGGCTCTATGCAGATCAGGTACCTGTAAGTTTCCCGATTTGTAGACTGACCCTTTATGATGTTGTGTTACTGCGTTACTTTTTGTCTTGAAGAGGAAGTAGTGACGAGGGAAGGGTGCATTTGGACCCAACCTGAACAAAGTGCGCATTTCCTGTTAATGTTACAGGATGGGTGCTTTCTTGCAACATGCTGCGAGCAGGCTTTGAATTGATCACCGCGAAAAGTGTAGAGGCTTTCGAGAAATGGGTAAAGGTGTCTTGTGACGAATAGACAAAAAAGGTGTGTGTGTGTGTGTGTGTGTGTGTGTGTGTGTGTGTGTGTGTGTGTGTTTGCGGGTGTGGGCGGATTCACAAACGTATGAAAAGGACTCTTTTTGTTTTGTATTTTTCTTGTGGTGAAGATCACTCTCTTCTATCTAAAGCTTTCTGGCGCTTTTTCATTGCTATTATTACAATCCAATCTATACGACTAACACACTCATGAACATTAATAAGAATGTGCATTTCATTTGCACAAGTCAAACTGCTCAATCTTACAGTAAACCACTACTGGATGTTCTGACTAGGATGAGCGTTGGGAGAGATTTTACAGTGTGTTCATTGAGGCTCCTTGTGTTGATCTGTTTCTGTTTTAGCTGTGTGTTACTTTCTCAATTACTTTTTGTGACTCACAAAATCCTGGATGTTTGTCACGGTGGGTCTGTACCGTTGCTTTTTGGATTGGATATTTTAGTCTGACACTGACTCTATTGTTTTGGACATTTAAAGAGCTCTTCATACTACGTGTGGAGTGATGTTTTGAAAAAAAGTTATTTTAAAACCAAACTAAAGACCTTACTTTTTACCCGAGCATTTTCTTAACTGAACACACTGTATTTGTACAGTACCCTTGTTTGTATGTATGTGTATATTTATGTGCATGTGTGTACGTATGGACGTTTCTGCTTTATTTCTTGTTTTGTTTTCATGTAAAGCACTGTGACCGGATATTGCATCATGGTGCTATACAGATACGTTTTAATTGAATTGGGTGTTTCAGATGTCGTGGTTGGAATTCTACGTTGCCAGTTTATTCGGTCACAACTAACGCAGCCTAATTCAACAGCCATGCAAGAAATCCTACCTTTGTGATGTTCACTTTTAGTTGAAACTGTTTTATTATATACTATAAAAACAGAATCACTTTTGATTTCATCCCTTGCCCTCTGTGGTTCTCCAGCTCCTCCTGCTTCTCCATCTCCTCCTGAGTGCTGCATCCCATGTGATGAGAACAATTGTGTAAATATACGCTGTAGTTGGGATTCAAGGCTGGACCCTGAGATCCCCACGCACTACAGCCTGCACTGGAAGTCAGCAAATAGCGAGTAAACACAACCAGAAATATTCCTTCATTGTCATCTGACAAACTTTAAGAATCTGATAACTTTGGGAGAAGCCTTCTGAATTTGTTTTACTCCTCATGTCTTGTCTTCCAGGCAGGTGTATGGGATCAATGTGACCCGTAGGAGTGGGACTATCCATCGGGAAGACTACAACCGCGGGGATCTTCGTGTTTGGGTCCAAGCTAAGAACCAGCATGGTTCTGCCAAATCTCAGGCTGCTTTGTTCAATACAGATGATATCAGTGAGTTAGTCCTGCACATTCGTGAATACAGACATCACCACGAACGACAATAACAACAGTAATAATAGTATAAGTAGCACTTGATGCCAACTGAAATCACTGTAATGTACCTGTATGATAGTAAAATGTTGATACTGACTTCAGTGACTCTTGTGATTTATCTTCAAATGATTGATTTTGATTGAAGTGGTATTTCATTTTAGATTGCTTTTGTGTACCTCTCTCTGTTTCTAGTCAAGCTGCCTCCTCCTAAAGTCTCATCAGTCAGCGATCAGGACTCTTTAGAGTTTTCCTGGAATTCCAGCTGTGATGAGCAGAAGCTCTCTTTGGGTCAATGCGAGGTCCAATATCGGACCGAGGGAGAGCAAGTCTGGCTTGAGGTGTCTGATTTAGGTTTTCTCTTCCACTATTTTCCTTTTCTTCCTCTCAGCATGGTCCACACTCTGTAATGGAGTATGTTAACTTTGAGAAGAAAGCGCAAAATGTTTCAATTATTGCCCTGAAAAAAAAACAACCTCAAAGGTAATCTTGCAAGAAAAACTGTGTATCATTGATTGTCTGAAGCTTTGTCAACTGAATACATGCTTGTCCACACAGGACAAGGATGTACCCCATGGCAGCTATACAGTCGAAAGTCCCCAGCCCGGCACAGTCTATGAATTTCAAATTCGCTGTTCCTGTGACCTGGGCGTGATGAGTGACTGGAGCGCAATCCACCAAATACTTAGCACAGAGACGGGTGAGTCCTCACTTGTGATGCGGTCTCCAAGTTTATCGTCGGCAAAGAACTGGCAGAAGGTTGCAAAATGTCTACGGTTTCTGCTGTTTGTTTTACACTGTTTTTAACTGTTCAGTTAAAAAGCATTTCAGGAATAGTTTCCATTAGATGCTAAGCTAACCTGCCACTAGATGTACAGTATTGTACAGATATTTACCGTTTCAATATGTACAGTATGGTGACAGTAATTATGTAAAGATGAAACAAAAAGAATAATCCAATTTGCCCCAACAGTATTGTCTTATCCACTAAACAAAATAACCATTTATCTGCTGACATTATGAACCACCAACCTGCACCGGGTCTGATTTGGCCATTATGTCTGTTGTTCCCCCCCTTGTTCAGCCCCAGATGGAGAGCTGGATGTATGGAGCGATTGTGAGATATCCCAGAAAAGCTCCGACTATGTTGTGACCTGGAAGGTAGGTCAGCACATTACCCCACAACCGTTATTCTCTGACGGAAATAACAAACCCGAGTCTCACTTTACGCAGACACGCTACTCGCTAACCCTCTTCCTTCTCTTCATCCCATCCAGAAGCTTCCTATATCTCAAGCTCGCGGCCTCATTCTGGGATATGAAGTCAGACTGTCTTACTATAACAGCCCCCCGGTGTTGGTGAACGTGTCCACAGCTGAGCCAAAGGGCCTGTTGGCCTGTGAAGAGATGCAATGCCACTTCACGTCCTCTCTGAAGGACGTATCATCAGTCAGCGTGTCTGCCTACAACACTCGTGGTGCCACAGTGCCTTCTTCTCTCGCTCTGCCAACACCAGGTATCAACTGTCATTGAGTCAAAAGTATAAGTAGTAAGTACAGAAAGCTTTGTATCAGAGGCCGTATTCACAAAACACCCGGAGGCTTAAAGCAGCTCCTAACTGGATGGATACGTTTTTTGGGTCTAAGAGTTATTCAGAAAGCCTTTCAGAGCCAAAAGTAAGAACTTCGAGTTCATCGAGAGTCACTGAGACACGCTCACAATCAGTCAAAGGCTGCAGGTCATCGGCCTCGTCACGTCAACGGTTTTTAAAATCTGAGAATTATTCCTCAAAGCAAAAATTGGCTCTTCAGACCATTAAATGTGAACTTAATAATCACCAAATGGACTAAATGAATAAAGCTGATTTTATGTCCATCAATATAAAATGTAGAATCATCAAATGATTACTTATGAAATGATAGTTCAAATTACAGTCAGTGTGCTTTGGCACAGGCAGTTTTACTGCCTTTGTGCCACAAAGCCACACTGAATGATGGTCCCTATTTTAAAGTGACTGCTCTACAATAATTGTATATGTTTATTATCTAATTCTCTAGTTCCTTCCCTTGTATTTCTACTATTGTTGCGGCGTATAAGAACTAACAAAGCGTTTTGTCTCTTGCTCAGGTGAACAGAAGAACGAGCAAGCTATTCACCTCGTGATGAATGAAGAGAACCTCACTGTGTCCTGGGATCCGCCCGCTCAGCTCTCAGACAACCTGAAGGAATATGTGGTGCAATACAAGCAAGCAGGATGTCCTCCAGGACAAGGATTTGATTGGATCAAAGTGAACAAAAACCAGACAACAGGAAGCTTTGAAGGTCTGTTTGATTGGGATACAACAACGCCGTTTAAATATTTCAAACATCTGATTGATTATAGGCCCAGAAAGTGATGAAGAACATTCATTCATTGAGAATCTGTTATAATATATTTTCAACTTGGAGAATGAATCTTCTTACTTTAAGGTTGGGCAGCACAAGGCTGCCTGGTTTCTAAGTGGCTGTTTAATCTGGTTTGTGTCTCCACCTACAGGTCGATATCAAAAATACACAGCCTACCAAGTGTCACTGTTTACTGTATCACGCAGCAGTAAAGTCCATCACCTTTCATCACTTATCGGATATTCAGTTCAAGGAAGTAAGTATTAATGCCTTGTTTTTGAGCTATCTTTAAAAAGAATGTTTTACTTCCACTGGCAAACTTCTCCTCATATTAACTGGAATAAACGTGTAACCATCATGTACCTTTCTCTTATCTCTTTTCAGCCCCCTCCAGAGGGCCATCGTTTGAGGTGTCTTCCATCGCTGACACTCATGTGACCCTGTCTTGGGAGTCTATTCCCCTCTCCGAGCAGAACGGGGTGATCCTGTACTACCAAATAGTCGTAGAGAGTGGAGCAGACAGACAAAACGGTACACAGCAACGATATATAACACAGTTGTAGTAATTACTTTAGGAAACATAAGAAATCCAGCAGATTTGCAAATAACTGTGCGATGGATTGCCATCAAAAGTAACAGGCAAACTAAAGTAATAGAACACTTCATTTGGTTTGTCTCTGTCAGCTGTTCTCTGTTTACTTAACCTCACTCCACACAATTTGTCTCTCCTAGTGTTGTACAATGTGAGTGTATCACCGCGGCGTGACAGTCAGACGTTTCGGCTGCTGCGTCTCAGTCCTGGACATGAGTACGAGGTGCGGATCCGAGCTGTGACCGCAGCCGGACCCGGAGAGAATAAAACGGCACAGTTCAAAACCAAGGACCATGAACATTTTGGTATTACATCACAAACCTAATTGTTTTCTTGTTGACTGTGATGAGCTGGATGACAGAGAATGTTAAGAGGTGTAATTTGATATTTCTTACTCTCTCGTCTCGTTTTTCTCTTTTTCAGCGCACTTAATAGCGGTTGTGCTTGGAATCATTTTGTTGGCCGTGATATGCTTTCTTTGTATTTTATACAGGTGAGATAATCATTTAAATATACTTATAGTTCTGGAGCATCTTGTGTTGTATAGCTGTGATGCAGCACGTTTGTTTAGCTTTTTCTTGGTAAATACGTTGACTATTGTTCACTAATCTCTAATAACACTTGAAATACTTTAACAAGCAAAAAAATATTATTTTTCAGTGTTGGGGTGTTAAAACTGTGCACAGTGAAAGGATGAAAAAAAGGATATTTAATTTAAATTCTCTCCATGATTGTTGTGGATGTGAACATTGAAGCTAATAATACATTAATGTGCACATCTTTCTTTTTCATTGAACCCGAGGGTTTCTTATGCTTGTTTGTTTTTAACTCCTATGTGTCTGCCAGTGCTTGTCGAGGAGAAAACAAAGCATGGTGCCTCAGTGTTTCTCTTACAAAAGTGCCGGATGCCCGCAACAGCCACATTTTCAGACACATGAAGCACCAGGTGAGAGACTGGACTGAAATAACAGCCCCTCTTTGTCTTTGTCTCTAATCTCGGAAACAGGATTTACGCTGATTGTTGATGCCATTATTTTGCTTTTCAGCTGGTAACTGCTTATTGCGTTTACAACTACACGCTCACTAATGTAGTCAAGTCCTAGTTTGTTAGAGTTTTTTTTAACGAAACAACCAAATACATCCCGGGTCTGTGTGTGATCTCTCTGTAGATTAATGACTCCTTGGCTTGGATCTGCATTCCCGTGAATGAGCCGCATCCCAAGATCTCTCTGTTGGAGGTCGTGGAGAAAATCTCCGGCCCTGACGGGTTAACGAGGATAGTGGTCGGAGATGGGTGCTCACAGGTGGACTGCCAATGTGATCGCAGGGAGGAAGCTGTCACAGAGAAGTGTGACGGGACAGACCACAGATGTAGAAAAGAGGAGTACAGCAAAATGGTTGACTCAGATGAGGAGAAGGACAGGGAAGCTAGTTTGAGCTCATCAGAGGAAGAACAGTCAGTGTCGGGTTACGAAAAGCACTTCATGCCCACTGCTTTGGAAGTACTGGAAGGTTGATGTTTCTCTACGTTGGCTCATGGACGTTCATCTCAGATGTGTGTTGTTTTTTTATTTCTTTTAAATGTGCAGAAAATGTTCAATGTAGAAATGCTATTTTCCGACAATGACCCTCTGGTCAGGCTGCTATATCCTCTCTGCAGGACCCAGGAGGGCGACTCAGGTCATTGGAGAGATGTATCTACTAAAGCTTATGACATCTTTCATTTGGCTTTATTCGATCAATGTTTGTTTTTTTCTTACTTTTCTTATTTCAGTGATTACCTATGTTGGGCCTGAAACGCCTCATGTTTTTTTGTCAACATTGTTGCACCTTAAACTTTATATTTTTATAAGTAAAATGTAAATTTGTGCATCTGTCATATATAAATAAACTATTTTAATAAAGGTCTGACTGCAGAGTTTCTAACTTGTTCGATTTAGTTCACTTTAGTGACAACACAGCCATGCTGGTGGAATATGGTGGAATATGGTGCATGTCATTCCACAGCCTTAAAAATATTCAAGTAATAATAAACACATGAAGCCACAAAACACCATACATATCTACATTTCACAATGTCTAACGTAAAAAGGTAAAAACGAAACACCTATATGGTTTATATTTTGTACTACCTTGTCATTTCAAGTGTCGATTGTAAAAAGAAATGTCACACAAATACTGAATTATTTACTAAAGGAGAACAGTGTTGAAGTGTTGGATTTATAAGCTGCATTCTTATCTGCTGTGCATGCAGGACTAAAGGACGTGATCATTTTAACACATTATAAGCTAATAACTACATTTATAAAATGTAGTAGCTACACATTTCATTTAAACTGAAAAAACAGTTAAGGACAATTATCATATTAATTTTGTTTTGATGAGTTGCAACTGATCACTAATATGATAAAATCAAACCACACCCACATCCTGTAGATACTTATATGAATTATAAGTATCACTGTAATTCAATTTAATCTGTACCATTCTTATGTATTTGGTTGTTTGTAGGCATTTGTGTGTTATTTTCTGTGCTCAATAATTAACCATTCTTTTTTTTTTTTTTTAAAGCAAAGGTCCTTCTGTAATCTCGCGTAGTTAGCGAAATGTGTACTGGACGGAAGCCGTCATAGCTCAACTTCAATCGGCGTGCTCATTTGAACAAGAAGAACCGCTACGAAGCACACGGGTGGAGAGCGGCCCAGTACGATAATTCAACTTTCAAGTCAATATTGTACGTATAGTTTTATATACGTTGTACTTTAACCGAACATTTTAGACATATTCTTCATCGATCAGACCGCCTCAGCGGGTAAGGTATTCTGATTAAGCGAATTTCAGGCAAGTGTCCGTTACATAGCATTAGCCTAGCTAGTAGCTTTAGCATTAGCATTGTCAGTCAGAAATAGCTTCAAACGGCTTAGCTGCTAACGCCTGTTTGCGAAACGTGTTCACCAAGTTTAGAGCCATTACTGGCTGCTAATGACGTGTTAACCGCGATACCTTACGTGGCCGTTCAGGTATTAGTTTATTCCTAAACGATGCGTTGGTAAATGGCGGAGTTTTGATAGTTAGATGGCGGTATTTGACTATTTTCATGCCGGGCACATTGTGACTATCTCCAGCCTGGAGTTGCCGTGTCGACCAGGCCCGAGCAAAGAAGGGCAACTTTAATCGCACCGGGATAACGCGTGTAAAGGCATCTCAAATGATTATTAACCAACCGATGAGGTAAATCGACCACGGACGTTATAATGAAAGTGAACTAACGAGTCTAGTTAAATGTAGTTTATGTATAAACCACACGGGCCGCTTAACGTTAGCGAGGAGCCGGACATGGAGGCCCTGTTAACATCGCTTTAACTTAATCCGTGACAACTTTTCCTCACACTCCGACCGACCACAATGAGCACGACCCTCTCGGGTAAATCGCGAGTTTTCGGAACCCACGCGCAGTACAAACACGCTGTTTTGAGATTTAAACGAGAGATATTTCGGCACAAAAGTGTTTCTGTATGTTCGACCAGCGGACCGGGTGGGGGTGGGGGTCGGATTAACGTGGAGCGGATAAACCGGGTCACAGAGATTTTAACGGGTCATGTTCTCTTAATGTCCTCGTTTTTTTTTTGTTCCACAAGCCGATTTCCAATTATACTTTTTAGGTGTTGGCTGCTTAGGCCAACCACTGCAGCGGTTATCTTATCTCTAAATACCCCTTAAACGTTACCTAACTCTTGAGGGCCCTTTGGCCGCCTTCGACCCGCACCATGTGCACCTTCATCCTCCTACATGTGCCTTTAAGGCTTAGTTCCTCTTCGAACATTTGGTACATTGGCTGATGAGGTAAAAGTAACCGTCTGCAGATATTTGACTTTTCAGATTATTAAAATGCATTTATTGGGTATAAAGTCTGGTGGTAGAGAAGTTATGCGGATAAGTTACACAAAATATTTTGCATTGGGAATAGTTGCAGTGTACGCAGATTTAACTGTGCCTCGAAAGGAGCTTCATACAAAGCTCTGTACGTTTCCTTTTACATTGCTTTCCTATAAATAGCTATGCGTGTGGACTTTGGAGGTGATGCATCCAAAAAAACATCTGACTGCCACTGATGGTGTTTGTATTCATACTGTCTGATCCAGAAACCACCCGCATACCTATTTGTCGGTAGTTCTACATAGTGATCCGTGTAAGGCTACACTGTAAAACATGCATAATTATACGTTAAAATGCGTTAATGTGTGTATTTAATTTAGTTTGTATGTTTGTTTTTCAGGATGGAGTGGCAGCCAGATGAGCAGGGACTTCAGCAGGTCCTCCAACTGCTCAAAGACTCGCAGTCGCCCAACACAGTCACGCAGAGAGCAGTCCAACAAGTATCCTACCACAGTACAATCTGAGGGTGTGCAGAGAGAAGCTAGGGATAATTATTATTATTTGACTAATGGTGATTCATGATTTTAATGCTAGTGCAAAGGGATTTTAATCTGTACCATGCTAATTTATTGCTACTTCTGCCATGTTATCAAGTTGGAGTGCTATCCACATTTTAAAGATTGTTACTGTAGTAGTCCAGAGTGGAGAGGGTGGCCAGTTGTTCATGGAGAAATCTCTGATTTCTGACAAGAGGAAAAATACTTTTTTTATAGCTGATGTGTAAATCTCTTGATGCCTCTAGCTGCATGTATGCACACATTGTATTAAACTACAAAGATATCTTTGGTTGATGTAAATTCTATTTGGGTGAGCCAGCCATAAATATTGGTGATGTTTAATGCACTGGTGATTCCATGTGGAGCTCTGTGTCACTCTTCATATATATATTAACAATTAGACCAGTGAAATGGTTCTTAACTGCCACGCTAGAAACTCGAACAACTCAACCAATTCCCCGACTTCAACAACTATCTCATCTTTGTTCTCACACGACTCAAAACTGAAGGTGAGTCGCCAGATGTGTTTCTCCTCTTTCAGCCGTTTATAACGCACCGACGTCATGAATCCACAATGATTAAAGTTCCTCTCATACTCCCCCATACACGTAGAATGCTGAATGAACTGTGTGTCACACCGTCTTGCATCTGGACATGATGAAAACACCCAGCTCATTGATTTACAATGAAACATAATGTTTCCTATATTTTCTGATCCAGATTGGTCAAGACTGTGTGTAGGATTCATACATTTGATTTGTGTAATATGCATTTCACAGAGAAACCGCTGGGTGTGATGAAGGACCACCTGATTTAGATTAATGCAAACATCTGGTTAAGATTTGAGCAGAGCCAAACATGATGTTCAACTTAATAAACCTTGAACAATATAATAAAAATGGCACAAACCTGTAGAATACGTTACGTGATTGTCTTTGGTTATAGTTAGGAAGTGATGGGTTTACACTTCAGATAGAACTGGTACCTGGACCGGTAAAATCCGGTATATATCATAACCATGTTCCTAATACACAGACATTATTTGTGGCCTCTGTTTCTCTCTTAACTTAGTCGTACCTTCCTTCTGTTCACTTCCTCTCCTCAGACGAGCCGACTCGCTCTCTGAGCGGTCTGATACTGAAGAACAATGTTAAGGCCCACTACCAGAACTTCCCCCCCACCGTTGCTGACTTCATCAAGCAGGAGTGTCTCAGCAACATCGGTGACCCCTCGCCGCTCATTCGCGCCACCATCGGTGAGTTTGTGTTTTGTGGCCGTCGTACCTAATACACCCGGGCCTTTCCCACCTCTGGAGGTGATGCATAAAACATTAAACGCCTGATTTCCCGTGGAGGTATTTGTATTCATACTGTCTGATCCAGAGCGGCCGCGAAGGCGACTGCTCACGGTCCCGTTAACGGATCACTGTCTTGACGTTCGGTGTCTCTCCCGCTACTCTAGGCATCCTGATCACGACCATCTCCTCCAAGGGAGAACTACAAACATGGCCTGAGCTGCTGCCTCAGCTCTGCAACTTGCTCAACTCTGAGGACTACAACACCTGCGAGGTCTGCACTTACCCCGCTCTGCCCTTGTTTTTTTTATGCTATACTAGGAATTACGTAAAGCCATCAAAACAAGCTAGATGATCGATGTGCCCCACCCTACAGGAGAGGGAGGGAGATGTCAGTGTAGCTTAGTTCGTACATGCATCCTGAGACGAGGAGTGGCAGACATCCAAATCATTTCTATTTATTTAAAAAAAAAAAGTACATGTAATAGCAGGGATCAAAACGTTTTAAGGGACACTCAAAACATTTGGAATCTAATTATTTCTCAAGCATCACGTGAGCGAGTTTATCTTTAACTTGGAGTCTGACGTTTGAGTCGGTCTTGCATCTGGACATGATGAAAACACCCTGCTCATTGATTTACGATGAAACATAATGTTCTATATTTTCTGATCCAGATTTGTCAAGACTCTGTTGCCTCAGCAGTGGTATTTTTCGCTCTTTTTAAATTGTCTGCTCACACTTTCGGAGTCATAAACTCATGCTTTTATCACAGTTGCGTCTTTTTGACACGTAAAAATAAGAACGATCTATTGACTGAAAACGTTTTTTTGCATTTGTGGAAATAAAAATCAGCTGAAAAGTGAAGTCTGTTGAATGCACTGAGTACCAGTTTTGTTCTCTGATGCAGTCTCATTCTCTCCTCTGTGTTCTTGTATGTTTGCGTTTGATTTGACAGCCTCTCTGTGTATGTCCGTGTCTCAGGGCTCATTTGGAGCACTGCAGAAGATCTGTGAGGATTCGTCGGAGCTGCTGGACAGCGACGCTCTGAACAGACCCCTCAACATTATGATACCAAAATTCCTCCAGTTCTTCAAGCACTGCAGCCCCAAGATTAGGTACGGGAGAGAGAAGAGACTCATTCTGATTGGTTGTGATTATCATCTGGGCGTGATGCAGAATTAACATCTGACTGACCGTGAAGGCGTTTGTATTCATACTGTCTGATCCAGATAATCTGAGCTTCCTGTCACACTGACGGGTTGACAGAAGAGTTACATTAATGGCTAATAAGATTAAATTAGAAATATTCTACTCACTACGATACATTTCTTTCTTGGCGCCTCAGTGTAGCCAATCCGTAAAAAAATAAGTTTTAACGAAACAAGGTTTGACAAATCCAGATGTTGGTATATTTAAACATTGTGCATTATAGCACCCTAATCCATCTCTGTGTGACTCCACTGTTAACATGTTGTGTTGGCTGCAGGTCCCATGCCATCGCCTGTGTGAACCAGTTCATCATCGGCAGAGCCCAGGCCCTGATGGACAACATCGACACCTTCATAGAGGTGAGCTGTGAGCTGTGTATAGTGAGGTGACTTGGACTGTTTCAATAGCAGACCACCTTTTGATCAGGTTATATGTATGTATGTGTAGCTAGACTGGGAATCGCGTGAAGCCACCAAACATCACAAGATAGATGTTCGATGTGCCCGAGCAGATGCTACAGAGCCAACGGGAGAGTGAGGGAGGTGTTAGGTTTTTTTTAAACATTTTAAGTGACACTCGAAACATTTGGAATCTAATTATTTCTCAAGCATCACTTGAGCGAGTTTATCTTTAACACGGAGTCTGACGTTTGAGTCGGCCTTGCATCTGGACATGATGAAAACACCCTGCTCATTGATTTACGATGAAACATAATGTTCTATATTTTCTGATCCAGATTTGTCAAGACTCTGTGCTAGGTAGTGTTATTTATTCACTCTTTTTAAATTGTCAGCTCACACTTCGGCGTCTTCAACTCATACTTTCATCATAGTTGTGTCTTTTTGACACATAAAAATTAGAAAAACGATCTATTGACTGAAAACGTTTTTGCATTTGTGGAAATAAAAATCAGCTGAAAAGCGAAGTCATTTTAATTAAATCGGTGGACACATTTAAATAAATCCTTGTACATCCATTTTTTTTTGTTCATCCCAATTGTGTGTCTTCTTTTTTTAATACATCTATTAAAAAGACTTTCTTTCTTGTGTCATTTCTCCTCTCTGTCCATCTAGAGCTTGTTTGCGCTGGCTGCAGATGAGGACTCTGAGGTTCGAAAGAACGTGTGCCGAGCCCTGGTGATGCTGCTGGAGGTCCGCATAGACCGCCTCATCCCCCACATGCACAGCATCATCCAGGTAAGTGTTGCTCAACCACCTGTGGGACCACCTGTACGTAGTTAGATGTGGGAGAACATGTAGACCACGTCCCTATTTCTTGCATCTGGACATGATGAAAACACCCAGCTCATTGATTTATGATGAAACATCATGTTCTATATTTTCTGATCCAGATTTGTCAAGGCTCTGTGCTACGATGTTGCACACCCTCAAACTCATCACTTTTCCAATCTGAAACGCGTACTTTGCTCCCCTCCTGCAGTACATGCTGCAGAGGACCCAGGACCCCGATGAGAACGTGGCCCTGGAGGCCTGCGAGTTCTGGCTGACTTTAGCAGAGCAACCCATCTGTAAGGAGATGCTGTCTGGACACCTGGTGCAGTGAGTAGCATACTAACTACTGATGGGGAAATGTGCGTTCTGTTTTCATACTGTGAGAGATGTGGTTGTGTCAATAAAAAAAAATCAGCTTGTACGTGAGGTTTGTCGGCTGTTTTAACCAAGCAAGTCTCCTCCTTCTCCCCGCTTGATGTAGACTAACACCTATCTTGGTAAACGGGATGAAGTATTCAGAAATTGACATCATTCTATTAAAGGTGAGCGCTCTTGTACGATACCGTTTCATCCAGAAATATACCATTTGTGTTGTGAGTTGATGTCTTTTGATCATGATGTTCACTTAAGTGTAGGGCTGTCCTGAAGAGTTTGAAGCTTCATTTTGAGTCCGTCTTGCATCTGGACATGATGAAAACACCCAGCTCATTGATTTACGATGAAACAAAATGTTCCTATATTTTCTGATCCAGATTTGCCAAGACTGTGTAGGATTCATATATTTGAGTTGTGTAATATGCATTTCAAGCACTAGGTGGTGTTTTGCTACAGGCCCAGGCTGAACCTCGGCTTATTTAGTTAATGCTGGTAATCACAGGTTGACCTGGTTAGAGAAAGAGGTTTTGAGTGTGTTCAGACAACTTTGTGTGGCGACATTTGTTTCAATTTTGTGATTGAACTTATTGGCAGTGTACGCCATGATATAAAGTAATGGTAACTTTGTGTCTAGTTTCTCTGAGCACATGTCTAAACGATCAAGATCAATGAGAACTGTTTTTAAAAGCCGGTCTCATAAAGTTCCCGTGATGACGTGGCTGAAGTAAAGCTCGTGTGCGTTTGTCCAGGGGGACGTAGAGGAGGACGAGGCGGTACCAGATAGTGACCAGGACATCAAGCCCCGTTTCCACAAGTCGCGCACCGTCACCCTGCAGCACGAAGGAGGCGAGGGCGAGGACAACGACGAAGACGACGATGACGATGATGACGACGACGACACGCTGTCGGACTGGAACCTTCGTAAGTGATCGAGAAATGCACTTACAGAGGAGATGTGGAATAGGAGCATTCTGGTGATTCAAGATGGGCATAATGTTACAATCGCCTCTTTCTGTAGGTTGTGCGTTAAATGAACAGGTCGGGGGTTTAGCAATGACTGGACTCTTTTCTTTTTGTTGTAGGGAAGTGTTCCGCTGCGGCACTGGACGTGCTCGCAAACGTGTTCCGCGACGACCTGTTGCCCCACCTCCTGCCGCTCTTGAAAGGCCTGCTCTTCCACCCCGACTGGGTCGTCAAGGAGTCTGGCATCCTGGTCCTGGGGGCCATCGCTGAGGGTAAGACTGACGGGACTAGATGTCTCTCAGAAACCACTTGATTTGTTATACGAGCAGCAGTCGTATCGACAGGCCGAGTTTTTTTTTTTAAGTCCATCTTGCATCTGGACATGATGAAAACACCCAGCTCATTGATTTACAATGAAACATAATGTTCCTATATTTTCTGATCCAGATTTGTCAAGGCTGTTGCTCAATAGTGGTATTTTTTGCCCTTTTTAATAACTAGTCCTTTCCCCTTGTTGTTCTCTCCTCTCTCCATGCCTCAGGCTGCATGCAGGGCATGGTGCCCTACCTGCCAGAGCTGATGCCCCACCTCATCCAGTGTCTATGCGACAAAAAGGCCCTGGTGCGCTCCATTGCCTGCTGGACCCTGAGTCGCTATGCACACTGGGTGGTCTCTCAGCCCCCCGACTCCTACCTCAAACCCCTTATGACGGAGCTTCTTAAGCGCATCCTGGACGGCAACAAGAGGGTGCAAGAGGCTGCTTGCAGGTGAGCACATCCGTTCATGTATCGTCCGTATTCTGGCAGAACTATGTCGCTAGATTAAATATTGACTCGTCCTCCGTCTTTGTTTTCTCTCAGTGCGTTTGCCACCCTGGAGGAGGAGGCGTGCACGGAGCTGGTGCCCTACCTGAGCTTCATCCTGGACACACTGGTGTTCGCCTTTGGGAAGTACCAGCACAAGAATCTCCTCATTCTCTACGATGCCATAGGAACTCTAGCGGACTCAGTGGGCCACCACCTCAATCAGGAAGTAAGTGAAATATATAGACTCCAAGTTTTCCAGCACATGCAAGATCATGCTTTAGACCAGTTCACTTATAAAATACATAGACATCTTTTACCCTAATTGAACCGTAGCTAATAGAATGATCTTTGCACTTAATTGGATTTAAAGGAATTTGACCTTTGTGATTGATATTGTTTCTCAGGAGTACATTCAGAAGTTGATGCCGCCCCTTATTGCCAAGTGGAACGAGCTGAAAGACGAGGACAAGGATCTCTTCCCACTGCTAGAGGTGAGAAGTTGTTTTAAGTGATTTAAAGTGACACTCGAAACATTTGGAATCTAATTATTTCTCAAACATCTCTCGGGAGAGTTTATCTTTAACATGGAGTCTGACTTTTGAGTCGGTCTTGCATCTGGACATGATGAAAAACCCTGCTCATTGATTTACGATGAAACATAATGTTCTATATTTTCTGATCCAGATTTGTCATGGCTGTTGCTCAATAGTGGTATTTATTGCTCTTTTTAAATTGTCTTAAACGCATACTTTTAGTATAAGAATAAGAGGAAAGATGAAGCTTTGCTTCAGTTTTATTTTCTGATGCCGTGTCACTCAACCCTCATTGGCTTTAGAATATCTGAGCTTTAACATAAATGTCTCTTTCACGCTAAAGTGACGCATAGAAAATAATTGTCGCTTTAAGGAATGTCTCTTGCTATAAAACTAGGGCTCTACCGAATGTTGTTTTTTTCTATTGAGACTTTTGATTGAAGCTTCTGTCTGTTTTTGACATCCTCACCCTAAAAATTGGGGAAACTCCCCAGGCAACACATGTGCGTATGTGTAACTATAATCATCTTTGTTTTTTCCAGTGTCTGTCGTCGGTAGCTACCGCCCTGCAGAGTGGGTTTCTGCCTTACTGTGAGCCCGTCTATCAGCGCTGTGTCACGCTAGTCCAGAAGACGCTAGCTCAGGCTATGGTGAGCACACACACACACGCACGCACACACACACACACACACACACATAATACAGGCGTTGTGTATTCGGTGATCAATTTTCAGCTGTGCAGAAGAGACGATAAAAGTTCTCCGCCCTGTCCGTACAGATGTACAACCAGCATCCAGACCAGTACGAGGCTCCTGACAAGGACTTCATGATCGTTGCCTTGGATCTGCTGAGCGGCCTGGCGGAGGGTTTGGGGGCTCATGTGGAACAGCTGGTGGCCCGCTCGAACATCATGACTCTGCTTTTCCAATGCATGCAGGTATGAGTGCGGTTTCTTTCTATAGATGGGAGAAAAACGGAGCTATACGTATGCTGTTTCATTTGAATTTAAACGTATGTACAACACTAAGCGGTCTGGTTTTGTGTTGCAGGATACTATGCCTGAGGTGAGGCAAAGCTCCTTCGCTCTGCTGGGGGATCTAACCAAGGCGTGCTTCCTCCATGTGAAGCCCTGCATTGGTGAGTGTGCTCAGAGCACTGATTGTGCGATACCTGTTGTAGCCATAGATTGTCCGATGTCTTTAGTGAGAGTCTGCGAGGTTATAAAGGAACTGCATGTGCGTCAGTGATCGGATGTCATTCTGTCTGTATTGTAACCATTGTGTGTGTCCGTGTCCTCCCTCCAGCTGAGTTCATGCCCATCCTGGGGCTCAACCTGAACCCAGAGTTTATCTCGGTGTGCAACAACGCCACCTGGGCCATCGGAGAGATCTCCATGCAAATGGGTGAGAAAGCAGGTCGCGCTTACAGTCGATGCGTTTTTGGTTTGTTCCCTGAAAACGAGTGCTCAGTATCTGGACATGATGAAAACACCCAGCTCATTGATTTACGATGAAACATAATGTTCCTATATTTTCTGATCCAGATATGGCACACCGCGTGTTGCACTAGGTGGCACAGTTGAGTAACGTGTGTAAGAAAACAAACCTCACTATGTCGGCACATAGGGCAGGGCAAATACCTCAATATTGTGACTGTATTGTCGGGTTGACTATTCCTAAGATTTACACATTGAGATTTGTTGATAATTATCTACAACAGTCTGGTAAGTTCAGTAACTTACATCACATCACTGTAATGAAACCTTTAAAACCAGGAAAGGACAACACTTCTGCCATTTATAAAATATTGCAATATCCAAAATCTAAGTCGATATCTAGTCTCGTTTCACAATATTGATGATATATTGTGTGAACCTGTGTCCAGTCGGCCCAGTGACACATTGACATCCTGACAGGCACAAGTGTCAGTTGGTCTTTGCCTCAACTTGATAAGTGTGGCAGCTGTCGTAAGCATCGCATACATCATCCTGTCAAACAGGTAACCTCACAACGAACAAACAGAATGTTGCTCATTCTGCAACAGCAATCATTAAACCAAAAAAAAAACATCTCAGGAAACCTGTTGTACAAGTGTCAAGTCGCATGTGAATCTATGTGAACTGTGTTCTTGGTGTTTGTCTAGGTGCAGAGATGCAGCCCTATGTGGGCATGGTTCTGCCACATCTGGTGGAGATCATCAATCGACCCAATACACCCAAGACGTTGCTGGAAAACACAGGTACCCAAACAGTCGCACATGCTTTGTTGTCTGTACACGTTGGAACATACGTTTTAAAGATGGGAGTGTCACTGCCATGACTTTTCAGTCGGTCTTGTTTCTGGACATGATGAAAACACCCAGCTCATTGATTTACGATGAAACATAATGTTTCCTATATTTTCTGATCCAGATTTGTCAAGGCTGTTGCTCAATAGTGGTATTTATTGCTCTTTTTAAATTGTCTTAAACGCATACTTTTAGTATAAAAATAAGAGGAAAGATGAAGCTTTGTACATGTTGGAACATACGTTTTAAAGATGGGAGTGTCTGGGAAATGTGTGGTGAATTGTTTTGTGTTTGTCAGGTTTTATGTGAAGCACTTTGAATTACCTTGTTGTTGAAATGTGCTATACAAATAAACTTGCCTTGCCTCCCTGTGTGCAGCCATTACGATTGGCCGACTGGGTTACGTCTGCCCCCAAGAAGTTGCCCCACAGCTGCAGCAATTCATTCGACCATGGTGAGGTTATCATCCTGATATTATGAAATATAACCTTATTGATTTAATAGAAGATGTATTTAGTTTTTATTTTCTGGTATTTTCCTCATTGGAAAGAAACTTGATTTGATCAGATCATAAAGATGCTGAGCGACCAAACTAATGAATTAACACGTTCCACGTTTGTCTCATCGTTGCGTCTCTTCCCAGGTGCACATCGTTGAGGAATATCAGAGATAACGAGGAGAAGGACTCGGCCTTCAGGGGAATCTGCGTGATGATCGGCGTCAACCCTGCAGGAGTGGTGCAGGTGAGGTGATCCACTCTAGCGCTGTTCAGGCTACTGGGGTTGTTCTGGAGATGATGAAACACCCAGCTCATTGATAAAGCAGTGATACATTTAGTTCCCAAATTAACTTTTCTGATCCAGAGTCGCCCTTGTCACCCCCGTGACTTTTTCCTCTGAGCTCTGAATTTGCTAGTAACGAGTGCCCTTCTCTGTCCAGGACTTCATTTTCTTCTGTGACGCCGTGGCCTCCTGGGTCAACCCCAAGGACGACCTGAGAGACATGTTTTATAAGGTGAGTGCCTCCATCAAAAGGAAGACCGCTTCACCGACTAACATCTTGTCGGACACGTCGCTCTGACGACTAATGTCAATAAAATGCTCCTTCACCATGTGCAATGCTTGCTCGCCACACTCCATGATGATCACTTAACAGACATTCGAAATCTGATTTCACGGTGCGGAATATTTTTTTTAAGCCTGAGAAGTGTGTGCAGAGCTCGCTGTAGGTGGAGAGCATTTCTTATTTTTTTGTCAATCTCTCATTTAAGTTGAGCCAAACACTCGATTGCTTAAACCCACTTCTTTAAATATTCACACAGAGGTTAGTCAGCCGGCGTGATGGTTTTCTGTTCTCTTCTCCCAAGATCTTGCATGGCTTCAAGGACCAGGTTGGAGAAGAGAACTGGCAGCAGTTCTCAGAGCAGTTCCCTCCTCTGTTAAAGGAGCGCCTGTCGGCCTGCTACGGTGTCTAACCCAACCTCCTTGTCCACACAGGACACCAACCTGTTAGGTATGTTCAGCAAACATGCAATGAATCGCACCTTTTTTATCTCCTGACCCACTCGTATGAGCTCTACATTTACTCCCATGATGTCGTTTTAATCTGTTCTTCCTCTTGTCTTGTCCCCAGGTTAATGTAGGGGAGGGTAACTGGGGAACTCATTGCACTGCCCAGATTGTGGGGAGAAACCAGAGCTGGAGGGATGTGACTGGCCTTGTGACCCTCCACTCAGCGGATGGCCTCCTTTCCCCCTGCGCCCTGTGTGTCTCTCTGAGGGAGGGAGGGAGGGAGGGAGGGTGGGAGGAGGGTGGTGGGTGTGGGAGGGTAAACTGGGGATATACATATACCTCTGGGATTAAACGCCTCACTAAATCCAACACACTCTAAAGTGACTTTCGCCAACAGCACCACAGGAATCTTAGCTAGGTGAGGGCAAAAAAAAGGGGAGGGGCCGGCTTTGACCGCCCCCTCCCCCACCGTCCTCGATTTTGATTATTCTGTTAAGATAGCTGACGGCTGGGAGGGAAAGGGGTGGGGGAGGGAGGTGGCAGATAGGTACATTTAAAAAGTAAAATAAAGGAATTATCTGAACCAGCATAGGGTGCCACAGTCCCAAACACCACAATGCACGAAGTCCGTAGACTCGCACATGTAGACATGTTTAAACGGGCTGAGGGCAGAGGCTAAACGCAAACACACGAGACGCTTTTACTACGTAACGATGCAGGAAACGTGCACAGATTGTTTGCACCTTTTACGGCGAAATTGCATAAACCATTTGGTGTGCACACACGTGGGTCTTTCTCTATTCACATGTACATTTAGCTGAAATAATTTTCTTCCTCTTACCTCAGTTTCTGAATTCCTCTCGAATCATAGGTGTCTTTTATTTCCTCCCCCCCCTCTCATTTGAGGCAACAAAAAAAGATGCAGTAGGTTCGTCCTCTAAGGTTTTCCCACCGCAGTACCAGGTTCTTGCATGGCATTTGATCACCTCTTAAGTGACGCATGTTTAAGTGAATGTCTGTCTTGTTGCTTACTTTGTTTATTACATCGCTGTCGTCGGTATAGGGAGGCTGCCATGATTTGAAGCTGTCAGGTGCTTGGGTTCGTTTGTACTCCCGTTCGTGCGTATTGTCTGATCAGTGTCCCTTTAGTTTAAAGGAGGCCGTGTGTGTGTGTGTGTGTGTGTGTGTGTGTGTGTGTGTGTGTGTGTGTGTGTGTGTGTGTGTGTGTGTGTGTGTGTGTGTGTGTGTGTGTGTGTGTGTGTGTGTGTGTGTGTGTGTGTGTGTGTGTGTGTGTGTGTGTGTGTGTGTGTGTGTGTGTGTGTGTGTGTGTGTGTGTGTGTGTGTGTGTGTGTGTGTGTGTGTGTGTGAAGA
Organism: Leptoclinus maculatus; assembly: GCA_032191485.1. Taxonomy (NCBI): domain Eukaryota; kingdom Metazoa; phylum Chordata; class Actinopteri; order Perciformes; family Stichaeidae; genus Leptoclinus; species Leptoclinus maculatus. Next base: position 14,359,792 of record JAVDOI010000002.1, read on the forward strand.
CCAACTTTAGGTAGATTAATACAGGAATCCGCTTAACTCTCTGCAACAAGAGTTCAAATACTGTAGGCAAGTCGAGAATCCTTTTTGCTGCTGCTGCTTCGTTTTAAGAGACTTTACGAAACAAACTTAATGTGAGCGATAAGACATCACCAAGAATGAATTGATTCTTACTGATATAAATGCACTTTTTCTTTTGTAAGAAATTTAGAATTTCAAATGTAAGATAAACGGTAATAATATACTGATCTTGAGAAATAGTTTTTTTTGATAAGTGATTTTAGGACTGTTTAATGATTTGCTAAAGTAAGTGTAATGATGATAATGGTAAGCATTTGGGGGAATGACTAGGTAAGACTTGAGGCCTCTTAACATAGTTAGTTTTATAATGTAACTCCTAAAATGGATTAAATAGGATTCAAGAGGAGGCCGACATCTTAATTGCAGCATTTTGGATCCACGTCTGTGTTCGAGTGTCCCCGTCTTTCTCGCCAAAGCGTTTTGTTAAACAATGGCTGCTTGAGCCATCAAGGCGTCTCCTGGTCACGATCAGTGCATGCTTTATCCAACGAGTCTTGCTCCCTTTTCTCTTTTTTTTTAGTCATTTTATAACGGGTCAATTTGGAGGGATCTACCTTTATAAGAGCTTTATCGATGGCATTGCAACTCGCTGCTGGACTAAAGAGGCACTTCTTCCAGCTTTCGATCAAACTAGTGATTGCCATATGTTCACCCGTTGATACTGTGTAGGATTTGCCTGGGAATACACTGAGTCCTAATAGTTCTCCCCTGACACTGGTTAGCTTATGTGAGAGAGTCGGTGGTCTTTGTCCAGCTTTATCTTTTAGTCATTGTTCATAGTGGACGCTTGTAACGGAAGTGTGTATGGCTGTTTGCCTGTTGCTGTTTTACTATAAAGGTGTGTACTCGAGTACTGCTTAGATGTAATTTTGCACCAGCGCTACAATAAAGTTATGTCCGGGGGGGAGGGGGGGGGGGGCGGGGGGGCGTAGTTTGAGTCATGCCCGAGTATCAACACTTGTCTGCTAGTTGGAAGTTTTCTCAAATCTCCTGAAATGAAGGCCGTCACTAAAGGAAAACAGCAGAATTGGTTCCCTCCTGAATATCAGCTCATGTCAATAGTTATGTATTTTATAAAGTAAAGACTGATGTGTCCAACACCCCCCCCCTCACATGGCGGATACTGATGGCATCTTATCCAGGTTTAACTGGGAGGCAAGCATTGAGATTAGCGGCGGCCACTCGCTGATTAAAGGCTGCACAGATCAGCTCTGGGAGCAGCAACTGGTGAAGTTCAGCCGCTAATAATTGATAAAAAGTTGAGGCTTCACTACTCCCCACCATGTTGCGATACACTAAGCTCTATACAGAAGTACATTTAAATGCAAGTTGGCCACAGGTTGTTTTTTTTATTTTTTATTTTTTATTATGTTCATATGATAGTTTTGTTTTTATTAATTTATTTCTTTTTATTTTTTTGTGCTCTAGTGCACAAATTCTTTTGGACTTTAAAAGTTTTTTTTTCTCCTTTTTATTCTTTTTGTTTAAAGAACACTTTTGTTTTCGTTGTTTTATAGCGGACGATTTGATTATGTCAAAGTTGATGTTGATGTTGGACTGAAGGGGAGTTGGTGCATATATCTTAGGGAAGAATGTGGAAAACTAATTCATAACTTTGTTTCAATCTGATATCAAGGCTGACAATTGAATTTGATGTAGTACCTTTTTTTCTTTTGCTCAACTGTGGTGCAGGTTGGATGTTATCTGATGTATCCCTTTTTATTTAATTTTTTGTGAATAGGGGAAATAAACATTTTTTTCTATTAACCTTTTGAGTCGTCTGAATGTTTTGTTCCACTGCAACTTTTGAGTCGGACTGGAAACATCTTAAACATGCAGACGGCTTCCTTGTGAGCTACGAGTGTTTCTTGTCTCTGGAACTCGATGCACGGCAGAGACTGTAAAAGCTGATGACGATGTAGTTTAGACCAATGAAAGCTGCTTCAAGTCTGACCATGTAGAGATGTGAGAAGTGGCTGATGTAGAACATTCTATGTGCAATGTTCATGGCCTTTCAATGTTTTTCTCTCAAAGAATATCAAACCTGTTTATAAGTTTTGTAAAAATGTGAACCAGTTCAGCCAACAATATGACTGAGCTTCTTAAGCGCATCCTGGACGGCAACAAGAGGGTGCAAGAGGCTGCTTGCAGGTGAGCTCAGCCGTTCATGTATCGTCCGTATTCTGGCAGAACTATGTCGCTAGATTAAATATTGACTCGTCCTCCGTCTTTGTTTTCTCTCAGTGCGTTTGCCACCCTGGAGGAGGAGGCGTGCACGGAGCTGGTGCCCTACCTGAGCTTCATCCTGGACACACTGGTGTTCGCCTTTGGGAAGTACCAGCACAAGAATCTCCTCATTCTCTACGATGCCATAGGAACTCTAGCGGACTCAGTGGGCCACCACCTCAATCAGGAAGTAAGTGAAATATATGGACTCCAAGTTTTCCAGCACATGCAAGATCATGCTTTAGACCAGTTCACTTATAAAATACATAGACATCTTTTACCCTAATTGAACCGTAGCTAATAGAATGATCTTTGCACTTAATTGGATTTAAAGGAATTTGACCTTTGTGATTGATATTGTTTCTCAGGAGTACATTCAGAAGTTGATGCCGCCCCTTATTGCCAAGTGGAACGAGCTGAAAGACGAGGACAAGGATCTCTTCCCACTGCTAGAGGTGAGAAGTTGTTTTAAGTGATTTAAAGTGACACTCGAAACATTTGGAATCTAATTATTTCTCAAACATCTCTCGGGAGAGTTTATCTTTAACATGGAGTCTGACTTTTGAGTCGGTCTTGCATCTGGACATGATGAAAAACCCAGCTCATTGATTTACGATGAAACATAATGTTCTATATTTTCTGATCCAGATTTGTCATGGCTGTTGCTCAATAGTGGTATTTATTGCTCTTTTTAAATTGTCTTAAACGCATACTTTTAGTATAAGAATAAGAGGAAAGATGAAGCTTTGCTTCAGTTTTATTTTCTGATGCCGTGTCACTCAACCCTCATTGGCTTTAGAATATCTGAGCTTTAACATAAATGTCTCTTTCACGCTAAAGTGACGCATAGAAAATAATTGTCGCTTTAAGGAATGTCTCTTGCTATAAAACTAGGGCTCTACCGAATGTTGTTTTTTTCTATTGAGACTTTTGATTGAAGCTTCTGTCTGTTTTTGACATCCTCACCCTAAAAATTGGGGAAACTCCCCAGGCAACACATGTGCGTATGTGTAACTATAATCATCTTTGTTTTTTCCAGTGTCTGTCGTCGGTAGCTACCGCCCTGCAGAGTGGGTTTCTGCCTTACTGTGAGCCCGTCTATCAGCGCTGTGTCACGCTAGTCCAGAAGACGCTAGCTCAGGCTATGGTGAGCACACACACACACACACACACACACACACACACACACACACACACATAATACAGGCGTTGTGTATTCGGTGATCAATTTTCAGCTGTGCAGAAGAGACGATAAAAGTTCTCCGCCCTGTCCGTACAGATGTACAACCAGCATCCAGACCAGTACGAGGCTCCTGACAAGGACTTCATGATCGTTGCCTTGGATCTGCTGAGCGGCCTGGCGGAGGGTTTGGGGGCTCATGTGGAACAGCTGGTGGCCCGCTCGAACATCATGACTCTGCTTTTCCAATGCATGCAGGTATGAGTGCGGTTTCTTTCTATAGATGGGAGAAAAACGGAGTCATACGTATGCTGTTTCATTTGAATTTAAACGTATGTACAACACTAAGCGGTCTGGTTTTGTGTTGCAGGATACTATGCCTGAGGTGAGGCAAAGCTCCTTCGCTCTGCTGGGGGATCTAACCAAGGCGTGCTTCCTCCATGTGAAGCCCTGCATTGGTGAGTGTGCTCAGAGCACTGATTGTGCGATACCTGTTGTAGCCATAGATTGTCCGATGTCTTTAGTGAGAGTCTGCGAGGTTATAAAGGAACTGCATGTGCGTCAGTGATCGGATGTCATTCTGTCTGTATTGTAACCATTGTGTGTGTCCGTGTCCTCCCTCCAGCTGAGTTCATGCCCATCCTGGGGCTCAACCTGAACCCAGAGTTTATCTCGGTGTGCAACAACGCCACCTGGGCCATCGGAGAGATCTCCATGCAAATGGGTGAGAAAGCAGGTCGCGCTTACAGTCGATGCGTTTTTGGTTTGTTCCCTGAAAACGAGTGCTCAGTATCTGGACATGATGAAAACACCCAGCTCATTGATTTACGATGAAACATAATGTTCCTATATTTTCTGATCCAGATATGGCACACCGCGTGTTGCACTAGGTGGCACAGTTGAGTAACGTGTGTAAGAAAACAAACCTCACTATGTCGGCACATAGGGCAGGGCAAATACCTCAATATTGTGACTGTATTGTCGGGTTGACTATTCCTAAGATTTACACATTGAGATTTGTTGATAATTATCTACAACAGTCTGGTAAGTTCAGTAACTTACATCACATCACTGTAATGAAACCTTTAAAACCAGGAAAGGACAACACTTCTGCCATTTATAAAATATTGCAATATCCAAAATCTAAGTCGATATCTAGTCTCGTTTCACAATATTGATGATATATTGTGTGAACCTGTGTCCAGTCGGCCCAGTGACACATTGACATCCTGACAGGCACAAGTGTCAGTTGGTCTTTGCCTCAACTTGATAAGTGTGGCAGCTGTCGTAAGCATCGCATACATCATCCTGTCAAACAGGTAACCTCACAACGAACAAACAGAATGTTGCTCATTCTGCAACAGCAATCATTAAACCAAAAAAAAAACATCTCAGGAAACCTGTTGTACAAGTGTCAAGTCGCATGTGAATCTATGTGAACTGTGTTCTTGGTGTTTGTCTAGGTGCAGAGATGCAGCCCTATGTGGGCATGGTTCTGCCACATCTGGTGGAGATCATCAATCGACCCAATACACCCAAGACGTTGCTGGAAAACACAGGTACCCAAACAGTCGCACATGCTTTGTTGTCTGTACACGTTGGAACATACGTTTTAAAGATGGGAGTGTCACTGCCATGACTTTTCAGTCGGTCTTGTTTCTGGACATGATGAAAACACCCAGCTCATTGATTTACGATGAAACATAATGTTTCCTATATTTTCTGATCCAGATTTGTCATGGCTGTTGCTCAATAGTGGTATTTATTGCTCTTTTTAAATTGTCTTAAACGCATACTTTTAGTATAAGAATAAGAGGAAAGATGAAGCTTTGCTTCAGTTTTATTTTCTGATGCCGTGTCACTCAACCCTCATTGGCTTTAGAATATCTGAGCTTTAACATAAATGTCTCTTTCACGCTAAAGTGACGCATAGAAAATAATTGTCGCTTTAAGGAATGTCTCTTGCTATAAAACTAGGGCTCTACCGAATGTTGTTTTTTTCTATTGAGACTTTTGATTGAAGCTTCTGTCTGTTTTTGACATCCTCACCCTAAAAATTGGGGAAACTCCCCAGGCAACACATGTGCGTATGTGTAACTATAATCATCTTTGTTTTTTCCAGTGTCTGTCGTCGGTAGCTACCGCCCTGCAGAGTGGGTTTCTGCCTTACTGTGAGCCCGTCTATCAGCGCTGTGTCACGCTAGTCCAGAAGACGCTAGCTCAGGCTATGGTGAGCACACACACACACACACACACACACACACACACACATAATACAGGCGTTGTGTATTCGGTGATCAATTTTCAGCTGTGCAGAAGAGACGATAAAAGTTCTCCGCCCTGTCCGTACAGATGTACAACCAGCATCCAGACCAGTACGAGGCTCCTGACAAGGACTTCATGATCGTTGCCTTGGATCTGCTGAGCGGCCTGGCGGAGGGTTTGGGGGCTCATGTGGAACAGCTGGTGGCCCGCTCGAACATCATGACTCTGCTTTTCCAATGCATGCAGGTATGAGTGCGGTTTCTTTCTATAGATGGGAGAAAAACGGAGTCATACGTATGCTGTTTCATTTGAATTTAAACGTATGTACAACACTAAGCGGTCTGGTTTTGTGTTGCAGGATACTATGCCTGAGGTGAGGCAAAGCTCCTTCGCTCTGCTGGGGGATCTAACCAAGGCGTGCTTCCTCCATGTGAAGCCCTGCATTGGTGAGTGTGCTCAGAGCACTGATTGTGCGATACCTGTTGTAGCCATAGATTGTCCGATGTCTTTAGTGAGAGTCTGCGAGGTTATAAAGGAACTGCATGTGCGTCAGTGATCGGATGTCATTCTGTCTGTATTGTAACCATTGTGTGTGTCCGTGTCCTCCCTCCAGCTGAGTTCATGCCCATCCTGGGGCTCAACCTGAACCCAGAGTTTATCTCGGTGTGCAACAACGCCACCTGGGCCATCGGAGAGATCTCCATGCAAATGGGTGAGAAAGCAGGTCGCGCTTACAGTCGATGCGTTTTTGGTTTGTTCCCTGAAAACGAGTGCTCAGTATCTGGACATGATGAAAACACCCAGCTCATTGATTTACGATGAAACATAATGTTCCTATATTTTCTGATCCAGATATGGCACACCGCGTGTTGCACTAGGTGGCACAGTTGAGTAACGTGTGTAAGAAAACAAACCTCACTATGTCGGCACATAGGGCAGGGCAAATACCTCAATATTGTGACTGTATTGTCGGGTTGACTATTCCTAAGATTTACACATTGAGATTTGTTGATAATTATCTACAACAGTCTGGTAAGTTCAGTAACTTACATCACATCACTGTAATGAAACCTTTAAAACCAGGAAAGGACAACACTTCTGCCATTTATAAAATATTGCAATATCCAAAATCTAAGTCGATATCTAGTCTCGTTTCACAATATTGATGATATATTGTGTGAACCTGTGTCCAGTCGGCCCAGTGACACATTGACATCCTGACAGGCACAAGTGTCAGTTGGTCTTTGCCTCAACTTGATAAGTGTGGCAGCTGTCGTAAGCATCGCATACATCATCCTGTCAAACAGGTAACCTCACAACGAACAAACAGAATGTTGCTCATTCTGCAACAGCAATCATTAAACCAAAAAAAAAACATCTCAGGAAACCTGTTGTACAAGTGTCAAGTCGCATGTGAATCTATGTGAACTGTGTTCTTGGTGTTTGTCTAGGTGCAGAGATGCAGCCCTATGTGGGCATGGTTCTGCCACATCTGGTGGAGATCATCAATCGACCCAATACACCCAAGACGTTGCTGGAAAACACAGGTACCCAAACAGTCGCACATGCTTTGTTGTCTGTACACGTTGGAACATACGTTTTAAAGATGGGAGTGTCACTGCCATGACTTTTCAGTCGGTCTTGTTTCTGGACATGATGAAAACACCCAGCTCATTGATTTACGATGAAACATAATGTTTCCTATATTTTCTGATCCAGATTTGTCATGGCTGTTGCTCAATAGTGGTATTTATTGCTCTTTTTAAATTGTCTTAAACGCATACTTTTAGTATAAGAATAAGAGGAAAGATGAAGCTTTGCTTCAGTTTTATTTTCTGATGCCGTGTCACTCAACCCTCATTGGCTTTAGAATATCTGAGCTTTAACATAAATGTCTCTTTCACGCTAAAGTGACGCATAGAAAATAATTGTCGCTTTAAGGAATGTCTCTTGCTATAAAACTAGGGCTCTACCGAATGTTGTTTTTTTCTATTGAGACTTTTGATTGAAGCTTCTGTCTGTTTTTGACATCCTCACCCTAAAAATTGGGGAAACTCCCCAGGCAACACATGTGCGTATGTGTAACTATAATCATCTTTGTTTTTTCCAGTGTCTGTCGTCGGTAGCTACCGCCCTGCAGAGTGGGTTTCTGCCTTACTGTGAGCCCGTCTATCAGCGCTGTGTCACGCTAGTCCAGAAGACGCTAGCTCAGGCTATGGTGAGCACACACACACACACACACACACACACACACACACACACACACACACACACATAATACAGGCGTTGTGTATTCGGTGATCAATTTTCAGCTGTGCAGAAGAGACGATAAAAGTTCTCCGCCCTGTCCGTACAGATGTACAACCAGCATCCAGACCAGTACGAGGCTCCTGACAAGGACTTCATGATCGTTGCCTTGGATCTGCTGAGCGGCCTGGCGGAGGGTTTGGGGGCTCATGTGGAACAGCTGGTGGCCCGCTCGAACATCATGACTCTGCTTTTCCAATGCATGCAGGTATGAGTGCGGTTTCTTTCTATAGATGGGAGAAAAACGGAGTCATACGTATGCTGTTTCATTTGAATTTAAACGTATGTACAACACTAAGCGGTCTGGTTTTGTGTTGCAGGATACTATGCCTGAGGTGAGGCAAAGCTCCTTCGCTCTGCTGGGGGATCTAACCAAGGCGTGCTTCCTCCATGTGAAGCCCTGCATTGGTGAGTGTGCTCAGAGCACTGATTGTGCGATACCTGTTGTAGCCATAGATTGTCCGATGTCTTTAGTGAGAGTCTGCGAGGTTATAAAGGAACTGCATGTGCGTCAGTGATCGGATGTCATTCTGTCTGTATTGTAACCATTGTGTGTGTCCGTGTCCTCCCTCCAGCTGAGTTCATGCCCATCCTGGGGCTCAACCTGAACCCAGAGTTTATCTCGGTGTGCAACAACGCCACCTGGGCCATCGGAGAGATCTCCATGCAAATGGGTGAGAAAGCAGGTCGCGCTTACAGTCGATGCGTTTTTGGTTTGTTCCCTGAAAACGAGTGCTCAGTATCTGGACATGATGAAAACACCCAGCTCATTGATTTACGATGAAACATAATGTTCCTATATTTTCTGATCCAGATATGGCACACCGCGTGTTGCACTAGGTGGCACAGTTGAGTAACGTGTGTAAGAAAACAAACCTCACTATGTCGGCACATAGGGCAGGGCAAATACCTCAATATTGTGACTGTATTGTCGGGTTGACTATTCCTAAGATTTACACATTGAGATTTGTTGATAATTATCTACAACAGTCTGGTAAGTTCAGTAACTTACATCACATCACTGTAATGAAACCTTTAAAACCAGGAAAGGACAACACTTCTGCCATTTATAAAATATTGCAATATCCAAAATCTAAGTCGATATCTAGTCTCGTTTCACAATATTGATGATATATTGTGTGAACCTGTGTCCAGTCGGCCCAGTGACACATTGACATCCTGACAGGCACAAGTGTCAGTTGGTCTTTGCCTCAACTTGATAAGTGTGGCAGCTGTCGTAAGCATCGCATACATCATCCTGTCAAACAGGTAACCTCACAACGAACAAACAGAATGTTGCTCATTCTGCAACAGCAATCATTAAACCAAAAAAAAAACATCTCAGGAAACCTGTTGTACAAGTGTCAAGTCGCATGTGAATCTATGTGAACTGTGTTCTTGGTGTTTGTCTAGGTGCAGAGATGCAGCCCTATGTGGGCATGGTTCTGCCACATCTGGTGGAGATCATCAATCGACCCAATACACCCAAGACGTTGCTGGAAAACACAGGTACCCAAACAGTCGCACATGCTTTGTTGTCTGTACACGTTGGAACATACGTTTTAAAGATGGGAGTGTCACTGCCATGACTTTTCAGTCGGTCTTGTTTCTGGACATGATGAAAACACCCAGCTCATTGATTTACGATGAAACATAATGTTTCCTATATTTTCTGATCCAGATTTGTCAAGGCTGTTGCTCAATAGTGGTATTTATTGCTCTTTTTAAATTGTCTTAAACGCATACTTTTAGTATAAAAATAAGAGGAAAGATGAAGCTTTGTACATGTTGGAACATACGTTTTAAAGATGGGAGTGTCTGGGAAATGTGTGGTGAATTGTTTTGTGTTTGTCAGGTTTTATGTGAAGCACTTTGAATTACCTTGTTGTTGAAATGTGCTATACAAATAAACTTGCCTTGCCTCCCTGTGTGCAGCCATTACGATTGGCCGACTGGGTTACGTCTGCCCCCAAGAAGTTGCCCCACAGCTGCAGCAATTCATTCGACCATGGTGAGGTTATCATCCTGATATTATGAAATATAACCTTATTGATTTAATAGAAGATGTATTTAGTTTTTATTTTCTGGTATTTTCCTCATTGGAAAGAAACTTGATTTGATCAGATCATAAAGATGCTGAGCGACCAAACTAATGAATTAACACGTTCCACGTTTGTCTCATCGTTGCGTCTCTTCCCAGGTGCACATCGTTGAGGAATATCAGAGATAACGAGGAGAAGGACTCGGCCTTCAGGGGAATCTGCGTGATGATCGGCGTCAACCCTGCAGGAGTGGTGCAGGTGAGGTGATCCACTCTAGCGCTGTTCAGGCTACTGGGGTTGTTCTGGAGATGATGAAACACCCAGCTCATTGATAAAGCAGTGATACATTTAGTTCCCAAATTAACTTTTCTGATCCAGAGTCGCCCTTGTCACCCCCGTGACTTTTTCCTCTGAGCTCTGAATTTGCTAGTAACGAGTGCCCTTCTCTGTCCAGGACTTCATTTTCTTCTGTGACGCCGTGGCCTCCTGGGTCAACCCCAAGGACGACCTGAGAGACATGTTTTATAAGGTGAGTGCCTCCATCAAAAGGAAGACCGCTTCACCGACTAACATCTTGTCGGACACGTCGCTCTGACGACTAATGTCAATAAAATGCTCCTTCACCATGTGCAATGCTTGCTCGCCACACTCCATGATGATCACTTAACAGACATTCGAAATCTGATTTCACGGTGCGGAATATTTTTTTTAAGCCTGAGAAGTGTGTGCAGAGCTCGCTGTAGGTGGAGAGCATTTCTTATTTTTTTGTCAATCTCTCATTTAAGTTGAGCCAAACACTCGATTGCTTAAACCCACTTCTTTAAATATTCACACAGAGGTTAGTCAGCCGGCGTGATGGTTTTCTGTTCTCTTCTCCCAAGATCTTGCATGGCTTCAAGGACCAGGTTGGAGAAGAGAACTGGCAGCAGTTCTCAGAGCAGTTCCCTCCTCTGTTAAAGGAGCGCCTGTCGGCCTGCTACGGTGTCTAACCCAACCTCCTTGTCCACACAGGACACCAACCTGTTAGGTATGTTCAGCAAACATGCAATGAATCGCACCTTTTTTATCCCCTGACCCACTCGTATGAGCTCTACATTTACTCCCATGATGTCGTTTTAATCTGTTCTTCCTCTTGTCTTGTCCCCAGGTTAATGTAGGGGAGGGTAACTGGGGAACTCATTGCACTGCCCAGATTGTGGGGAGAAACCAGAGCTGGAGGGATGTGACTGGCCTTGTGACCCTCCACTCAGCGGATGGCCTCCTTTCCCCCTGCGCCCTGTGTGTCTCTCTGAGGGAGGGAGGGAGGGTGGGAGGAGGGTGGTGGGTGTGGGAGGGTAAACTGGGGATATACATATACCTCTGGGATTAAACGCCTCACTAAATCCAACACACTCTAAAGTGACTTTCGCCAACAGCACCACAGGAATCTTAGCTAGGTGAGGGCAAAAAAAAGGGGAGGGGCCGGCTTTGACCGCCCCCTCCCCCACCGTCCTCGATTTTGATTATTCTGTTAAGATAGCTGACGGCTGGGAGGGAAAGGGGTGGGGGAGGGAGGTGGCAGATAGGTACATTTAAAAAGTAAAATAAAGGAATTATCTGAACCAGCATAGGGTGCCACAGTCCCAAACACCACAATGCACGAAGTCCGTAGACTCGCACATGTAGACATGTTTAAACGGGCTGAGGGCAGAGGCTAAACGCAAACACACGAGACGCTTTTACTACGTAACGATGCAGGAAACGTGCACAGATTGTTTGCACCTTTTACGGCGAAATTGCATAAACCATTTGGTGTGCACACACGTGGGTCTTTCTCTATTCACATGTACATTTAGCTGAAATAATTTTCTTCCTCTTACCTCAGTTTCTGAATTCCTCTCGAATCATAGGTGTCTTTTATTTCCTCCCCCCCTCTCATTTGAGGCAACAAAAAAAGATGCAGTAGGTTCGTCCTCTAAGGTTTTCCCACCGCAGTACCAGGTTCTTGCATGGCATTTGATCACCTCTTAAGTGACGCATGTTTAAGTGAATGTCTGTCTTGTTGCTTACTTTGTTTATTACATCGCTGTCGTCGGTATAGGGAGGCTGCCATGATTTGAAGCTGTCAGGTGCTTGGGTTCGTTTGTACTCCCGTTCGTGCGTATTGTCTGATCAGTGTCCCTTTAGTTTAAAGGAGGCCGAGTGTGTGTGTGTGTGTGTGTGTGTGTGTGTGTGTGTGTGTGTGTGTGTGTGTGTGTGTGTGTGTGTGTGTGTGTGTGTGTGTGTGTGTGTGTGTGTGTGTGTGTGTGTGTGTGTGTGTGTGTGTGTGTGTGTGTGTGTGTGTGTGTGTGTGTGTGTGTGTGTGTGTGTGTGTGTGTGTGTGTGTGTGTGTGTGTGTGTGTGTGTGTGTGTGTGTGTGTGTGTGTGTGTGTGTGTGTGTGTGTGTGTGTGTGTGTGTGTGTGAAGACCAACTTTAGGTAGATTAATACAGGAATCCGCTTAACTCTCTGCAACAAGAGTTCAAATACTGTAGGCAAGTCGAGAATCCTTTTTGCTGCTGCTGCTTCGTTTTAAGAGACTTTACGAAACAAACTTAATGTGAGCGATAAGACATCACCAAGAATGAATTGATTCTTACTGATATAAATGCACTTTTTCTTTTGTAAGAAATTTAGAATTTCAAATGTAAGATAAACGGTAATAATATACTGATCTTGAGAAATAGTTTTTTTTGATAAGTGATTTTAGGACTGTTTAATGATTTGCTAAAGTAAGTGTAATGATGATAATGGTAAGCATTTGGGGGAATGACTAGGTAAGACTTGAGGCCTCTTAACATAGTTAGTTTTATAATGTAACTCCTAAAATGGATTAAATAGGATTCAAGAGGAGGCCGACATCTTAATTGCAGCATTTTGGATCCACGTCTGTGTTCGAGTGTCCCCGTCTTTCTCGCCAAAGCGTTTTGTTAAACAATGGCTGCTTGAGCCATCAAGGCGTCTCCTGGTCACGATCAGTGCATGCTTTATCCAACGAGTCTTGCTCCCTTTTCTCTTTTTTTTTAGTCATTTTATAACGGGTCAATTTGGAGGGATCTACCTTTATAAGAGCTTTATCGATGGCATTGCAACTCGCTGCTGGACTAAAGAGGCACTTCTTCCAGCTTTCGATCAAACTAGTGATTGCCATATGTTCACCCGTTGATACTGTGTAGGATTTGCCTGGGAATACACTGAGTCCTAATAGTTCTCCCCTGACACTGGTTAGCTTATGTGAGAGAGTCGGTGGTCTTTGTCCAGCTTTATCTTTTAGTCATTGTTCATAGTGGACGCTTGTAACGGAAGTGTGTATGGCTGTTTGCCTGTTGCTGTTTTACTATAAAGGTGTGTACTCGAGTACTGCTTAGATGTAATTTTGCACCAGCGCTACAATAAAGTTATGTCCGGGGGGGAGGGGGGGGGGCGGGGGGGCGTAGTTTGAGTCATGCCCGAGTATCAACACTTGTCTGCTAGTTGGAAGTTTTCTCAAATCTCCTGAAATGAAGGCCGTCACTAAAGGAAAACAGCAGAATTGGTTCCCTCCTGAATATCAGCTCATGTCAATAGTTATGTATTTTATAAAGTAAAGACTGATGTGTCCAACACCCCCCCCCTCACATGGCGGATACTGATGGCATCTTATCCAGGTTTAACTGGGAGGCAAGCATTGAGATTAGCGGCGGCCACTCGCTGATTAAAGGCTGCACAGATCAGCTCTGGGAGCAGCAACTGGTGAAGTTCAGCCGCTAATAATTGATAAAAAGTTGAGGCTTCACTACTCCCCACCATGTTGCGATACACTAAGCTCTATACAGAAGTACATTTAAATGCAAGTTGGCCACAGGTTGTTTTTTTTATTTTTTATTTTTTATTATGTTCATATGATAGTTTTGTTTTTATTAATTTATTTCTTTTTATTTTTTTGTGCTCTAGTGCACAAATTCTTTTGGACTTTAAAAGTTTTTTTTTCTCCTTTTTATTCTTTTTGTTTAAAGAACACTTTTGTTTTCGTTGTTTTATAGCGGACGATTTGATTATGTCAAAGTTGATGTTGATGTTGGACTGAAGGGGAGTTGGTGCATATATCTTAGGGAAGAATGTGGAAAACTAATTCATAACTTTGTTTCAATCTGATATCAAGGCTGACAATTGAATTTGATGTAGTACCTTTTTTTCTTTTGCTCAACTGTGGTGCAGGTTGGATGTTATCTGATGTATCCCTTTTTATTTAATTTTTTGTGAATAGGGGAAATAAACATTTTTTTCTATTAACCTTTTGAGTCGTCTGAATGTTTTGTTCCACTGCAACTTTTGAGTCGGACTGGAAACATCTTAAACATGCAGACGGCTTCCTTGTGAGCTACGAGTGTTTCTTGTCTCTGGAACTCGATGCACGGCAGAGACTGTAAAAGCTGATGACGATGTAGTTTAGACCAATGAAAGCTGCTTCAAGTCTGACCATGTAGAGATGTGAGAAGTGGCTGATGTAGAACATTCTATGTGCAATGTTCATGGCCTTTCAATGTTTTTCTCTCAAAGAATATCAAACCTGTTTATAAGTTTTGTAAAAATGTGAACCAGTTCAGCCAACAATATGACTGAGCTTCTTAAGCGCATCCTGGACGGCAACAAGAGGGTGCAAGAGGCTGCTTGCAGGTGAGCTCAGCCGTTCATGTATCGTCCGTATTCTGGCAGAACTATGTCGCTAGATTAAATATTGACTCGTCCTCCGTCTTTGTTTTCTCTCAGTGCGTTTGCCACCCTGGAGGAGGAGGCGTGCACGGAGCTGGTGCCCTACCTGAGCTTCATCCTGGACACACTGGTGTTCGCCTTTGGGAAGTACCAGCACAAGAATCTCCTCATTCTCTACGATGCCATAGGAACTCTAGCGGACTCAGTGGGCCACCACCTCAATCAGGAAGTAAGTGAAATATATGGACTCCAAGTTTTCCAGCACATGCAAGATCATGCTTTAGACCAGTTCACTTATAAAATACATAGACATCTTTTACCCTAATTGAACCGTAGCTAATAGAATGATCTTTGCACTTAATTGGATTTAAAGGAATTTGACCTTTGTGATTGATATTGTTTCTCAGGAGTACATTCAGAAGTTGATGCCGCCCCTTATTGCCAAGTGGAACGAGCTGAAAGACGAGGACAAGGATCTCTTCCCACTGCTAGAGGTGAGAAGTTGTTTTAAGTGATTTAAAGTGACACTCGAAACATTTGGAATCTAATTATTTCTCAAACATCTCTCGGGAGAGTTTATCTTTAACATGGAGTCTGACTTTTGAGTCGGTCTTGCATCTGGACATGATGAAAAACCCAGCTCATTGATTTACGATGAAACATAATGTTCTATATTTTCTGATCCAGATTTGTCATGGCTGTTGCTCAATAGTGGTATTTATTGCTCTTTTTAAATTGTCTTAAACGCATACTTTTAGTATAAGAATAAGAGGAAAGATGAAGCTTTGCTTCAGTTTTATTTTCTGATGCCGTGTCACTCAACCCTCATTGGCTTTAGAATATCTGAGCTTTAACATAAATGTCTCTTTCACGCTAAAGTGACGCATAGAAAATAATTGTCGCTTTAAGGAATGTCTCTTGCTATAAAACTAGGGCTCTACCGAATGTTGTTTTTTTCTATTGAGACTTTTGATTGAAGCTTCTGTCTGTTTTTGACATCCTCACCCTAAAAATTGGGGAAACTCCCCAGGCAACACATGTGCGTAT
This sequence comes from Leptoclinus maculatus, assembly GCA_032191485.1. Taxonomy (NCBI): domain Eukaryota; kingdom Metazoa; phylum Chordata; class Actinopteri; order Perciformes; family Stichaeidae; genus Leptoclinus; species Leptoclinus maculatus. The sequence goes on from JAVDOI010000002.1 coordinate 14,375,646, forward strand.
GTGTAACTATAATCATCTTTGTTTTTTCCAGTGTCTGTCGTCGGTAGCTACCGCCCTGCAGAGTGGGTTTCTGCCTTACTGTGAGCCCGTCTATCAGCGCTGTGTCACGCTAGTCCAGAAGACGCTAGCTCAGGCTATGGTGAGCACACACACACACACACACACACACACACACACACACACACACACATAATACAGGCGTTGTGTATTCGGTGATCAATTTTCAGCTGTGCAGAAGAGACGATAAAAGTTCTCCGCCCTGTCCGTACAGATGTACAACCAGCATCCAGACCAGTACGAGGCTCCTGACAAGGACTTCATGATCGTTGCCTTGGATCTGCTGAGCGGCCTGGCGGAGGGTTTGGGGGCTCATGTGGAACAGCTGGTGGCCCGCTCGAACATCATGACTCTGCTTTTCCAATGCATGCAGGTATGAGTGCGGTTTCTTTCTATAGATGGGAGAAAAACGGAGTCATACGTATGCTGTTTCATTTGAATTTAAACGTATGTACAACACTAAGCGGTCTGGTTTTGTGTTGCAGGATACTATGCCTGAGGTGAGGCAAAGCTCCTTCGCTCTGCTGGGGGATCTAACCAAGGCGTGCTTCCTCCATGTGAAGCCCTGCATTGGTGAGTGTGCTCAGAGCACTGATTGTGCGATACCTGTTGTAGCCATAGATTGTCCGATGTCTTTAGTGAGAGTCTGCGAGGTTATAAAGGAACTGCATGTGCGTCAGTGATCGGATGTCATTCTGTCTGTATTGTAACCATTGTGTGTGTCCGTGTCCTCCCTCCAGCTGAGTTCATGCCCATCCTGGGGCTCAACCTGAACCCAGAGTTTATCTCGGTGTGCAACAACGCCACCTGGGCCATCGGAGAGATCTCCATGCAAATGGGTGAGAAAGCAGGTCGCGCTTACAGTCGATGCGTTTTTGGTTTGTTCCCTGAAAACGAGTGCTCAGTATCTGGACATGATGAAAACACCCAGCTCATTGATTTACGATGAAACATAATGTTCCTATATTTTCTGATCCAGATATGGCACACCGCGTGTTGCACTAGGTGGCACAGTTGAGTAACGTGTGTAAGAAAACAAACCTCACTATGTCGGCACATAGGGCAGGGCAAATACCTCAATATTGTGACTGTATTGTCGGGTTGACTATTCCTAAGATTTACACATTGAGATTTGTTGATAATTATCTACAACAGTCTGGTAAGTTCAGTAACTTACATCACATCACTGTAATGAAACCTTTAAAACCAGGAAAGGACAACACTTCTGCCATTTATAAAATATTGCAATATCCAAAATCTAAGTCGATATCTAGTCTCGTTTCACAATATTGATGATATATTGTGTGAACCTGTGTCCAGTCGGCCCAGTGACACATTGACATCCTGACAGGCACAAGTGTCAGTTGGTCTTTGCCTCAACTTGATAAGTGTGGCAGCTGTCGTAAGCATCGCATACATCATCCTGTCAAACAGGTAACCTCACAACGAACAAACAGAATGTTGCTCATTCTGCAACAGCAATCATTAAACCAAAAAAAAAACATCTCAGGAAACCTGTTGTACAAGTGTCAAGTCGCATGTGAATCTATGTGAACTGTGTTCTTGGTGTTTGTCTAGGTGCAGAGATGCAGCCCTATGTGGGCATGGTTCTGCCACATCTGGTGGAGATCATCAATCGACCCAATACACCCAAGACGTTGCTGGAAAACACAGGTACCCAAACAGTCGCACATGCTTTGTTGTCTGTACACGTTGGAACATACGTTTTAAAGATGGGAGTGTCACTGCCATGACTTTTCAGTCGGTCTTGTTTCTGGACATGATGAAAACACCCAGCTCATTGATTTACGATGAAACATAATGTTTCCTATATTTTCTGATCCAGATTTGTCATGGCTGTTGCTCAATAGTGGTATTTATTGCTCTTTTTAAATTGTCTTAAACGCATACTTTTAGTATAAGAATAAGAGGAAAGATGAAGCTTTGCTTCAGTTTTATTTTCTGATGCCGTGTCACTCAACCCTCATTGGCTTTAGAATATCTGAGCTTTAACATAAATGTCTCTTTCACGCTAAAGTGACGCATAGAAAATAATTGTCGCTTTAAGGAATGTCTCTTGCTATAAAACTAGGGCTCTACCGAATGTTGTTTTTTTCTATTGAGACTTTTGATTGAAGCTTCTGTCTGTTTTTGACATCCTCACCCTAAAAATTGGGGAAACTCCCCAGGCAACACATGTGCGTATGTGTAACTATAATCATCTTTGTTTTTTCCAGTGTCTGTCGTCGGTAGCTACCGCCCTGCAGAGTGGGTTTCTGCCTTACTGTGAGCCCGTCTATCAGCGCTGTGTCACGCTAGTCCAGAAGACGCTAGCTCAGGCTATGGTGAGCACACACACACACACACACACACACACACACACACATAATACAGGCGTTGTGTATTCGGTGATCAATTTTCAGCTGTGCAGAAGAGACGATAAAAGTTCTCCGCCCTGTCCGTACAGATGTACAACCAGCATCCAGACCAGTACGAGGCTCCTGACAAGGACTTCATGATCGTTGCCTTGGATCTGCTGAGCGGCCTGGCGGAGGGTTTGGGGGCTCATGTGGAACAGCTGGTGGCCCGCTCGAACATCATGACTCTGCTTTTCCAATGCATGCAGGTATGAGTGCGGTTTCTTTCTATAGATGGGAGAAAAACGGAGTCATACGTATGCTGTTTCATTTGAATTTAAACGTATGTACAACACTAAGCGGTCTGGTTTTGTGTTGCAGGATACTATGCCTGAGGTGAGGCAAAGCTCCTTCGCTCTGCTGGGGGATCTAACCAAGGCGTGCTTCCTCCATGTGAAGCCCTGCATTGGTGAGTGTGCTCAGAGCACTGATTGTGCGATACCTGTTGTAGCCATAGATTGTCCGATGTCTTTAGTGAGAGTCTGCGAGGTTATAAAGGAACTGCATGTGCGTCAGTGATCGGATGTCATTCTGTCTGTATTGTAACCATTGTGTGTGTCCGTGTCCTCCCTCCAGCTGAGTTCATGCCCATCCTGGGGCTCAACCTGAACCCAGAGTTTATCTCGGTGTGCAACAACGCCACCTGGGCCATCGGAGAGATCTCCATGCAAATGGGTGAGAAAGCAGGTCGCGCTTACAGTCGATGCGTTTTTGGTTTGTTCCCTGAAAACGAGTGCTCAGTATCTGGACATGATGAAAACACCCAGCTCATTGATTTACGATGAAACATAATGTTCCTATATTTTCTGATCCAGATATGGCACACCGCGTGTTGCACTAGGTGGCACAGTTGAGTAACGTGTGTAAGAAAACAAACCTCACTATGTCGGCACATAGGGCAGGGCAAATACCTCAATATTGTGACTGTATTGTCGGGTTGACTATTCCTAAGATTTACACATTGAGATTTGTTGATAATTATCTACAACAGTCTGGTAAGTTCAGTAACTTACATCACATCACTGTAATGAAACCTTTAAAACCAGGAAAGGACAACACTTCTGCCATTTATAAAATATTGCAATATCCAAAATCTAAGTCGATATCTAGTCTCGTTTCACAATATTGATGATATATTGTGTGAACCTGTGTCCAGTCGGCCCAGTGACACATTGACATCCTGACAGGCACAAGTGTCAGTTGGTCTTTGCCTCAACTTGATAAGTGTGGCAGCTGTCGTAAGCATCGCATACATCATCCTGTCAAACAGGTAACCTCACAACGAACAAACAGAATGTTGCTCATTCTGCAACAGCAATCATTAAACCAAAAAAAAAACATCTCAGGAAACCTGTTGTACAAGTGTCAAGTCGCATGTGAATCTATGTGAACTGTGTTCTTGGTGTTTGTCTAGGTGCAGAGATGCAGCCCTATGTGGGCATGGTTCTGCCACATCTGGTGGAGATCATCAATCGACCCAATACACCCAAGACGTTGCTGGAAAACACAGGTACCCAAACAGTCGCACATGCTTTGTTGTCTGTACACGTTGGAACATACGTTTTAAAGATGGGAGTGTCACTGCCATGACTTTTCAGTCGGTCTTGTTTCTGGACATGATGAAAACACCCAGCTCATTGATTTACGATGAAACATAATGTTTCCTATATTTTCTGATCCAGATTTGTCAAGGCTGTTGCTCAATAGTGGTATTTATTGCTCTTTTTAAATTGTCTTAAACGCATACTTTTAGTATAAGAATAAGAGGAAAGATGAAGCTTTGCTTCAGTTTTATTTTCTGATGCCGTGTCACTCAACCCTCATTGGCTTTAGAATATCTGAGCTTTAACATAAATGTCTCTTTCACGCTAAAGTGACGCATAGAAAATAATTGTCGCTTTAAGGAATGTCTCTTGCTATAAAACTAGGGCTCTACCGAATGTTGTTTTTTTCTATTGAGACTTTTGATTGAAGCTTCTGTCTGTTTTTGACATCCTCACCCTAAAAATTGGGGAAACTCCCCAGGCAACACATGTGCGTATGTGTAACTATAATCATCTTTGTTTTTTCCAGTGTCTGTCGTCGGTAGCTACCGCCCTGCAGAGTGGGTTTCTGCCTTACTGTGAGCCCGTCTATCAGCGCTGTGTCACGCTAGTCCAGAAGACGCTAGCTCAGGCTATGGTGAGCACACACACACACACACACACACACACACACACATAATACAGGCGTTGTGTATTCGGTGATCAATTTTCAGCTGTGCAGAAGAGACGATAAAAGTTCTCCGCCCTGTCCGTACAGATGTACAACCAGCATCCAGACCAGTACGAGGCTCCTGACAAGGACTTCATGATCGTTGCCTTGGATCTGCTGAGCGGCCTGGCGGAGGGTTTGGGGGCTCATGTGGAACAGCTGGTGGCCCGCTCGAACATCATGACTCTGCTTTTCCAATGCATGCAGGTATGAGTGCGGTTTCTTTCTATAGATGGGAGAAAAACGGAGTCATACGTATGCTGTTTCATTTGAATTTAAACGTATGTACAACACTAAGCGGTCTGGTTTTGTGTTGCAGGATACTATGCCTGAGGTGAGGCAAAGCTCCTTCGCTCTGCTGGGGGATCTAACCAAGGCGTGCTTCCTCCATGTGAAGCCCTGCATTGGTGAGTGTGCTCAGAGCACTGATTGTGCGATACCTGTTGTAGCCATAGATTGTCCGATGTCTTTAGTGAGAGTCTGCGAGGTTATAAAGGAACTGCATGTGCGTCAGTGATCGGATGTCATTCTGTCTGTATTGTAACCATTGTGTGTGTCCGTGTCCTCCCTCCAGCTGAGTTCATGCCCATCCTGGGGCTCAACCTGAACCCAGAGTTTATCTCGGTGTGCAACAACGCCACCTGGGCCATCGGAGAGATCTCCATGCAAATGGGTGAGAAAGCAGGTCGCGCTTACAGTCGATGCGTTTTTGGTTTGTTCCCTGAAAACGAGTGCTCAGTATCTGGACATGATGAAAACACCCAGCTCATTGATTTACGATGAAACATAATGTTCCTATATTTTCTGATCCAGATATGGCACACCGCGTGTTGCACTAGGTGGCACAGTTGAGTAACGTGTGTAAGAAAACAAACCTCACTATGTCGGCACATAGGGCAGGGCAAATACCTCAATATTGTGACTGTATTGTCGGGTTGACTATTCCTAAGATTTACACATTGAGATTTGTTGATAATTATCTACAACAGTCTGGTAAGTTCAGTAACTTACATCACATCACTGTAATGAAACCTTTAAAACCAGGAAAGGACAACACTTCTGCCATTTATAAAATATTGCAATATCCAAAATCTAAGTCGATATCTAGTCTCGTTTCACAATATTGATGATATATTGTGTGAACCTGTGTCCAGTCGGCCCAGTGACACATTGACATCCTGACAGGCACAAGTGTCAGTTGGTCTTTGCCTCAACTTGATAAGTGTGGCAGCTGTCGTAAGCATCGCATACATCATCCTGTCAAACAGGTAACCTCACAACGAACAAACAGAATGTTGCTCATTCTGCAACAGCAATCATTAAACCAAAAAAAAAACATCTCAGGAAACCTGTTGTACAAGTGTCAAGTCGCATGTGAATCTATGTGAACTGTGTTCTTGGTGTTTGTCTAGGTGCAGAGATGCAGCCCTATGTGGGCATGGTTCTGCCACATCTGGTGGAGATCATCAATCGACCCAATACACCCAAGACGTTGCTGGAAAACACAGGTACCCAAACAGTCGCACATGCTTTGTTGTCTGTACACGTTGGAACATACGTTTTAAAGATGGGAGTGTCACTGCCATGACTTTTCAGTCGGTCTTGTTTCTGGACATGATGAAAACACCCAGCTCATTGATTTACGATGAAACATAATGTTTCCTATATTTTCTGATCCAGATTTGTCATGGCTGTTGCTCAATAGTGGTATTTATTGCTCTTTTTAAATTGTCTTAAACGCATACTTTTAGTATAAGAATAAGAGGAAAGATGAAGCTTTGCTTCAGTTTTATTTTCTGATGCCGTGTCACTCAACCCTCATTGGCTTTAGAATATCTGAGCTTTAACATAAATGTCTCTTTCACGCTAAAGTGACGCATAGAAAATAATTGTCGCTTTAAGGAATGTCTCTTGCTATAAAACTAGGGCTCTACCGAATGTTGTTTTTTTCTATTGAGACTTTTGATTGAAGCTTCTGTCTGTTTTTGACATCCTCACCCTAAAAATTGGGGAAACTCCCCAGGCAACACATGTGCGTATGTGTAACTATAATCATCTTTGTTTTTTCCAGTGTCTGTCGTCGGTAGCTACCGCCCTGCAGAGTGGGTTTCTGCCTTACTGTGAGCCCGTCTATCAGCGCTGTGTCACGCTAGTCCAGAAGACGCTAGCTCAGGCTATGGTGAGCACACACACACACACACACACACACACACACACATAATACAGGCGTTGTGTATTCGGTGATCAATTTTCAGCTGTGCAGAAGAGACGATAAAAGTTCTCCGCCCTGTCCGTACAGATGTACAACCAGCATCCAGACCAGTACGAGGCTCCTGACAAGGACTTCATGATCGTTGCCTTGGATCTGCTGAGCGGCCTGGCGGAGGGTTTGGGGGCTCATGTGGAACAGCTGGTGGCCCGCTCGAACATCATGACTCTGCTTTTCCAATGCATGCAGGTATGAGTGCGGTTTCTTTCTATAGATGGGAGAAAAACGGAGTCATACGTATGCTGTTTCATTTGAATTTAAACGTATGTACAACACTAAGCGGTCTGGTTTTGTGTTGCAGGATACTATGCCTGAGGTGAGGCAAAGCTCCTTCGCTCTGCTGGGGGATCTAACCAAGGCGTGCTTCCTCCATGTGAAGCCCTGCATTGGTGAGTGTGCTCAGAGCACTGATTGTGCGATACCTGTTGTAGCCATAGATTGTCCGATGTCTTTAGTGAGAGTCTGCGAGGTTATAAAGGAACTGCATGTGCGTCAGTGATCGGATGTCATTCTGTCTGTATTGTAACCATTGTGTGTGTCCGTGTCCTCCCTCCAGCTGAGTTCATGCCCATCCTGGGGCTCAACCTGAACCCAGAGTTTATCTCGGTGTGCAACAACGCCACCTGGGCCATCGGAGAGATCTCCATGCAAATGGGTGAGAAAGCAGGTCGCGCTTACAGTCGATGCGTTTTTGGTTTGTTCCCTGAAAACGAGTGCTCAGTATCTGGACATGATGAAAACACCCAGCTCATTGATTTACGATGAAACATAATGTTCCTATATTTTCTGATCCAGATATGGCACACCGCGTGTTGCACTAGGTGGCACAGTTGAGTAACGTGTGTAAGAAAACAAACCTCACTATGTCGGCACATAGGGCAGGGCAAATACCTCAATATTGTGACTGTATTGTCGGGTTGACTATTCCTAAGATTTACACATTGAGATTTGTTGATAATTATCTACAACAGTCTGGTAAGTTCAGTAACTTACATCACATCACTGTAATGAAACCTTTAAAACCAGGAAAGGACAACACTTCTGCCATTTATAAAATATTGCAATATCCAAAATCTAAGTCGATATCTAGTCTCGTTTCACAATATTGATGATATATTGTGTGAACCTGTGTCCAGTCGGCCCAGTGACACATTGACATCCTGACAGGCACAAGTGTCAGTTGGTCTTTGCCTCAACTTGATAAGTGTGGCAGCTGTCGTAAGCATCGCATACATCATCCTGTCAAACAGGTAACCTCACAACGAACAAACAGAATGTTGCTCATTCTGCAACAGCAATCATTAAACCAAAAAAAAAACATCTCAGGAAACCTGTTGTACAAGTGTCAAGTCGCATGTGAATCTATGTGAACTGTGTTCTTGGTGTTTGTCTAGGTGCAGAGATGCAGCCCTATGTGGGCATGGTTCTGCCACATCTGGTGGAGATCATCAATCGACCCAATACACCCAAGACGTTGCTGGAAAACACAGGTACCCAAACAGTCGCACATGCTTTGTTGTCTGTACACGTTGGAACATACGTTTTAAAGATGGGAGTGTCACTGCCATGACTTTTCAGTCGGTCTTGTTTCTGGACATGATGAAAACACCCAGCTCATTGATTTACGATGAAACATAATGTTTCCTATATTTTCTGATCCAGATTTGTCATGGCTGTTGCTCAATAGTGGTATTTATTGCTCTTTTTAAATTGTCTTAAACGCATACTTTTAGTATAAGAATAAGAGGAAAGATGAAGCTTTGCTTCAGTTTTATTTTCTGATGCCGTGTCACTCAACCCTCATTGGCTTTAGAATATCTGAGCTTTAACATAAATGTCTCTTTCACGCTAAAGTGACGCATAGAAAATAATTGTCGCTTTAAGGAATGTCTCTTGCTATAAAACTAGGGCTCTACCGAATGTTGTTTTTTTCTATTGAGACTTTTGATTGAAGCTTCTGTCTGTTTTTGACATCCTCACCCTAAAAATTGGGGAAACTCCCCAGGCAACACATGTGCGTATGTGTAACTATAATCATCTTTGTTTTTTCCAGTGTCTGTCGTCGGTAGCTACCGCCCTGCAGAGTGGGTTTCTGCCTTACTGTGAGCCCGTCTATCAGCGCTGTGTCACGCTAGTCCAGAAGACGCTAGCTCAGGCTATGGTGAGCACACACACACACACACACACACACACACACACATAATACAGGCGTTGTGTATTCGGTGATCAATTTTCAGCTGTGCAGAAGAGACGATAAAAGTTCTCCGCCCTGTCCGTACAGATGTACAACCAGCATCCAGACCAGTACGAGGCTCCTGACAAGGACTTCATGATCGTTGCCTTGGATCTGCTGAGCGGCCTGGCGGAGGGTTTGGGGGCTCATGTGGAACAGCTGGTGGCCCGCTCGAACATCATGACTCTGCTTTTCCAATGCATGCAGGTATGAGTGCGGTTTCTTTCTATAGATGGGAGAAAAACGGAGTCATACGTATGCTGTTTCATTTGAATTTAAACGTATGTACAACACTAAGCGGTCTGGTTTTGTGTTGCAGGATACTATGCCTGAGGTGAGGCAAAGCTCCTTCGCTCTGCTGGGGGATCTAACCAAGGCGTGCTTCCTCCATGTGAAGCCCTGCATTGGTGAGTGTGCTCAGAGCACTGATTGTGCGATACCTGTTGTAGCCATAGATTGTCCGATGTCTTTAGTGAGAGTCTGCGAGGTTATAAAGGAACTGCATGTGCGTCAGTGATCGGATGTCATTCTGTCTGTATTGTAACCATTGTGTGTGTCCGTGTCCTCCCTCCAGCTGAGTTCATGCCCATCCTGGGGCTCAACCTGAACCCAGAGTTTATCTCGGTGTGCAACAACGCCACCTGGGCCATCGGAGAGATCTCCATGCAAATGGGTGAGAAAGCAGGTCGCGCTTACAGTCGATGCGTTTTTGGTTTGTTCCCTGAAAACGAGTGCTCAGTATCTGGACATGATGAAAACACCCAGCTCATTGATTTACGATGAAACATAATGTTCCTATATTTTCTGATCCAGATATGGCACACCGCGTGTTGCACTAGGTGGCACAGTTGAGTAACGTGTGTAAGAAAACAAACCTCACTATGTCGGCACATAGGGCAGGGCAAATACCTCAATATTGTGACTGTATTGTCGGGTTGACTATTCCTAAGATTTACACATTGAGATTTGTTGATAATTATCTACAACAGTCTGGTAAGTTCAGTAACTTACATCACATCACTGTAATGAAACCTTTAAAACCAGGAAAGGACAACACTTCTGCCATTTATAAAATATTGCAATATCCAAAATCTAAGTCGATATCTAGTCTCGTTTCACAATATTGATAATATATTGTGTGAACCTGTGTCCAGTCGGCCCAGTGACACATTGACATCCTGACAGGCACAAGTGTCAGTTGGTCTTTGCCTCAACTTGATAAGTGTGGCAGCTGTCGTAAGCATCGCATACATCATCCTGTCAAACAGGTAACCTCACAACGAACAAACAGAATGTTGCTCATTCTGCAACAGCAATCATTAAACCAAAAAAAAAACATCTCAGGAAACCTGTTGTACAAGTGTCAAGTCGCATGTGAATCTATGTGAACTGTGTTCTTGGTGTTTGTCTAGGTGCAGAGATGCAGCCCTATGTGGGCATGGTTCTGCCACATCTGGTGGAGATCATCAATCGACCCAATACACCCAAGACGTTGCTGGAAAACACAGGTACCCAAACAGTCGCACATGCTTTGTTGTCTGTACACGTTGGAACATACGTTTTAAAGATGGGAGTGTCACTGCCATGACTTTTCAGTCGGTCTTGTTTCTGGACATGATGAAAACACCCAGCTCATTGATTTACGATGAAACATAATGTTTCCTATATTTTCTGATCCAGATTTGTCAAGGCTGTTGCTCAATAGTGGTATTTATTGCTCTTTTTAAATTGTCTTAAACGCATACTTTTAGTATAAAAATAAGAGGAAAGATGAAGCTTTGTACATGTTGGAACATACGTTTTAAAGATGGGAGTGTCTGGGAAATGTGTGGTGAATTGTTTTGTGTTTGTCAGGTTTTATGTGAAGCACTTTGAATTACCTTGTTGTTGAAATGTGCTATACAAATAAACTTGCCTTGCCTCCCTGTGTGCAGCCATTACGATTGGCCGACTGGGTTACGTCTGCCCCCAAGAAGTTGCCCCACAGCTGCAGCAATTCATTCGACCATGGTGAGGTTATCATCCTGATATTATGAAATATAACCTTATTGATTTAATAGAAGATGTATTTAGTTTTTATTTTCTGGTATTTTCCTCATTGGAAAGAAACTTGATTTGATCAGATCATAAAGATGCTGAGCGACCAAACTAATGAATTAACACGTTCCACGTTTGTCTCATCGTTGCGTCTCTTCCCAGGTGCACATCGTTGAGGAATATCAGAGATAACGAGGAGAAGGACTCGGCCTTCAGGGGAATCTGCGTGATGATCGGCGTCAACCCTGCAGGAGTGGTGCAGGTGAGGTGATCCACTCTAACGCTGTTCAGGCTACTGGGGTTGTTCTGGAGATGATGAAACACCCAGCTCATTGATAAAGCAGTGATACATTTAGTTCCCAAATTAACTTTTCTGATCCAGAGTCGCCCTTGTCACCCCCGTGACTTTTTCCTCTGAGCTCTGAATTTGCTAGTAACGAGTGCCCTTCTCTGTCCAGGACTTCATTTTCTTCTGTGACGCCGTGGCCTCCTGGGTCAACCCCAAGGACGACCTGAGAGACATGTTTTATAAGGTGAGTGCCTCCATCAAAAGGAAGACCGCTTCACCGACTAACATCTTGTCGGACACGTCGCTCTGACGACTGTCAATAAAATGCTCCTTCACCATGTGCAATGCTTGCTCGCCACACTCCATGATGATCACTTAACAGACATTCGAAATCTGATTTCACGGTGCGGAATATTTTTTTTAAGCCTGAGAAGTGTGTGCAGAGCTCGCTGTAGGTGGAGAGCATTTCTTATTTTTTTGTCAATCTCTCATTTAAGTTGAGCCAAACACTCGATTGCTTAAACCCACTTCTTTAAATATTCACACAGAGGTTAGTCAGCCGGCGTGATGGTTTTCTGTTCTCTTCTCCCAAGATCTTGCATGGCTTCAAGGACCAGGTTGGAGAAGAGAACTGGCAGCAGTTCTCAGAGCAGTTCCCTCCTCTGTTAAAGGAGCGCCTGTCGGCCTGCTACGGTGTCTAACCCAACCTCCTTGTCCACACAGGACACCAACCTGTTAGGTATGTTCAGCAAACATGCAATGAATCGCACCTTTTTTATCCCCTGACCCACTCGTATGAGCTCTACATTTACTCCCATGATGTCGTTTTAATCTGTTCTTCCTCTTGTCTTGTCCCCAGGTTAATGTAGGGGAGGGTAACTGGGGAACTCATTGCACTGCCCAGATTGTGGGGAGAAACCAGAGCTGGAGGGATGTGACTGGCCTTGTGACCCTCCACTCAGCGGATGGCCTCCTTTCCCCCTGCGCCCTGTGTGTCTCTCTGAGGGAGGGAGGGAGGGTGGGAGGAGGAGGGTGGTGGGTGTGGGAGGGTAAACTGGGGATATACATATACCTCTGGGATTAAACGCCTCACTAAATCCAACACACTCTAAAGTGACTTTCGCCAACAGCACCACAGGAATCTTAGCTAGGTGAGGGCAAAAAAAAGGGGAGGGGCCGGCTTTGACCGCCCCCTCCCCCACCGTCCTCGATTTTGATTATTCTGTTAAGATAGCTGACGGCTGGGAGGGAAAGGGGTGGGGGAGGGAGGTGGCAGATAGGTACATTTAAAAAGTAAAATAAAGGAATTATCTGAACCAGCATAGGGTGCCACAGTCCCAAACACCACAATGCACGAAGTCCGTAGACTCGCACATGTAGACATGTTTAAACGGGCTGAGGGCAGAGGCTAAACGCAAACACACGAGACGCTTTTACTACGTAACGATGCAGGAAACGTGCACAGATTGTTTGCACCTTTTACGGCGAAATTGCATAAACCATTTGGTGTGCACACACGTGGGTCTTTCTCTATTCACATGTACATTTAGCTGAAATAATTTTCTTCCTCTTACCTCAGTTTCTGAATTCCTCTCGAATCATAGGTGTCTTTTATTTCCTCCCCCCCCTCTCATTTGAGGCAACAAAAAAAGATGCAGTAGGTTCGTCCTCTAAGGTTTTCCCACCGCAGTACCAGGTTCTTGCATGGCATTTGATCACCTCTTAAGTGACGCATGTTTAAGTGAATGTCTGTCTTGTTGCTTACTTTGTTTATTACATCGCTGTCGTCGGTATAGGGAGGCTGCCATGATTTGAAGCTGTCAGGTGCTTGGGTTCGTTTGTACTCCCGTTCGTGCGTATTGTCTGATCAGTGTCCCTTTAGTTTAAAGGAGGCCGAGTGTGTGTGTGTGTGTGTGTGAAGACCAACTTTAGGTAGATTAATACAGGAATCCGCTTAACTCTCTGCAACAAGAGTTCAAATACTGTAGGCAAGTCGAGAATCCTTTTTGCTGCTGCTGCTTCGTTTTAAGAGACTTTACGAAACAAACTTAATGTGAGCGATAAGACATCACCAAGAATGAATTGATTCTTACTGATATAAATGCACTTTTTCTTTTGTAAGAAATTTAGAATTTCAAATGTAAGATAAACGGTAATAATATACTGATCTTGAGAAATAGTTTTTTTTGATAAGTGATTTTAGGACTGTTTAATGATTTGCTAAAGTAAGTGTAATGATGATAATGGTAAGCATTTGGGGGAATGACTAGGTAAGACTTGAGGCCTCTTAACATAGTTAGTTTTATAATGTAACTCCTAAAATGGATTAAATAGGATTCAAGAGGAGGCCGACATCTTAATTGCAGCATTTTGGATCCACGTCTGTGTTCGAGTGTCCCCGTCTTTCTCGCCAAAGCGTTTTGTTAAACAATGGCTGCTTGAGCCATCAAGGCGTCTCCTGGTCACGATCAGTGCATGCTTTATCCAACGAGTCTTGCTCCCTTTTCTCTTTTTTTTTAGTCATTTTATAACGGGTCAATTTGGAGGGATCTACCTTTATAAGAGCTTTATCGATGGCATTGCAACTCGCTGCTGGACTAAAGAGGCACTTCTTCCAGCTTTCGATCAAACTAGTGATTGCCATATGTTCACCCGTTGATACTGTGTAGGATTTGCCTGGGAATACACTGAGTCCTAATAGTTCTCCCCTGACACTGGTTAGCTTATGTGAGAGAGTCGGTGGTCTTTGTCCAGCTTTATCTTTTAGTCATTGTTCATAGTGGACGCTTGTAACGGAAGTGTGTATGGCTGTTTGCCTGTTGCTGTTTTACTATAAAGGTGTGTACTCGAGTACTGCTTAGATGTAATTTTGCACCAGCGCTACAATAAAGTTATGTCCGGGGGGGAGGGGGGGGGGGGGCGGGGCGGGGGGGCGTAGTTTGAGTCATGCCCGAGTATCAACACTTGTCTGCTAGTTGGAAGTTTTCTCAAATCTCCTGAAATGAAGGCCGTCACTAAAGGAAAACAGCAGAATTGGTTCCCTCCTGAATATCAGCTCATGTCAATAGTTATGTATTTTATAAAGTAAAGACTGATGTGTCCAACACCCCCCCCCCCTCACATGGCGGATACTGATGGCATCTTATCCAGGTTTAACTGGGAGGCAAGCATTGAGATTAGCGGCGGCCACTCGCTGATTAAAGGCTGCACAGATCAGCTCTGGGAGCAGCAACTGGTGAAGTTCAGCCGCTAATAATTGATAAAAAGTTGAGGCTTCACTACTCCCCACCATGTTGCGATACACTAAGCTCTATACAGAAGTACATTTAAATGCAAGTTGGCCACAGGTTGTTTTTTTTATTTTTTATTTTTTATTATGTTCATATGATAGTTTTGTTTTTATTAATTTATTTCTTTTTATTTTTTTGTGCTCTAGTGCACAAATTCTTTTGGACTTTAAAAGTTTTTTTTTCTCCTTTTTATTCTTTTTGTTTAAAGAACACTTTTGTTTTCGTTGTTTTATAGCGGACGATTTGATTATGTCAAAGTTGATGTTGATGTTGGACTGAAGGGGAGTTGGTGCATATATCTTAGGGAAGAATGTGGAAAACTAATTCATAACTTTGTTTCAATCTGATATCAAGGCTGACAATTGAATTTGATGTAGTACCTTTTTTTCTTTTGCTCAACTGTGGTGCAGGTTGGATGTTATCTGATGTATCCCTTTTTATTTAATTTTTTGTGAATAGGGGAAATAAACATTTTTTTCTATTAACCTTTTGAGTCTGAATGTTTTGTTCCACTGCAACTTTTGAGTCGGACTGGAAACATCTTAAACATGCAGACGGCTTCCTTGTGAGCTACGAGTGTTTCTTGTCTCTGGAACTCGATGCACGGCAGAGACTGTAAAAGCTGATGACGATGTAGTTTAGACCAATGAAAGCTGCTTCAAGTCTGACCATGTAGAGATGTGAGAAATGGCTGATGTAGAACATTCTATGTGCAATGTTCATGGCCTTTCAATGTTTTTCTCTCAAAGAATATCAAACCTGTTTATAAGTTTTGTAAAAATGTGAACCAGTTCAGCCAACAATATGACGGAGCTTCTTAAGCGCATCCTGGACGGCAACAAGAGGGTGCAAGAGGCTGCTTGCAGGTGAGCTCAGCCGTTCATGTATCGTCCGTATTCTGGCAGAACTATGTCGCTAGATTAAATATTGACTCGTCCTCCGTCTTTGTTTTCTCTCAGTGCGTTTGCCACCCTGGAGGAGGAGGCGTGCACGGAGCTGGTGCCCTACCTGAGCTTCATCCTGGACACACTGGTGTTCGCCTTTGGGAAGTACCAGCACAAGAATCTCCTCATTCTCTACGATGCCATAGGAACTCTAGCGGACTCAGTGGGCCACCACCTCAATCAGGAAGTAAGTGAAATATATGGACTCCAAGTTTTCCAGCACATGCAAGATCATGCGTTAGACCAGTTCACTTATAAAATACATAGACATCTTTTACCCTAATTGAACCGTAGCTAATAGAATGATCTTTGCACTTAATTGGATTTAAAGGAATTTGACCTTTGTGATTGATATTGTTTCTCAGGAGTACATTCAGAAGTTGATGCCGCCCCTTATTGCCAAGTGGAACGAGCTGAAAGACGAGGACAAGGATCTCTTCCCACTGCTAGAGGTGAGAAGTTGTTTTAAGTGATTTAAAGTGACACTCGAAACATTTGGAATCTAATTATTTCTCAAACATCTCTCGGGAGAGTTTATCTTTAACATGGAGTCTGACTTTTGAGTCGGTCTTGCATCTGGACATGATGAAAAACCCTGCTCATTGATTTACGATGAAACATAATGTTCTATATTTTCTGATCCAGATTTGTCATGGCTGTTGCTCAATAGTGGTATTTATTGCTCTTTTTAAATTGTCTTAAACGCATACTTTTAGTATAAGAATAAGAGGAAAGATGAAGCTTTGCTTCAGTTTTATTTTCTGATGCCGTGTCACTCAACCCTCATTGGCTTTAGAATATCTGAGCTTTAACATAAATGTCTCTTTCACGCTAAAGTGACGCATAGAAAATAATTGTCGCTTTAAGGAATGTCTCTTGCTATAAAACTAGGGCTCTACCGAATGTTGTTTTTTTCTATTGAGACTTTTGATTGAAGCTTCTGTCTGTTTTTGACATCCTCACCCTAAAAATTGGGGAAACTCCCCAGGCAACACATGTGCGTATGTGTAACTATAATCATCTTTGTTTTTTCCAGTGTCTGTCGTCGGTAGCTACCGCCCTGCAGAGTGGGTTTCTGCCTTACTGTGAGC
The DNA here is from genome assembly GCA_032191485.1 of Leptoclinus maculatus. NCBI lineage: Eukaryota > Metazoa > Chordata > Actinopteri > Perciformes > Stichaeidae > Leptoclinus > Leptoclinus maculatus. The sequence goes on from JAVDOI010000002.1 coordinate 14,392,526, forward strand.
CCGTCTATCAGCGCTGTGTCACGCTAGTCCAGAAGACGCTAGCTCAGGCTATGGTGAGCACACACACACACACACACACACACACACACACACACACACACACACACACACACACACATAATACAGGCGTTGTGTATTCGGTGATCAATTTTCAGCTGTGCAGAAGAGACGATAAAAGTTCTCCGCCCTGTCCGTACAGATGTACAACCAGCATCCAGACCAGTACGAGGCTCCTGACAAGGACTTCATGATCGTTGCCTTGGATCTGCTGAGCGGCCTGGCGGAGGGTTTGGGGGCTCATGTGGAACAGCTGGTGGCCCGCTCGAACATCATGACTCTGCTTTTCCAATGCATGCAGGTATGAGTGCGGTTTCTTTCTATAGATGGGAGAAAAACGGAGCTATACGTATGCTGTTTCATTTGAATTTAAACGTATGTACAACACTAAGCGGTCTGGTTTTGTGTTGCAGGATACTATGCCTGAGGTGAGGCAAAGCTCCTTCGCTCTGCTGGGGGATCTAACCAAGGCGTGCTTCCTCCATGTGAAGCCCTGCATTGGTGAGTGTGCTCAGAGCACTGATTGTGCGATACCTGTTGTAGCCATAGATTGTCCGATGTCTTTAGTGAGAGTCTGCGAGGTTATAAAGGAACTGCATGTGCGTCAGTGATCGGATGTCATTCTGTCTGTATTGTAACCATTGTGTGTGTCCGTGTCCTCCCTCCAGCTGAGTTCATGCCCATCCTGGGGCTCAACCTGAACCCAGAGTTTATCTCGGTGTGCAACAACGCCACCTGGGCCATCGGAGAGATCTCCATGCAAATGGGTGAGAAAGCAGGTCGCGCTTACAGTCGATGCGTTTTTGGTTTGTTCCCTGAAAACGAGTGCTCAGTATCTGGACATGATGAAAACACCCAGCTCATTGATTTACGATGAAACATAATGTTCCTATATTTTCTGATCCAGATATGGCACACCGCGTGTTGCACTAGGTGGCACAGTTGAGTAACGTGTGTAAGAAAACAAACCTCACTATGTCGGCACATAGGGCAGGGCAAATACCTCAATATTGTGACTGTATTGTCGGGTTGACTATTCCTAAGATTTACACATTGAGATTTGTTGATAATTATCTACAACAGTCTGGTAAGTTCAGTAACTTACATCACATCACTGTAATGAAACCTTTAAAACCAGGAAAGGACAACACTTCTGCCATTTATAAAATATTGCAATATCCAAAATCTAAGTCGATATCTAGTCTCGTTTCACAATATTGATGATATATTGTGTGAACCTGTGTCCAGTCGGCCCAGTGACACATTGACATCCTGACAGGCACAAGTGTCAGTTGGTCTTTGCCTCAACTTGATAAGTGTGGCAGCTGTCGTAAGCATCGCATACATCATCCTGTCAAACAGGTAACCTCACAACGAACAAACAGAATGTTGCTCATTCTGCAACAGCAATCATTAAACCAAAAAAAAAACATCTCAGGAAACCTGTTGTACAAGTGTCAAGTCGCATGTGAATCTATGTGAACTGTGTTCTTGGTGTTTGTCTAGGTGCAGAGATGCAGCCCTATGTGGGCATGGTTCTGCCACATCTGGTGGAGATCATCAATCGACCCAATACTCCCAAGACGTTGCTGGAAAACACAGGTACCCAAACAGTCGCACATGCTTTGTTGTCTGTACACGTTGGAACATACGTTTTAAAGATGGGAGTGTCACTGCCATGACTTTTCAGTCGGTCTTGTTTCTGGACATGATGAAAACACCCAGCTCATTGATTTACGATGAAACATAATGTTTCCTATATTTTCTGATCCAGATTTGTCAAGGCTGTTGCTCAATAGTGGTATTTATTGCTCTTTTTAAATTGTCTTAAACGCATACTTTTAGTATAAAAATAAGAGGAAAGATGAAGCTTTGTACATGTTGGAACATACGTTTTAAAGATGGGAGTGTCTGGGAAATGTGTGGTGAATTGTTTTGTGTTTGTCAGGTTTTATGTGAAGCACTTTGAATTACCTTGTTGTTGAAATGTGCTATACAAATAAACTTGCCTTGCCTCCCTGTGTGCAGCCATTACGATTGGCCGACTGGGTTACGTCTGCCCCCAAGAAGTTGCCCCACAGCTGCAGCAATTCATTCGACCATGGTGAGGTTATCATCCTGATATTATGAAATATAACCTTATTGATTTAATAGAAGATGTATTTAGTTTTTATTTTCTGGTATTTTCCTGATTGGAAAGAAACTTGATTTGATCCGATCATAAAGATGCTGAGCGACCAAACTAATGAATTAACACGTTCCACGTTTGTCTCGTCGTTGCGTCTCTTCCCAGGTGCACATCGTTGAGGAATATCAGAGATAACGAGGAGAAGGACTCGGCCTTCAGGGGAATCTGCGTGATGATCGGCGTCAACCCTGCAGGAGTGGTGCAGGTGAGGTGATCCACTCCAACGCTGTTCAGGCTACTGGGGTTGTTCTGGAGATGATGACACACCCAGCTCATTGATAAAGCAGTGATACATTTAGTTCCCAAATTAACTTTTCTGATCCAGAGTCGCCCTTGTCACCCCCGTGACTTTTTCCTCTGAGCTCTGAATTTGCTAGTAACGAGTGCCCTTCTCTGTCCAGGACTTCATTTTCTTCTGTGACGCCGTGGCCTCCTGGGTCAACCCCAAGGACGACCTGAGAGACATGTTTTATAAGGTGAGTGCCTCCATCAAAAGGAAGACCGCTTCACCGACTTCCATCTTGTCGGACACGTCAATCTGACGACTAATGTCAATAAAATGCTCCTTCACCATGTGCAATGCTTGCTCGCCACACTCCATGATGATCACTTAACAGACATTCGAAATCTGATTTCACGGTGCGGAATATTTTTTTTAAGCCTGAGAAGTGTGTGCAGAGCTCGCTGTTGGTGGAGAGCATTTCTTATTTTTTTGTCAATCTCTCATTTAAGTTGAGCCAAACACTCGATTGCTTAAACCCACTTCTTTAAATATTCACACAGAGGTTAGTCAGCCGGCGTGATGGTTTTCTGTTTTCTTCTCCCAAGATCTTGCATGGCTTCAAGGACCAGGTTGGAGAAGAGAACTGGCAGCAGTTCTCAGAGCAGTTCCCTCCTCTGTTAAAGGAGCGCATGTCGGCCTGCTACGGTGTCTAACCCAACCTCCTTGTCCACACAGGACACCAACCTGTTAGGTATGTTCAGCAAACGGGCAATGAATCACACCTTTTTTATCCCCTGACCCACTCGTATGAGCTCTACATTTACTCCCATGATGTCGTTTTAATCTGTTCTTCCTCTTGTCTTGTCCCCAGGTTAATGTAGGGGAGGGTAACTGGGGAACTCATTGCACTGCCCAGATTGTGGGGAGAAACCAGAGCTGGAGGGATGTGACTGGCCTTGTGACCCTCCACTCAGCGGATGGCCTCCTTTCCCCCTGCGCCCTGTGTGTCTCTCTGAGGGAGGGAGGGAGGGTGGGAGGAGGGTGGTGGGTGTGGGAGGGTAGGTTTAGTAGTATGAGTCATGCCCGAGTATCAACACTTGTCTGCTAGTTGGAAGTTTTCTCAAATCTCCTGAAACGAAGGCCGTCACTAAAGGAAAACAGCAGAATTGGTTCCCTCCTGAACAAGTGTCAGTCGGTCTTTGCCTCAACTTGATAAGTGTGGCAGCTGTCGTAAGCGTCGCATACATCCTGTCAAACAGGTAGCCTCACAACGAACAAACAGAATGTTGCTCATTCTGCAACAACAATCATTAAACCAAAAAAAACCATCTCAGGAAACCTGTTGTACAAGTGTCAAGTCGCATGTGAATCTATGTGAACTGTGTTCTTGGTGTGTTTGTCTAGGTGCAGAGATGCAGCCCTATGTGGGCATGGTTCTGCCACATCTGGTGGAGATCATCAATCGACCCAACACACCCAAGACTTTGCTGGAAAACACAGGTACCCAAACAGTCGCACATGCTTTGTTGTCTGTACACGTTGGAACATACGTTTTAAAGATGGGAGTGTCACTGCCATGACTTTTCAGTCGGTCTTGTTTCTGGACATGATGAAAACACCCAGCTCATTGATTTACGATGAAACATAATGTTTCCTATATTTTCTGATCCAGATTTGTCAAGGCTGTTGCTCAATAGTGGTATTTATTGCTCTTTTTAAATTGTCTTAAACGCATACTTTTAGTTTAAAAATAAGAGGAAAGATGAAGCTTTGTACACGTTGGAACATACGTTTTAAAGATGGGAGTGTCTGGGAAATGTGTGGTGAATTGTTTTGCGTTTGTCTCCCTGTGTGCAGCCATTACGATTGGCCGACTGGGTTACGTCTGCCCCCAAGAAGTTGCCCCACAGCTGCAGCATTTCATTCGTCCATGGTGAGGTTATCATCCTGATATTATGAAATATAACCTTATTGATTTAATATAAGATGTATTTAGTTTTTATTTTCTGGTATTTTCCTGATTGGAAAGAAACTTGATTTGATCCGATCATAAAGATGCTGAGCGACCAAACTAATGAATTAACACGTTCCACGTTTGTCTCGTCATTGCGTCTCTTCCCAGGTGCACATCGAGGAATATCAGAGATAACGAGGAGAAGGACTCGGCCTTCAGGGGAATCTGCGTGATGATCGGCGTCAACCCTGCAGGAGTGGTGCAGGTGAGGTGATCCACTCCAACGCTGTTCAGGCTACTGGGGTTGTTCTGGAGATGATGACACACCCAGCTCATTGATAAAGCAGTGATACATTTAGTTCCCAAATTAACTTTTCTGATCCAGAGTCGCCCTTGTCACCCCCGTGACTTTTTCCTCTGAGCTCTGAATTTGCTAGTAACGAGTGCCCTTCTCTGTCCAGGACTTCATTTTCTTCTGTGACGCCGTGGCCTCCTGGGTCAACCCCAAGGACGACCTGAGAGACATGTTTTATAAGGTGAGTGCCTCCATCAAAAGGAAGACCGCTTCACCGACTTCCATCTTGTCGGACACGTCAATCTGACGACTAATGTCAATAAAATGCTCCTTCACCATGTGCAATGCTTGCTCGCCACACTCCATGATGATCACTTAACAGACATTCGAAATCTGATTTCACGGTGCGGAATATTTTTTTTAAGCCTGAGAAGTGTGTGCAGAGCTCGCTGTTGGTGGAGAGCATTTTTTATTTTTTTGTCAATCTCATTTAAGTTGAGCCAAACACTCGATTGCTTAAACCCACTTCTTTAAATATTCACACAGAGGTTAGTCAGCCGGCGTGATGGTTTTCTGTTTTCTTCTCCCAAGATCTTGCATGGCTTCAAGGACCAGGTTGGAGAAGAGAACTGGCAGCAGTTCTCAGAGCAGTTCCCTCCTCTGTTAAAGGAGCGCCTGTCGGCCTGCTACGGTGTCTAACCCAACCTCCTTGTCCACACAGGACACCAACCTGTTAGGTATGTTCAGCAAACGGGCAATGAATCACACCTTTTTTATCCCCTGACCCACTCGTATGAGCTCTACATTTACTCCCATGATGTCGTTTTAATCTGTTCTTCCTCTTGTCTTGTCCCCAGGTTAATGTAGGGGAGGGTAACTGGGGAACTCATTGCACTGCCCAGATTGTGGGGAGAAACCAGAGCTGGAGGGATGTGACTGGCCTTGTGACCCTCCACTCAGCGGATGGCCTCCTTTCCCCCTGCGCCCTGTGTGTCTCTCTGAGGGAGGGAGGGAGGGAGGGTGGGAGGAGGAGGGTGGTGGGTGTGGGAGGGTAGGTTTAGTAGTATGAGTCATGCCCGAGTATCAACACTTGTCTGCTAGTTGGAAGTTTTCTCAAATCTCCTGAAACGAAGGCCGTCACTAAAGGAAAACAGCAGAATTGGTTCCCTCCTGAATATCAGCTCACGTCAATAATTATGTATTTTATAAAGTAAAGACTGATGTGTCCAACACATTTTTTTTATTATGTTCATATGATGGTTTTGTTTTTATTAATTTATTTGTTTTAATTTTTTTGTGCTCTAGTGCACAAATTCTTTTGGACTTTAAAAGGTTTTTTTTCTCCTTTTTATTCTTTTTGTTTAAAGAACACTTTTGTTTTCGTTGTTTTATAGCGGACGATTTGATTATGTCAAAGTTGATGTTGATGTTGGACTGAAGGGGAGTTGGTGCATCTATCTTAGGGAAGAATGTGGAAAACTAATTCATAACTTTGTTTCAATCTGATATCAAGGCTGACAATTGAATTTGATGTAGTACCTTTTTTTCTTTTGCTCAACTGTGGTGCAGGTTGGATGTTATCTGATGTATCCCTTTTTATTTAATTTTTTGTGAATAGGGGAAATAAACATTTTTTTCTATTAACCTTTTGAGTCGTCTGAATGTTTTGTTCCACTGCAACTTTTGAGTCGGACTGGAAACATCTTAAACATGCAGACGGCTTCCTTGTGAGCTACGAGTGTTTCTTGTCTCTGGAACTCGATGCACGGCAGAGACTGTGAAAGCTGATGACGATGTAGTTTAGACCAATGAAAGCTGCTTCAAGTCTGACCATGTAGAGATACGCAAATGGCCGATGGAGAACATTCTGATATGTGCAATGTTCATGGCCTTGCAATGTTTTTCTCTCAAAGAATATCAAAGCTGTTTTGTAAAAATGTGAACCAGTTCAGCCAACAATGTAACAAACTGCTAGGGAAGGGTTTCAGTGCGTCATTAATTTTCTCGTTACAATTTCACTTAAATGTGAGTATTTTTCACACAAATGTATGTCCTACCGAAGTACGTTCAGCCTCTACAGTTTACATATAAATAACACTGGTAATCCAATATTGTTTTACAATAATGGGATTTAACGGTCTGCACAATTTCTCAAATTGAATTGTCCCATTTGCTCAAAGTATTTGTGCCGATAAAGTTTTTTTCTTTTTCTCAGGGTTGTCAAACCTTTTGACTTTGTTTCTTCTATTGCCCTAAGGCAGTTTTTCAGTAGTCGGGCTTCAAAAGATGACATTTAGACGAGGCACACAAGGTGAAAGAAATGTGGTCACACCTGTTTGATTAGCAGTGTTTGTTGTGCCAAAAATACTGTTCTGAATAACACACCCTCTGCATGTATCTGTGCCAAAGTGTAAGTTGCGAGCTATAGAAGCAAACTGCAGTGAAGAAGGTGAGCTGCAGACGATGCACATGTTTGCATGTTTCTTCTCGCAACTTTTAACTAGTTACTTTAAATAGTTGATCGCACATGAAAGTCTTAAAATGTCCGAAGTGTGAGGTGGTGATTGCAACAAAATGAATGCCTTTTTTTAGGTTCAAAATCTGCCCACTCATCTCCTCTTGTTGCATTGTGGGTAATGTAGGAGCCAATTTTTTCACCGTGAAGAAGTAAGAGTGGGATGAAAAATAAAATAAAAGGCCGGGTCTTGGGTTTTGTTGCATTGACTACACCACATATTTACTCTCTATATATTTATTAATAAATATTCACCATTTTTTTTTATTGCATTCTTTTTTTAACATGTTCCTTGTAAGGATTTCAATTGGAGGCACATTTAATCTTGAAATGTACAATTAATTACATTTACTGTAATGTCATTTACATCACATCCTAACATATGGTGACTATTCTTTCAATTATAACGAAGGTGACTTGGATGAAATGGAAAGAAGAGGAATGTAACTTAACCAAGAAGAAAACAAAACTTTTAAAATGTGATCAGTGCTAGGAAAGACGGGCACATCTCCTCCAGTTCGGTGACAGTCTGGTGATTGAACATACATATTCCATGTGAAGAAATTTAAGAAATCCTTTTCTGTAAAGCTGCAGCCACTACAGTCATGGTGCCATTTGCTGTCAGTGAGAGACAGACTGATGCTCCATTAAAAATCCATCTTACTGATGCTCCATTAAAAATCCATCTTAAGTTATAGACATTATTTGTGTAATATGTTTGTAAAGCATCTTTGAGAACTTTAGAAGCACTATATACTGTATATCTGATGTATCAGTAACATCATTTAAACTGGAGTCCTTGGATATGTTTCTTAATAGCATTCTGTTTGAAAACACATTATTTCATACAGAAGATTTCAAAACACTTTGCCAACCGAAAACTGTGCACTGTTGACTGACTTGAGAAGAAGCTGCTGTGCAGAGTTGTTAATTGGAGAAAAGCCTGGATATGGTCCCTGTTGATGCATAGACACATATAAACTACATAAAGACATATTGTAAATCTTTAATACTGTCGCTCAAATATTGATTTGCCACTCTGAACCCTTACTGCTACATGCAAGTTATGAATATGGATCTGCATCATAATACCACAGGTCATGCATGTGTAGGCAACTCGTACGTTACTAAAAGAGGCGGAACATGATTCTACAGCCTTAGGGTTAGACTTAAAGCAAGTCTCACCTGTTAGTAGACTGCACATCGCTCCAAAGACGGATCTGCAAGAACTCCTCTGTCAGCAAACCAAACAGGTAATGTTATAATATAAAATAATATCTCCAAAACAACCTCAAAAATGTGTATTGCTCATTGTTGCCCCACTTTGACCTTCACTGTGCCGATTGATGTTGGTGCACATTTTGCTCACATTCATCTGCAGAAGGGGGAACTTACTTTTTTTTTAACGAGGCATCCATATACATTTTTGTATTCCTCAGTCAGCTTCTTACCATAGGCGATGGGATCTTACATGAACACAAAGTCAGAACAGCTTTGATCATTTCACTTAAGAGATTTCTGTATTTCTGTTTGTCTCTGTGGTCTCCTCACTGGTTTGAACTGGGCGGGGTTCAGGTGGAAAAACGTGACGGTTTGGGTATCTTCCTGAACTATAAGTGATTGTTGCTAATTTAATCATAGAGAGAGGATAATAGCCTGGTGATATTATTATGAAGGAATTATTTAATTAATTAGATAGTCGCAGGCAACTCAATACTAAAAAACAACTGGTAGCCTGCTGCTAACACTTAATGTGAAGTCCTTGGCAGCGTTCCATCATAATATTCTTTGGTCCCATCTGACGAAGCCTGTTTCTGGAATTTCAGACTCTCTTTTAGCCTCTTTCATGTGCTGTGCAGTACTGTAGACTAAGAGTAATAGCTCATTTGCATTGAAGTACGAGATGTTTTATAGTAGCATGTTTATGACTAATTCATGACGGTGTATTTTATCATCCTTTCAGACAATATGGCGCACCATATCCACCCAATAACTGGACATCTGTATAGAGACTTTGATCCTGTACCAGAAGATACACCAAAGATACAGGGCTACGACTTCAACCAGGGAGTGGACCACCGCGCCCTGCTGAAGTCCTACCTCAACACAGGCTTCCAGGCCACCAACTTTGGCCTGGCTGTCCAGGAGATCAACAACATGGTAGGATGGGCGCTACACAGGGAGAACTTGGTGAATGAGCATGAGCAGAAAAAAAAAGTAGGCCAATTATTACAATTAGATAAGTTATCAAAGCTCTGCAGATGATGCTTAACTTTACAATTATTTTGTATTCATTTTATTTGCATACACATAAGACATAATCCAAATAATAAAAAAATAAGAAATGTGACAGGAGAAGTCAAGAGGCCAAAGGCTTGTACAGCAGACCTCAGAACTAACAATGACAAAAAAAGGGGAACAAAGAAAAGTAAGCTCAAATTATTTTTTTGCGGGTACCAAACTCTTGATAAGCTGTACTTTGGCGGAGATAGTGAAATGTAGAGTGACCATTCCTTAAGACCACCGACCAAGAGAAAAACACTACAGAAATGCAGTTGAGGTTCTGCTCCTGGTGTTAAAAGCACTTAATCTGGCTGCAGAATATATAGTACATGACATACTTCCATCAATGTCCTCAGGAGTTAGACCAAGAGCATTCAGTGCTAATGCTCCTAAAGTATCGGACAGCCTGAATGCTGATTTGAGTTTTTCACCTACACTATCTTCTTTTTAGAATAAACAGAAGACATGCATTCTAAATTGATTATTTTGAGCTTGTGTTCTGCAAATAAATAACGTTGCGTCCTGCTCCACATCCACAGATAAAGAGGCGTCAGCAACCGGTGAAGGCGGTGAATGGAATTGTTGAAGATCCATCCACCTGCCCCTGCCTCAGGAGCTGCACCATCTTCCTCAGTTACACGTCAAATCTCATCAGCTGTGGAGTCAGGGAGAGTATCCGCTACCTCGCAGAACACAAAATGGTACGACCCTCTTCAAATATATTGAATCATTAGAAATATATTATTTTATGTTATGTTAAAGCAATACACGCTCTGGCACGTATTGTACTACAGCACATTACATTTGTTCCCTGATGCAATATATTTCTTTCTCTGTATAGGTGGATGTCTTCGTGACCACAGCTGGAGGTATAGAAGAGGATCTGATCAAGTGTTTGGGCCCAGTTTACATTGGAGACTTTTCTATGCCTGGCAAGGATCTGTATGAGAAAGGCCTTAACAGGTCAGAGAACATGTCCGATATAATCAGAAGATGATATTTTGAGACTAAAATAGAACAAAGAAAGGTTTCAAATAAGTGAACTATATCAGAATGCTAACATGCTCACAAACGGGTCTCTCAATTTAATACTGATGACTCTACATGAGCCTCTGATGCATAACTACGTTTGTCCACAGGGGCCGCCAAAATCAACACAAAATAAATGTTCCTTGTAGTAACTTTAACATGGAGTTGACGTGGCTCTTTTACACTGTCAGCATTATTTTGAGAAGAATTAACTTCATTTGCGTGCCACTTTGTGTCACTGCAGGATTGGAAACATTCTGATGCCCGAAGCAAACTATAAGACATTTGACAAATGGATGTTGCCGATCTTGAAGCAGATGCTGGAGGAGCAGAACACTCAGGTGCTTGGACTCCATTTTTAACATTTGTCTACCTGTTTTCCTAAAATGTTCTACATTTGCGAGGTGTTAATTCCAAAATGTAATTCATAAAATGAGTCATATTATACCTCATTTTGATACCTAATGTTTTCGCCGTACTATCAATATCCCTTTTGAATCTCTCTTGCATTACAAAGGCTTTACATCAGCAGTTGATCATGCTAATCTATTTATTGTGGCAGCTGAGACGTCCTGATCTGCTCACACTTTAGTTATACTTTTTCTGTGATGTTACTTCTTTCAGGGCGTTCGCTGGACTCCATCCAAGGTGATCCATCGGCTGGGCAAAGAGATCAACAACCCTGAATCTGTTTGCTACTGGGCCTACAAGGTGAGTCCTGGTGCTAGTGATCTGGGAAAAGCTAATTTGCTCACCCAATAGGCAAAGATTTTGCACAAATCATTGTACAATGTGGGTCCAAGCAGTGATCTGGTGTCTGTTTCAGAATAACATCCCGGTGTTCAGCCCTGCTCTGACAGACGGCGCTATCGGAGATCTGTTCTTCGTCTTCTCAAAGGAAAACCCCGGCTTGATAGTGGACATAGTTGAAGGTAAAACAGCCCTCATTGGTGCTTACTTTATTTGTTTCTGTGGTGTTCGTTGGTCTTACATAATGCATTTAATTCCAGATATTTCAAAGTTGAACAACCTGGCAGTGGCTGCCAACAGCACAGGGATAATTGCCCTCGGAGGAGGCGTAGCCAAACACCAAATATGCAATGCCAATTGCTGGGTGAGTCATTTTTAACCCTGATGTGTGCCCCCATGCACACAAAAATACGCGATAATACAAGGCATTCTCCTTTGCTCCTAGCTCAGTTTACTGTTTTTAAACACTGCTTTGACTCCCTCCAGAGGGACGGAGCTGACTACGCGGTGTACGTGAACACGGCTCAGGAGTTTGATGGTTGTGACTCGGGGGCCAGACCTGATGAAGCCGTGACCTGGGGCAAGATCAGAACAGATGCCAAACCGGTGAAGGTATCTATTATAGTTTGGATGTATTGGATACTTATACATAGGTTGTGTTCGACTTACTAGTGTTAAAGCTTTAGATGTGCACAAAGCCTGTGTTTGGTTTGTCGTTTTAATACACATCTCGTCATTGTGTCTTTCCAGGTGTTCGGAGATGCGAGCATTATCTTCCCCTTATTGCTGGCAGAAACCTTTGCATTTAATGCTGAGGTGACTGCTGGCGAGAAGAAAGAATGAAATCAATGCCTTCTCCAATTTCTTTTTAGCAGAGGCAACACTACTTATTTCATTGTCTCTATCTTTTATTTTTAGAATTTGGGTTTTTAAGAATTATTTTTTGTGGGGCCATTTTGCTTTTATTAGACACTAACAGCTAACACTGATCAGCTGACATCAATCTCTTGCTACCACATGCTACTGTACCTGTGCTAGCAAGATGCTACTAGTATTAACTTGGTACCTGTTCCTGATTGGTCAGAACCTATCCCTAGAACCTGAAATGGATCGAAGCCATTACTGTTATTTTTTGCAACTATGGCTATTCAAAATGATGTCATACAATCATCAGCTGTTAACACAACTGTTACTGCAGCACCAGGACCCAGAGTCTATAAAAAGGGACGGGAAGGTCACTTGGGCCGTACATGTGGTCGAGTATCCGTCTTTCATGTGTACTTTATGTGTGAGTTGAGTCAGCTTATCTTGCTGTGAGCAGGTCAACTTGAGGGCTGTAGATCAGTTTTGATTTGATTGTATTGGTTTGTGTGTTGTGGTGGTTTATTTTGTAACACTTATATCTTTCTACAATTAACTCTGCACCATCCTCCCTGATAGTGCAGTCTAAGCCCACATTGGTTATCTTCATCTTTGGTTTATCTTTGATTTAAATGCATTAACTGTACTCTTACTCCATCTCCTTCCTTTATTATGGCCATCATTTATGCCCTCTATTGGAACTTCCTTGCTGCCACCTAGAAGAATGGATTTAATGCATTGTCAATAAAATCTATGTTTGGTATTGCAGTCTGTGTTTATTGCTTCAGTTTATTCTGGGCCTTGTGTATTGAGCATCACCATGGTCACAGACATGCAGAAACATGTGTTGGCTGGTACACAACCGCTCAAAGTCTTCTATAAAATGTAGCCTATAGCAGCTGTGAACTGCCTACCCGTTCACACTGCTTTGCCTGGCTCCTTGAATAAAGATCCACATCAGCAGGTCTAAATCTTTAAGTTCTTTGGTTAAAGGTGCATCTATCAGCAAATTGACAGGTAACATTACTACCTGCATGAAAGAGACCAGGTAAGTGTAGCTTTGTGCTAATGTGAGGAGGCGTAGCCAAACACTACATATGCATTGCCAATGCACAGGTAAGTATTTTTGCATTTTTGACTCAAAAAATGTGTTACTTGTGGACACATATTTTGTTTCAGAAGGATGTGCACATGTAGTTGATTTAAAAAGGCTTCCAGGGCAGTACAATAATATGCTATTGTTTTATTTTTATTATGTTTTGGGGTGGATAGAGAAAGTTAGGGGAGTATTTAGGCCTGAATCATTTTGGCAGACCATTCAGATAAATCTCCCCACGCAATCAAAATTACTTTTGGTACTTTTTCTGTACGGCAGACCTTTTTTTATGGAGGTGAACCCACCTATATGTCCTATAGGCTTGTTTCACAGTTCTGCTACAGCTGTACTATATAAATATGTGAGGAAATACAATTGAAAGTGCAGTGTGAAAGAAACTTTGGAAGGCAATCAGTTGGCATTTGTTATATAGACTCAATGCTACACTGCTTTGTCTCCCTGCAGTGGGACGGGGCTGACAACGTGGTGTATGTGAACACTGCTCCGGAGTTTGATGGTTGTGACTCGGGGGCAGTCATGACTAGGCTGTGTCCATGGGCAATATTAGAGCAGATACTACATGAAAGTATGTAATATTAAGTATTACAAACTAATATGAAATTGATGTTCTAGTCACTGATTTGTTAAATAATCTGTGGCCCAATAGATCCTTTATTAAAATGCAATTAATCCAATACATTTCATTTTTAAAGAATTACTATCTCTGAGATGCTTCCATCAAACGAACAAAACAAATTAACAACAAACAAACATTACCTCAAATGTTGATAATAACGAGAGAGAGAGAGAGAGAGAGAGAGATAAACCTTCAACTGTAATAAAATAAACATTTATCGACGAGCAAACGGTATTCAACGATATACTCTATTTAATGTTACACACAACACCGGAACCGGAAATGGTTCATCATAATGTTTTGAACTTTGAACAGTAGTTTTCCTTAACAACCCCGTTCATATTCCATACGTGACATTTGAGTCTTCGTTTGGTTTATATATATATATCTACAGGGAAACTTTAGGGTCACCATTTTGTTACACTGACTTGGAGACCAGCGGTTAGCATTGTCAACGGCTGGGCTTGTTGTCAATAACGGAACGTTAGCTACTTGAAGCTAACGTTAACCTGCTGTCACAGCTGTAACACTCGTTAAAGTTTTTTTTTTTTTTTTTTTGTCAACAGACACATGTCGCAGATAACGTTACAGCCAGAGCAGAGGAGGTGATGATGTCTGAGGAGACGGGGACATACGGGGACCAGGGTGGACCATCTCCTGACCCCGGGAAGTCTCCCAGTATGGAAGCTTCTGGGCCTGACCTGCACGGGTAAGACCGTCTTTCACACTCCACTGATATCATGTCTCACAAGGATATGATATTAATACGTCATTATCTTTATATTTCTTCCAGTCTTCTGCCTGCTGGTCTCCCATCATCTGCAGACATCAGCCCCTCACCCTCTGCTGAGGCCAGTGGCTTGTTGTCATTACCGTGGGAGATGGTGACCCACATCGCCTCACACCTCCCTGCTCAGTGTGTCATCACTGTGCTTCCAAAGGTCAGTTTTTTATAGATTTTTGGGCCCATCACCTCCCTAAAATTGCTTTTGAAGATGTCTTGTTGGCAAATTGTCTTGCTAATTTCTTACTAAATGTCATATTGTTCTCTGTTTCACTGAATATTCCCCCAAAAATACTAATACCATCCTCTTCTTTTTAGGTCTGCCATGCATTGGGTAATGTGGGTAAGGACAACACCGCCTGGCAGCTCCGGGCACACAGACTGATAGGATCACGAGCTGGCTTCCCAGTGGGGCCGAGGGAGGACTTTGACTGGCCGTCTGCTTGCCTGGAGATGGAGCAGCTGATAACCTGCTGGACAGGCCAAGCGCAACTCGTGGCGAGACGGACCAAAGAGGATGAGGAGGCGAGAGAACAAGTGGCACTGCAGCAAAACGCAGGGCAGGACGGGGAGCCCGTTGCAGAAGGACAGGAAGATGGTGGAGAGGATGCAGTAGAAGGGGTGGGAGTGGAAGCGCAGGAGGTCGCGTATGGTGCTGATGAAGGAATGGAGGTGGCGATGGAAGGTGAGGATGATGAAATGCCGCCCATAGTAGGTGGGGACCGACTGGCAAGATTAAGAGAGGAGTTGGGAGAAAGACTGGAGGATGATGCAGCAGCCCTAATGGAAGAAGAAAGGGACCACATGATGGTGTTTGGGGCTAATGAGGGGCAAGTTGGTGCTCTAAATCGCCAAGAGGACTTGGTAAACCTCATGAATCTGGGCAATGGAAGACGAGTAGAGACGGAGCAACCCCAACCCCTCAGAAGTCCTAGCCCACCCGCAGCGCTGGAGTGCATCACCCTTCCTTCAGACCACATTGCACCGGTCAACTCAGTCCTCCTTGTGGGGGGAGAGGGGGCGGTTTGTGTCACAGGCTCCAGAGATTGGAACGTCAAACTGTGGGATCTACAGACGAGCTCTGATGGCACGCTGCTGCACACATTGGGAGGGCGGGGGGACTTCAGCACTCACCGGGGCTGGGTCTGGTGCCTGGCGTCTCAGGGACCTCTGTTGGCTTCGGGTGGCTTCGACAGCACGGTGAGGCTGTGGGACCTCCAGGCCGGCGGGGCGGAGAGAGGCCTGATCAAGTCTGGGGCTGCTGTCCACTGCTTGTGCTTTCAGACGGATGTGTTGCTGGCGGGTACATTTGACAAGAGGATCAGCATGTATGACACCCGAGGTGAGGGGGGATTAGAATATAGTTTACATCTCTGTTTAGTGGCTGAGTGTGCATGAAGTACAAGGAAAGGTCATTAGTTTTGACACATGACATCAGTCTAAAGTACATTTTTGATAGCAGTTTGCCAAATTAGGAAGACAAATCACATTCTAAAGGGTATTCATGACATCGTTTGTCTACAGCTGCTGAACCGCTGGTGAAAAGCCTCCGTCTGCACGGTAACGCTGTAATGTGCCTAGCTGCAGACGACAAGTACATCATCTCCGGGAGTAAAGACTGCACTGTGGTGGTCTACGACCGGAGGGCAGGCAAGGGCTTGAAGAAAATTCGGGTAAAAACACACACACACACACACACACACACACACACACACACACACACACACACACGCATGTACTTTACGCTTGTGTGCATTCATGCTCAGACGCCCCTGACACCCAGACTAACTCCAACCAACACCTCCTCCGTTTCTAGCTGAGCTCTTACCTGGTGTCCATGAGCTACAGTGGCTGTGAAGTTTGGGCGGGAGACAACAGCGGCATGCTCCACTCCTTCTCCATGCAGGCGGGCACCTTAAAGCCTCTGTCCCAGTTCGATGTGGGACACACAGCTCTGATCACCGGCATCCACAGGTCCCCCGGAAGCCTCTACACCTGTTCATCTGATCGTACCCTCAAGGTAGGACGAGGGTCCTTCTTCTTCTTTTTTTTTTTTACTTTGCCTGTTGAACTAACTCTGCTACAGTCTTCTTAAGTTGTGATATATCGTCTGTATTGCAGGTACATATCCCTTGTGCTCCTCCAAGGACATTATGCACACTGCGTCACCAAGCTGGAGTTAATGGGGTGGGTGTACCGCCATGTATAGATAATTACAATGTCAATCTGTTGTAACTTTAATTTATAAAAAAGATCCATTTTGTATTTAACAAGGCATGGAAAGTGCAAATGAAAGTGTATTTTTGTCTATGTTAACGAACCCTTATACAGGCTCACTCTCATTTCTGAAATGTTTTTTCTCCCCGTGTCTCCACTCTACTCTGCCTGTCTGTCTCCCACCGGTCAGCTGAGTGTGGAGGCTGGAGTCCTTGCTGTAGCACCGGGGGATGCGAACGTGAATATCTGGAGGCCCAGAAAAATGAAAGACCAAGAAACCTGAGGCATTTTGGGAATTTACAACCTGTTCACAACAAACAATAGAAGAAACGTCTCTCTTGCCTTGCAGGCTGTCCGGCTGTATCGACGTAACAAATGAACTGGGCTGGAAATGAAGACAGTCGAGTCCTTTTGTGGTACATATGGCCAAACAAATGCTTTTATTCACTGCACTGACAAACACAAATGATGCTTTAAATATCCATGTCCAGTTGTTTCATTAAGTTGTGATGCAAAAGTCATGTTCGAGGTACGGTTGGGAAGATTCAGGTCTCCTGTGTTGGTTCAGCAAAAAGCCCTCAAGCCTTTGTTTTTTTAATACCTTGTTAGATCTTGTTGAGATAGTCCTCTACAAACAGAAAAAACCCACATAATTGAACACAGGAAATATGTTTACTGGTAATGTTTGTCTCATGTCAAGAGACACTGTGTTTGTATTGTTTGTCTTTCCTCTTTTAATTGTTAAAACTGTGCAAACTAGTTTGTGGTATTTACATGCTCACAAATTCCCTGTTACAGCGACTGACATTGTACCAAAAGCATTAGTTACTTTGTGTGTTCAGTAAAATACTTCTACCCTCTGTGGCACACCGACTGTATCTGTAAAGCTGTTTATTTGAACGCTCCTCCGTGCTAATCAATAGGACCTTTTTTGTAGGTACGTGTGTGAGAGTTTGTGTTTGTTTACTATTTAATTGCGCGGATGAATTTAACTCTGATGCACAATTACTTGACAGATGCATATATTAAAACACATTGAAAGACTTCTTCCACAGAAGAGCTAACTGAATAGCCTGAACATGTGTCTTGATTTATTGGCTGGGTGTGTTCACTGCCCTGAGGGGAGTTATGATTGAACAGCTCTGTGCTCTGTGTTTTAATATTTCAAATTGTTTACTTGAGTCCTGAGTCAAGTTACTCATGTAATGCCTTACTATTGGAAGGTTGAAATCAAACCTTTTAAGGGACATAATTGATTTTATAGTGTAAAACAAGTATTAAGTTCTTCCTCACCTATGCCTGGAGCTGTCTTTAAAGTAGATGCTTTAAGTAAAGTAGATGTAAAAAAAAAAAAAAGTGTGATTGTTGGCACTATCTCAGTGTTGAGATGAATTGCCGCTCTAGAAGGTTTATTTTGTCCACGTTTGACAGGAGAGAATCTGTGTCCGTACTCCGACAGGAGTGGTCCGTGTGCTGGGCTCCTCTCAGGACTGTCAGAGCAGCACACAGCTCTTCTTGTCTTTGAAAGGATTGGACGAGGCAGCGATGCCGGTGAGCAGAGGGTCCTGGCGCCTGTGCTCCTGACAGTACCGGACCAAGTCTGCTGCAGTCAAGGAGATCTGCTGGGACAAAGGGGGCACTGGGTGGCATTTCACAGGATGCACGACACTGCATTGATGATAGAATCGTGTGAACCACTATTTGAAAGTGGATGTCAATAAAGCGTGTCGGTACACTGTATTTAAGGAACTGTGGACATTTTCAAACAACTGATATGTTGTGCAGTTTCAGGTATCTGGTGAAGCTGTAGCATGCAAGCAGCCAACAGATTATTAAAATTCGTACATACCTTTATTCTCTCCGTGCTCGCCTCCACCCGAAGTTGATCCACCAGTTTTTGGGCCTGAATAACACTGTTGCTGCTGCACATCTTTCCTGACATTGCCTTCAGTATAAAGACTCAACAAAAAAAACTGCTACCTGGACTCAATATCCATCAAAACCAAAAAGGAGCAGCGGGAAAATGATTTGGAGCAGCAGTTATTTACCCAAATCCCAGAGAGTCAGCACGCGTTTGTGCAGGAGTCTGAGAGGCAGCTGCCTTTGCTTTCACCTCTGCACCCCGTTTTTATTCACTGTCGGGGGCAGTTCAAAGGCTCTGTGATATAAAAGGTCATTCAGCACAGTGTTGGAAATGTCAGAAACATCACACATTACTTCACACAGCCACCACTGATGAAAAGATTATTGGCTGAGGCATTATGCTATCTGCTTCAGGTGTGCTTTCTGCCTTGAAGCCACAACGTGCACTTGCTTTTTTTACAAAAGATGCAGCTGACTTTGCCATAAAAAGTGATGTTTATGCAATAATAGAAATGTGGTTGATTGGAAAAGAAACGTTATTTGGAATCTTCATTTATTTGGTTAAATGTGTTTCCATTGTTGCATGCTACTGGAAATATTGTAATTTACTTGAACATTTAGGTGAAAGCTGCCGTTCATAGTTACTTTGTAGAGTGACATTTTACCTGCCGAACACAAAATGAGCTTGTAAAATGCACTGTTAAAGTTGAAACAGTCAGCTTCATAGAGACTCATTTATTTTGTCCAGCTCAATAAAGCCGTGAACAATAATGTAAAGGTGTGACTGAAACCATTCCTCACAATAAGTCATTTTATATACTAGATAATTGATATGGTAAGTACAATAATCTATTTCATATAAATAGTGCAAACTAAGTTTACATATATTTCAAAAGAAACACATTAACATTTAATGGAGTAAGTCAATAGTTTTATTCCCATTTTGATAAAAGGTTTTATTCAAGTAAAAAGGTACAATTTAAGTACTTATTTCCCTGATTAAGCAAATGCTAAATTAAATGTTTAAGAATCAACTAAATGAAATATATACAATAATTTAAGATAAGCGAACTGTTTATGAGTATAATTGTAAACTAATAGTGGCCCTAGTGTGTAGTTTTGACTGATGTGCGCAGAAATACAGTTTGGTCGTGTTTGTCCCTTCGCACTTTCCGTAGTGAGAACTTGTGTTTCGCAGGCGGAGACGATCCATGCGTTGTTTACAGTAATGCAAGTTGCCGTCCTCGTTGTGTCCGGTGACAGCCGACTGCTACAAAGCCATCCTCACCATCAACAGACGTCCCTTCAATAATAAGTATATTTTTAATCTCTATTAATGTTTTTATTCACGACTAAAGTCAGCCGATACGACAAAACCAGCTCACAGTTAGCTTGTCTGCTAGCTAACAACACACCACATTGCCTGAATAAAGGGTTCAATGAGAATTTCAGTTTTTGATAAATATGCAAATAAATAATCTGAATATGTGTTTCCACTTTGCCATTGTTGGTTAATGTCTGTTATTAATTTCAAGCAAAATCTATTGCACAAAGAACACTTAAAGTGAACACTTTTCTTAAGCCAGAAAGCCTCAGAACTGGTTAAACTGGATTTAGTTTGACACACTGAATGCTTTCTTTATTAATAAGTACCATTGGCTAAAGCTCCTCACCCAGAGCCCTTTTTGAGAGCTATATGTAGGAATGTTTTGTGAACAATGTTAATGAGTTTATAAGATATTAATAAGATATTATTTATAATGTCCTTTTTCCAGCTGTTCATACATCTGATACATGTCACTCAGCAGCTTGGAAGCTCAACCAGGGCTCAGTTCTCGATGATAACCGCATCACTAACATGTTTTCTTTTTTGCTTTTGCAGTAAAGATGGCAGACCATCCGCCGTCTGTTGCCTTGGACGCCGTCCTTATGCCAAGTTGCGACCTCCCAGAGGACACGCTGAAGATCAGAGGCTACGACTTCAACCAGGGGGTTGATCTCCAGGCAGTGCTGAAGTCCTACATCACCACGGGCTTCCAGGCCAGCAGCTTGGGTTTGGCCATTGAGGAGATCAACCTCATGGTGAGAGGAATTGCTGTGTAGCAAAAGGTTATCTCACTAAAAAAATTCCGCTCACCTCCATTGTTTGGAGGAGAAAATCTCAGAGATGAATATCTTAAAACCTGAGCCCATGAAACAAAAAACAATCTGTATGTATAGTACATGTTGTAGAGTCAACCGACCCTGATAATTCAGTAGCCCGTGATCACTCAGACTGTGATCACTTATAGTGTTGACCGTTGTTGTCGAATGTCTCCACACCCACAGATAGAGAAGCGCCTTGAGCCGGTGGAGGAGGGTGAAGGGACTGAGGGTAAAGAGGGCAAGTCGGGCTGCACCATCTTCTTGGGTTACACCTCAAACCTCATCAGCTCCGGAGTCAGAGAGAGCATCCGCTACCTGGTGGAGCACAAGATGGTACAGATGTATAAACTAAATATAGTTACATCCCAGGTAACATCTAAAAACCAACCAACCGCTTCAACGGGGAGGCTAGTGTATCAGAATCTGTCTTGTCCCTCTGTCTTAGGTGGACGTGGTTGTGACCACAGCTGGAGGCATAGAGGAGGATTTCATCAAGTGTCTGGCTCACACGTACTTGGGAGAATTCAGCATGTCTGGCAAGGAGCTCCGCATGAGGGGCATCAACAGGTTGGCAACTACTGATTCATTCACATCCTCAGAATGATGCTGTTCAAGGGTATTGTCATTCTGTAACACAGGTTGTAGTCCATTGATGAAACTCAAGAAAAACAGGACAAAACAAAACAAAAACAGTGGTCAATCCTGCAGGGTTTTGCAGGGTTTTGTCAGCCAGGTGCTCCTCTTTAGAAGTCCCAGCCTATGTGTCAGATTTACTCCTGGTCCAATTGTTGATCCCCTTCATCTCTCCCTCCTCCTCTGTGCTGGCTGGATGTAGGATAGGAAATCTGTTGGTGCCCAATGACAACTACTGTAAGTTTGAAGACTGGCTGATGCCCATCCTGGACCAGATGGTGTTGGAGCAGAACACTGAGGTGAGTCTCTCGTGTTAGTCGGGCCGTCCTCGACCAAAGTAGTTCTTAGACGACGAACACTTGTACAGTTTTGTCAACTAATTGATTACTTGATTCAATTTGCACGTAACCCATCCTGAGCATTAGGAGCATTGCTTATTAGCATATTGTTAGTCTGACGTCCTCACATAAAACATGAGTTCCACAAAGTTGTGCAGTCAGGACGTTGCAAACTCTGCTTTTATAATATTGTCTACATCGTGTAACATTTGACTTTTCTTATTTCAGGGCACCCGCTGGACTCCCTCCAAAATGATCCATCGGCTTGGCAAGGAGATCAATAATCCTGACTCCGTCTACTACTGGGCCTACAAGGTGAGTCCTGGTTTACTTTGGTAATGTGTTGCTCACTTCATCCAGCTCCCTCTGCTTAGTTTGTACGTACAGTGTGTTCTTGTCTATACGTCAGTCACTAAACGTGCTGTATTATTATTATTATTATTATTATCTGTTTCAGAATAACATTCCCGTGTTCAGTCCCGCTCTGACGGACGGCTCTCTGGGTGACATGCTCTACTTCCACTCTTATAAGAACCCGGGCCTGGTGTTGGACATAGTGGAAGGTAAAAGCGACATCGCTGCTACAGAACAGGATCCCCACATCTGTCTCAGTGATAGCCGTCGGACATTTCGTGAATGTGGACTTTATTTCAGATATTCGCAGGATTAACAGCCAGGCGGTGTTTGCCAAAAGGACGGGAATGATCATCCTGGGAGCCGGGCTGGTCAAACACCACATATGCAACGCTAACCTTATGGTAACTACGAGATCTTTATTTTTGATTTTATAGCAGTATTGCTAAAGTATCTGAATACGTGGCCATTTTGTGTGAAATTGTGCCAAACTATGATAGAAGTTTCGAAACATATTGTTGTCTACGGTCAAAATACACGAGGCAGCAAAGCAAACCTCCTCAAAACCAGTTCCCCTCCCGACCCACTGTCTCTCCCCTCTGTCTCCCTGCAGAGGAACGGCGCTGACCATGCGGTTTTTGTGAACACGGGTCAGGAGTTTGACGGCTCTGACTCTGGGGCCAGACCTGACGAGGCCATATCCTGGGGCAAGATTAAAATGGATGCCAAACCTGTGAAGGTACCGGTATTTATACCATGAGTATTAGCCACCGTCGGACCAACATAACGTCCCATTTATTACAATTTTATGTAATATTTTGAGACGTCCTCTCTTCTTCTGCTCCACTTAATTCAATATATTTCCTATTTGCCTTTTGGCAGCACCTTGATACTGCAACTAAACAGTTTTCAGATTTTGATTTGCTCTTAAACAGTGTTTGGCAACAAACACTTCCTGTTGATGTTTTACTTGAAAAATTAACAGATTTGGTCCAGAAATGTGTCAGTAACTGTTCATATATGCACAGCATCTACGATGACTATCTATGACGAGTGGCTTTTACCTCCATTCACATACAACCTACAGCAGACAGACGGCTTTTATTTTTTTGCTTTTTGTTTGACATTGTTTTCTATTTGAGTACATTTTATGTGGTTGGAAATCATGTTATAGCACATCAGAAGTGATTACCAGGCAAATAAGCCGAGCAATAGTTTGCTGGATGGACCCTTGAAGGAGGGTGTTTCTAACACGTTTGGCCTCAAGGTGGCAGTGTTGGCACAGTGTTTGATCCAAGCGCATAGTGTGGCGTCAAAGCACCAAAACACAAATGTGAACTGGAATCGGTTTAGTGTAACAAGTGTGTAACACACCACAAACACAAGGTTACAGAGAACTGCTCCGCTCTTTGTTCCCAGGTGTATGCAGATGCCTCTTTAGTCTTCCCTCTGATTGTGGCCCAGACCTTCGCTCTCCACGCCGACAAGCTGACTGCCGGCAAGAAGACAGATTAAATGCTCTGTTAGAGACGACCAGCTTTGCTCCTCTGGCTCTTCCCTCGTTGGACTGATAGCAAATATATATATATATATAAGTTAGATCTTCGAAACAGTTCTGTCGAAAATACGTGATTAAGATTTGGGCAAGTGGTGACGGTTTCCTGTCGTAGCGCTTTCCATAACAATATTTATTTGTCTCTCTGTTCAGATAGCTGAGATAGTAGCATGCTGTTGCATGTACCAAAGAGACTAGAATGTATTAGCCGAGTGTGTGTGTGTGTGTGTGTGAGTATGAGAGAGAGAGAGAGAGAGAGAATAGTAATACACTCCTCAAGCAATTTTATTTAAAAGCTGTGATTTATTTCAGATAAGCTGGGGCACACCATCACTTGTATATTACTTCCCAGTTTTTTTTGTCCCATTCTCACAGGATGGAAGCTGTCTGAGTATCTTAATAAATCGTAAATGAATAATGTCTCCCTATCACAGACGGTCTTTGTGCAGGAGGTCTGCGTGAGAGAGCCACAAGGGGTCCAGCATGTGACTCTTCATTTCACATGACCGTGTTTGTGATCTTTGTTAAAAGGACGTTTAAAAAAAAAACTGCATCACAGAGCACACAAGACATAAGTGATCATCTATCATGAAATATTATATTTTGAGTATCTAATGAAGTTCACAGCTCCTCAGTTGCATTAGGAGGATACAAACTGCAGAAAGTGTTGCTTTATTAGATACACTTGTACAATCAAGTATGTCTCCGCCATGAATCCTTTTACAAAGTTTATAATGTTCAGTTTTTGGTGACCTGGGAAATGCGTAAATTCAACTACATGTTTATTAGCTCATGTTTATTAAAGGCGGTGTTTTTAGTGACACGTGAGGGGGCAGACTATTGGAAGAGTAAGAGCATCACAACTGCTGCGTGTGCGGTTAGTGATCACTCGGTGGGCTGGACTCTCAGCTCCTTCCCGCTCTGCTTTCTTCAGCAGAATCAAAATGCATAATGTAGTATAACGATGAAGCCATTTCCCATCACAATACATCAGGCTGCTATTGTGGGAGTGGATATTTCCTCTGACTAATCACTTCTCCCACATCCGTTACACACGGTCACTGTTACAGTTTCAACACAGTTATATTTGCAATGGAAATGTGGGTCGTTTTTGTGTGAAATGTGTTTATAATATATTCACGTTTTTCATGAAGTTGTTTAAAGTGTCGGTGTCTTTTTCTTTTTTTTGTGGGAATGGTGACCTTTCCATTTTTGGATACGGAGAATTGGAACTGGGATAAGGTCAACTTTCCCAAAACCTCAGTCCCATGTGTCACACACACACACACACACACACACACACACGATTTGGGCGTTCCTTGTCTTGGTACAAACGGCTTTTCCATTCAGTCCGTCTAACATTTCCTATTGGCGGTGGCACTGTGTTGACCAGGGCTTGACAGATTTCTTTAACAAGACAATGATGTATGGATTCTCAGCACTATAGAAACTTATGTTTGCTCTGTGCTAAATGGAAAGATTACACCGATACTGAGAGGGCTGAAAAGAGTGAGATTGTGTGTGTGTGTGTGTGGATGAGCTGTAGTCACGCTATAATAATATTGTGTGGCGTCTGCACAGACCAGACAGTGTTTCCCCCCTCCTCCTCTGCAGAACAATCAGTACACTGTGTGATGTGCAGAGCCACAGCAGTTATAATGGCAATTATGTCGTCTCTCAGCCAGATTGGCAGCTTTTTATTTATTTTTTTATGGATAGAGATAGGGAGGGAGGGAGGGAGTAAGAAGAAGACAGAGGGGGAGCTGACCTGCTGCGCAGCTGCAGGGTGGGGTGGATCTGTGAGAAGTGGAGGGACTAGAAAGGAAATACACAGTGATTTGTTCACATTTGCATATCTATCAATTTAAGTGTGTATGCAAGACTATAATTTCCACCCAGGTTTATTGTTTCACTTCTTTGAAGTCATAATGTTCAGTCACCATATTCCAGATAACAGAGAAGAAGTGCTGATAAAAGTATTGGTTTTATTCTGAGTCGCCTTCAGTTATTTCCTTATGCAGATTGCAGACTTCTTTGCCCTGGCTTTTGCCTCTCAGGCTGCGAACAGTCTGCTCCATCTTATTGGTGAATCACTCCCCATTTACCACCACTTTACTTGAGAGTCAGAATTTGTAGTGTGTAAATGTATCCGCTATACGGTGCCCTCACAAAATTCTCAAAGGAACGAAAAAGAATTGTGTTCATGGCATGGACTTTCTGCTGTCAAGCCCACAATTCTCATTTTACAGAAGATGTATCTCTATCAGTAATGATGAAACCTGAATCTACTGCTCACTGTTGTGTGATTATAGTGAATGAGCGAAAAAGAGGGTGAGGTAAGACACTGTCAAGTTTGTTGGGGCTGTGTGCAGCCTGAACAGAATACCTGCAGACTCTGAGCTGGAAAAAAGTAGTGCAAACAGCGCTTTTCGGGTAAAAATGAATGTAATCTATATTTCTGTGGTTAATATTCTCTTAAAAATACGCTCAAATTCAACATTGGTCAACAGTAAACTGCAGTGATTATCGTCTTTTATCAGGCATTAAAACAAGCCAAGATGGCAGCATAAAAGGTTTCACATAAAAGAGTAAACAACGGACTAAAAAAGCACAAAAGATCAAACAAACAACTTAAGAAATTTCACAAAACATAAACAAGTAACAGACTGAAGACAAACAGCACGAACAGCACTACATCAATGAATTAACTGTGTCCAGTAACAGGACACATGCATTCAGTGGTCAAATAGTTCTTATAAAAACATATACAATTTATTTTTTGAAGTAGGGTCAGTGCAACAAGAATACAATAATACAAATATAAATTGCCCATACATGCTTTATTTAAAAATATATATATATATATATTTTTTGTACTACTGAAACCAAACCTATGGCCTTGTGCTTGTGCATCGTTCTGCCTCCTTATCTCCACCTCTGTTTACCTGTTATGTTGCCTTAGAAACTCCCTCCTCGGAAGCCTATTGGCCAACCAGCAGAGGTAAAGCGGCAGGTGAGAGAGCGCGTGGGTGGGGACGAGGGAGGAAGAAAGACAAACATCCAGACATATACAGGGACAACAATAGAGCAATAAATGCATGGAAGGCGAGTAAAGACGATGATAAAAGAGAGAGAGCTAGAGAGATAAAGGGCGGGTGACTTTTTATCCTCGCGCTCCTTTTCTCAGAAACAGGAAGTCGCCAGTTGAACCGCCGTCTCCTCCTCTGACGCAGCCGATGACGTCTGTGCCACTGTTGCTATTGCAACCACCCGGCAGGGGGACAAACATCCGGATGCTTACTCATCAAATCTGTTAACGGCCTAATTGTAGTTTAACCACAATGCATGTGGTTCACCACGGTGACCGGTACACAAAGAGGATGTACGGTGACGGGTTTCCCTTCACCTTTCTGACGCGTATAGACACTTAATAAACCTTGTGGAGTCCGTCTCTTTATACACAACGTGTTGTATTTATGTTGGATACAGTATAAACTACTATAGACGAGCTGAGGAAAATAGTTTACAAGTAATACACTGATGTGGGGTTTTCACACAGTATCTCATTTATCTGTCTAATCATAAAGAATTTTTTTTTAAACTTCATTATTCACATTGTCAGTGATTGATTTGCAGGCACAGACTTCCAATAAACAAGACACAAAACTGAGTCAGTGTACATGTTAATATATAGTTTTTAGTATATAGTATAATTTTTCTGCTGTGTTTTTGTGTATGAAACTATATTTTACAACATTATACATTTGTAAACTTGTATAGGTACCTGTGACATGTATTTTAGCTTGCTGGCAGATTTACACTTTGTTAAATTGACAAAATGAGAAGTCAGACTTATAGCTGAGTTTATATGCATGTAGGGTAACAATATAAAGCTGCACAACAAAAATGAACTAAAATCTACCTGAACTCCTGAGGTTTTAATACACAAAGTGTAAACAGTTGCAAAGATGAAGCTAAAGTCAGAACAGATGAAGGAACAATAGAAACATGTTCACATATCTTATAGGTTGTCTTTAAAGGAAATGATTGATGGGTTTTCGGCATGTGTAATCATGTAAATATGTCTTACCATATCCGGATATTACAAGATACAGATAACATGGACACTTGAACACTCGTAGCTCCGGTGCATTAATTTCAACTTCAAATATAAATGCACAATATCAATAATGAGGCAAAGATTTGAAATCAATTTTGCATTCTTCATTTGACCTTTAATGTTGAATTGATGCAATTTTGTAGATAGATTTGTATTTTCTGAGTTATTTTTGTAATATGCACCCAAGAGGTTATTTATTTTATTCAAGTGTGCGTTGGTAACATGAAACTAGATTATTGTCTGTCGGTTTTCTTGTTTTTCTATCCATCTGTTGTCATCTCTCAAAGATTTTCCGCTATGCAAATGTGTGGTAAAAGTCCCTGACTGTGCAGAGTTCATAAGAGGTAAAATGTTAATGTTGCATAATTGTACTGTGACCAAACTAAAGCAACACATCGTGAAATTTGATTTTTACCATAAAAATGTAGGTCAGGTATGGGCGTCCAGGTGCCATGAGAGCATTCAGACTTTTGTTCCACCAACTTATGAACATGAGCTGAGAGGAGGAACTGAAATGTACTCGTGTAATGTTTGTCTGGAATGAAAACCAGCATTTGAGAAAGCTACAGGGTGAACATTATTGGTTTTTAGATGTTAGTTTGTGATGTAAGATTTATGTTTGAAAAAAATACAAGACACAAAGAGTATACTGCTTTTTTCAAATAAGTTTAATTTGAATCAAACTTAATGCACACCATATCAACCAGACATCATATTTATTTGACACATTTCATTTTGAAAAGCAAGGGAACATATAAAGAAACAGTAGATTTGTTCCTCTTGTATTTAGTTTTTTTTTACAAATATGGTACCAACAAGAGACAAACAGAAATAACACACAACAATACATACAAAAATAGACCTTATCAAGACTTATTTTATTACAAGCATTTCAACATCACTTTCATATTGATTTTTGATTAAAGTAACTTATATGGTTTCATGAAAATTGAAGATTTTAATGGTCCGTAAATGCAATAAGAGATCAGGCATGAATCCAAAGTGTTTCATTACAGAACACGAGTGTGTACATCTGTTGAGGAAAATCTGTTGCAACTAGGAATTCAGTGAGACAGATGACTTTCAACAGAAACTAAAATGATGTTTCGTAATTTTCAGTCATTTCAAAGTACATTTATTTAAAAATCCATGTACACATCCAGACTTTAAAGCAATATCACATGCTACAGGCTTATAGTGGGATTAAAGTGTGCTCTGTGCGTGTGTGTGTGTGTGTGTGTGTGTGTGCACGTGGAAAGGAGACCAGTCCCCTGTTCCTGCTGAACTGAGCCAGCCAACATCACACACTGATTATCAGCACAGCAGGCACAGGAGACCAACCCAGCAGGGGGGGGAGGGGAGGAGACAGAGGTGACTATACGCACACACACATATATACAGAAAAGAAAGACAAACGGACACTGAAGCTCATGCAGAAATCAACAGGTGGAGCATGAACGAAAAATGAACTCACACACACACACACACACACTGAAAGACCCTGGCAGCCGGCGATACAAATGACGACATGAGAGGAGATGTTGCTCGCCCTACAGGAACAGGAGCAGTCTTCGACACTAATGAGACAGCTGACATTTAGCAGACATTGACACACTGAAGCTGCACAGTTTCAGCTAATTACACCGATTACCAGTTTTTACCAGAAGCTTATGGACAGTGATAACTGCTCCCCACCACAGCCCTTTTGACCACAGTGTATCATTCTTACGCTTTCACAGCACAATAGTAGGTCATGTGTGAAGCGCACACGTACTCGGCCACATTTTCATTCGTTTTCACAGCAGAAGTGATTCCGTGCGAGTGTGACTGTGGTGGGCCCACACAAAGAGAGTCTAAGAGTCAAATTAAGCGAATGAGAAGCCCCATGTTTTTGCCTCTATATGAACAGACTGATTTGAAAGAGGAAGTGTGTTTGGATACAACATTTTCACACTTAAACTGGAGCTGAGCTGCACTATATAGTCAAGTTTTTATCTAAATTTAGCCCAAATTTAAACCAAATTTCCAGAAAATCTGCAAAAAAAATTGGAAATTCATGTTGGCTTTTATCCACTACTGTTATCCGAAAATCAGGAGTCGTCCACATCGAGTTAAAGAGCTAGTCAGCAGCCATTAAACCATTGTAGAAGAAGAGGGTGCAACAAGATGAGCTTCTTAGTAAAGTGCCAATCAAACCTCAAACTAATTAAATGAAGCGTTGCAGAAATGTGCGTTTATTTCATGTATTTCAGGAAGGTTGCAGTCTTTTCATTGACGCTCATAAAGACACGTAGATAAAGACACACTTTTCTTTTTATCAAAGCGAGTTTCACATTTTCAGCTCGTCTGAAGTCTGGTGCTGATGTGAGGAGCGGTGGTTTGATGCAGTCCGGCCCCTCCCTGACCTTTACTCTCCCCCTGCGGGCTGCAGCCCTGTGGCGGCAGAACTTAACCACTGTGAACATGGCAGACACTCACTGCTCACATGTGGGTTAAGTCCTGCTGCCGCACGGCCAACAGGTCGTACGGGCATCTGTTTCGTGACAGAGAGCTAGACGGGTGTGTTTGCGTATGCAAATTAGAAAACATGGGTGTGGCTGTGTGTGAGTTAGCAAATCAGTCCGCGTTTCTGAGAAAGAGGTCGCTTTCTTCATGTCAGCCATTGGAAATCCCTGGCAATGTGATTCAGTCATTTAGTCTCAAAAATCACTCTACCAGGAATTCCCCTGGCCATCAGAGACGACTATCATGTTGTGGTGAGAGGAAGAATTGAAAGCATGCATGAAACAAATAATAAACACCATAATAGGCCTCTTCCATCATTGTCACCTCTAATACTTAACGTTAGAGGACCTATCCCTCAGCTATACCTCTGTGTGAAAGAGTGAGTTATCACAGTAGTTCAATGTGCTCGGTCTTTGTCATTGACAGGTCGTAGTCATTGCGCTTTCTCAGCCCTGGTGTGTACTGTATTGCGCGTGGTTCGTCAATTCCCAGACTTCCCGTGGCCTCTTATAAAAATAGCTTTTCAATGACAGAATGGAGAATTATGCTAGAAGGAAGTGGCCAGTCAAGTGGCACTCCCTTTTGCGACGTTTGCGCCCGCTCTGTTCTACTTCTGGCCCCTTTATCTGTGCCCCTTCTGTGGAAAGAAAAAAGGCCGGAGAGCACTGGGCCGTGTTTCCGTTGCTGCTAAGCTACTGCTAAATCCCTTCAGAAATTGTCAGGAATTTTCATTCCGAGTAAAGAACACTGTATTTATATGCTATTGCTACTTATTACTGCCTGTCGAATGATACCTGATATCAACAAGCACACAAACTCATCACCCCTGGAGCAGCACTTAATACTCTGGATTCCTTTTTGTTGAAATGTACCTGTCTGGACAGGACATCCAGAATGAATGCTATTTAGCCACCCTCTTCAAGTCTCTTTATTTTCAGCAGCATGAATAGTCCACCATGCACAAGGTATGAGTCAGTGGGACACTTTTGGGGAACTCCAGACTCTAAATAAGTTTTAGCCGGCTGTCTGCTGTCACTGAGGGTCTGCTGCAGAGCTGTACGAGGGGCGCAGGGAACTTAGGCGCCATCACTTCAGGTCAGAGAGAGAGAGAGTTTGGAGAGTGTCCCAAAATAGTACAAAAGTCTCTTCAAGAAAGCTGGATATTTCAAATACCACTCAACAAAGCAACTTGTTTTCCAATTTTTAAGTAGCAAGCGTAAAACTCAGTGCAGATGCTTTCTGGTTTCCTCCAGGCCAATGTTCCCTCTCTCAGTCTGTGGTCCAATCAGCCAATAACACCAAACTGTAACCGCTCAGAACACACTGTGATTTTGGAGCTACTGGGAAGAAGAAAAAAACAGCTTCTTTCTCCATCTGCTCTCTCTTAAAACTTTGTGAACGTCTCTCTTTTACGCTCAGATTACAGTACAAGAAGCATTTTTAAGGCTCCAGCTAGATTAGCGTAATTTGAGGGCCAGGTTATTAAATGTCACTCAATTCATGGAAAACTAAAATTTCGACATAAAAGTGGATCTTTGCACATTTTGTGTTTCGTTTTAGTCTCCACATGTTTACAATAAAACGTACCGTCTCAAGAGAGAAGGTCATTTAAGGTCCCGGCACCCATCAAAGACAGTCCACTAACTCCTTTTTAACTCTTCTCCTCCATCAACCTAAAACCCTCGATCCCGCCATCCTTTCATCCGGCAGTGGCTCGTCTCGTGTGTTATTTTCTCTGCCTTTTCATCTTTTCCATCGGTTTCTCTCTTCCCCTTTTGCGTTCCCCCCGTCGAACCCGCAGCCGTTAATGTCTATGAGCTCATTCCTTCCCTTCCCCTGTAATGATGGCGCTCTGGTTGACGCACGCTGTCCAACACCTCACCTCAAACGCTCGCTGCGAGGATCTCAACGTGTCTCACTTTGGCATTTTGGCCTGTCTTGCTTCTTGAGCGCTATGGTGCAGGAGCCAGGCAATCCTGTTGTTATGTTCTTCTCAAATTGGATGTTTATTATGGTTAGGAATAATCATAAGGTTCTGCCATGTGGGCTGAGACTTATTGGCAGCTCATAATTGTGCCAACGTGTTGCGTCCTGATGGAGGCGTAGAATAGGAAAATTAGTGTCACTGGGTGACGATCGGCAGCAGATGTGCCCCAGTAGAGTCAAAATGTTTGTAGAGAGTGTCTTCATGGCTTGCAGCCTTGTGTGCGGGTGCTTTGATGGTTTTAGGGAGTACACTCTACGCTTTGTGTGTGTTCTAAGTTTATATTCGTGCACGCGACGTATTGAGGCCCGAGTGTAGACGTGGCTACTGGCTGTTTTCTCAAACCGTCTCTCCCCTTCAGCCAGAGCGCAGAATTGACATTGCCGTTTACACAAGGGCACACAGTTAAGTGGAAAAGCCTCTGTTGAGACAGCTGGATCTCAACCCCTTGTTGTTTCAACACATATCTTCTCTCTCCTTATGCCCTTGTGTGCACACACACACACACACACACACACACACACACACACACACACACACACACACACACACACACACACACACACACACACACACACACACACACACACACACACACACACACACACACACACACACACACACATTAAGAAATGCACACATCCTCACAGGCAACGCAAACTGTCTTTCCGCACATAATATGCTCACTATCAATGAACAAACACGGTTATGTCATCGGGCTGCCGGGCAAACATGGCATGTGTGTTAGCCGCATTGTCACTGTGTCTGTTAACCAGGAATAGTACAAAAACATACCGATCTGACATCATTCACACCTCCAGGCTGTGAGGCGCTTCACAGAGCAAACAGTGAGTGGGGTGACCCACAAGCAGACTGTATGCTGCTATTGTGCACTTAATTAATAATTAGGTATCAAGCTAAAGCATACGTAATTGTTGTATCTTTCCACTGCATCAGAGAATTTTACAGAGAGCAGTTTGTCTCCAACCCCCTCATGTGAAATCAATCTATCTAGGTCTAATGGTTCAAGACATTATGTCAACATCAGAGCACAAGGGTTATAATAACATCTGAAATCCCTTTTTAAAAGAGTAAATATGCCACATTTGCTTTTCATGATTGCTGTCGTATCCATTACACCTCTGACTCAGCAGAAAGTGTCCCATAATTTCCTCTTTAATATGAGCAGATGCATGGATTCTTATTTTACTGTAAAAAAAAAACCAACAACTGCAAGGAGATTACAGAAGACATCCCGCCAACTTAAACCTGAACTCACACACCTTACAGGACCAGCAGCACCACACCCTGGCTCTGTTCCAGACAGACTGTGTGTCTGGGTATGTGTGCGCATGTGAGTAAGATTGTATTTGTTTCGTGTTGCGTGTGAGGGCTTCATTATTGCTGAGGCCGTGACATTCAGTGACATTCAAACAAGGACTCGTGCTCTACTATGGGCCCTCTCTGTTGCAGTTTTCCTCAATCAAAAAGGGGAGCGTTCATTGGCTGGCCTGGAATCAACACAACACACCACATGTGACACATTAGTGTCTGAGAATTTAAAAAAAAGTATTTCCAGCTCCAGATTAAAAAAAAAAAAAAAAAAAAAAAGGAGAGAAAAGTCTCTTCGGGCTGTAAAGCTCAGCAGTGAAGAACCCAGCCCGAGCCCGTGGTCCGCTCCCTGTAACCCTATCCTCAGCTTGATCCGTTGCCAAACACCCTCACCACCACCAGCCCTGTACTTAGTGTACAGCCGCCCTGCTGCCACTGAACCACATTTGCACAAATTGATGCAGAAACTACACACACACACACTTTTATTCCACTACGCCACGGTTTCCTGAGCCTGGGCCCATTCCTACGTATTGCTGCTGGGCACACCCACCCAACCACCCACCCACCCAGCCAGCCCACTAAAGCCAAGGCTTGAGTTCTGGATCCCCACTTTCTCTCCTCCTTCAGCTCCTTCTATTCCCTCTTTCCTCAACCTATTCCTCCCTCCATTCATCCATTTAGCCTTCCCTGGTCGGCGCTCCAATCCAATGATTCCTCATATAAAAAGGCAGGATAACGATAATTACCTCTCCCTCCTCTTTCCCATATTTTATGGCGTAGAGGTTATCAGAAGTCACAGTCAGTCGCAGACAGAGCAGAGCAACAGATCCCTCACTTGGAGTAACTCACTCTTGTCTTTCAATCTGTGCTTCAGCATCATGTTAATCTCCTTCAGCTCCGTTTTCGCCCTCAGTCCCAGAGGGGAACCAGACAGGACGGCGGACAGGAAGACAGAGACAGCCGGCCCTGAGCTGTTGCTGAAACTGTGTTAGCTACAGTAGCCGCTGGATTCCCTTCCTTTCATGGAGGTTTGGGAGCTCGCTGACTTACAGGGCCTCTGAACAATGAGAGGAATGTTAGAGCGGCTCCGGCCTCACTTCACCACTAACATTACGTCTCTCGGGTGCTTTTCTAGAACTTTTTATGAACTCTGTTCCCACTCTGTGCTGCCAACAACACCCCGCAGAGAGGCACACAGACTGATGGACATGTAGACAGACAGAGGACACGCATGTGGTAGACGGATGACATACATACTGTAAGCAGACAGTCGCAAAGAAAAGGCAGACAAACAGGTAGAGGCACACTTATTATGCAGTAATTAATTCAGACGGTTGGAGATATTATCAATCAAACAGACAGACAGACAGACAGAAATTAAGCCATCTCATTCAAAGGAACTATTTACGTCTGACCTTTGTAATGGAGCCGGTCCACAGTGGCAGACCTCAGATCAGGGCAATATTCCAGTGCCAACATTTTAGTACATTTGAACAGCAGGCACACTTCACTGTCGCTCAACGTGAATAACTGTCCTGTTGCAGGAATTGCTGTGAAGTGACTGTGAAGTGCCTCTCTGTGGAAGACCAATGGTTCGAGACAAAAAAAAATAAAAAAGTCAAACTAAAGCGTACAGGTTTGCTGGGTCATAGAGTCATAAAACAGTAAAAAGGCAACAATCAACTTCTGAGCAGAGGCAGAGGCTGCACCTACCTGACACAACCGTTTTTACTCCTTTCTTCAGTTCCTCTCTCCTCACGCTCTCCCGTGTCACACTCTTTAGTTGAACTTCACAGTTGTCGTCCCTCCTCTCCCTCCTCCCTCTATCTCTATCTCTGTTTTTGTCTGTGTCTCCCAATCTCCGTCTCGTGGGTCTGTTTCTCCCTCGACTGTGCAGACAGGAGTGTGTGTGAACGCGAGTGTGTCTGGGAGCCAGACAGGGTGAGAGTAAGAGAGGAGGAGGCGGGCCCAACCCAGAGCAGGGGATTCCTTCATGACGATGTCAGAGGACAGGAGCCCTCCCCTCGCCTCTCCTCCCTTGTGCACAGTCTAGGCTGCTGCGAGAACACAGGAAAGGGGGCAGGGAGATAATTGGCTGCACAGCTGCTAATAAATGAGCAAAGGCTGTTTGAGTCGATAGCAGGCAGGAAAACCGGGCTAAATGTGCAGTGTTTCAGTGTCAAAACGTCCTGAGAAAGTTTGTTACACTGTTATACACAGAGATAGTGGAGCTAGTGATACTTTCTCTGTTTGTCTGACCATGATAGGAATGAACACATTTATCCTTAAGACACTTCTAATAGTTGTTTCGATGTCAGAACATGCTCTCAATACTATTTTGCAAGCTGGTTTTGCTCAAATCCAAGAATGTACATTTGTGTGAGCATCATATACAGTATGTGCGTGAGATAATGATTTGTGTAACACTGTTCAAAGCACTGTTCAAAGAATTGAATAGAGAAAATGATCACAAAAGGCCAATAGGACATTTAAGATGGTTAGAAACAATAACAGAAAGTCTCTAAGTTGAGCATTAAGAAGTGATTTGAAAGATGGCACAGGTTTAGCTAAAGCTAATTAAAAGCTTGTTTTGAATTCAAATGTGAAAAATGAATTGATAATTTGACCCTACATATACATATGCTGAAATAGTGTTTGAAAAGTCGTAACCCGTATCCATTATGAATGTTTATGCTAAGGTTGGTTTGTCGTGGTCTTGTTTCTTTTTTTTGGTGAAACTTTAAGCAGATTTTGTTTTATGCCGAGAGAGACTTTAACTGGGGCAGGAGTGCAGGATCACAGTTATCTAAACATGTTTCCAGATCACTTAAAGCTAGATTCTATTTAGATACGGACATCATGAGAGAGGTCAACGGTTATGAGTCAACAGATGTGCTGAGGGAGCTACACTCATTGTGGGGACATCAACGACTTTGTCATATCAAGAGAAAGTCTTCTTCCCTGTACTTTACGGATAAAGAAAATATAAATCAACACTAATTGTCATTTCATTCACTCATGCGAAGTTTTGAAATGTCGCAAAAAAGAAATGCAAATTGCCATCAACTGGTTTGCAGCGAATGAACTCAGCTACGGTGTAGTTTGGTCAGAAGTTGGTGCTATAGGCCTGCACGGCTGTAATCCACCATTAACAGAGGAGAAGTAGATGTAGAGGTTGCAGACGGGACACAATGCAAGTCGGTCTGATCAGTCATGGTAGTTCATTCTTACAGAAATCTCCTTATTGGTTTTAGGCAATACACCTACTTGGTTATGTTTAGGAGAAGATCATGGTTGGGGTTATAATTAACCCTTTTTGGCTGAATCCCTGAAGGCAACTTTTCCAAGTGTTTGCTACATCAGAATTTATTTGGCAAAGGCGTTTCCATAATCCATTTCACATATTTTCAAGGAAAAGACCACTTCAAGCGTAAAAACCTTTCCGCAATTAAGGAAGTTTCATCAGATTTAGCTGTTTCCATACAGCTTTTAAAGAGAAATAGTTTAAAATGTGTATAAAAATATGTGAATGGAAACACGGCTTCTAATGATTTACTGTAAATCTCCCAGTAGTAATGGTGGCTTCACGAAGAAAACAGCAGAAACCTATGTACATCACAGTGTTTGCAACTTCAGATCGGGGTTAGGCCGTTGTATTTGTGTGTGAGGGGCTTGTGTCCAAGCTTGGTTTGATCTGCACCTGTCAAGCATAGGACCCCCCCCCCCCCCCCCCCCCCCCACCTACATACACTCCCCTTCCCCACAGAGACACAGTAACACGAGCTTCAGAGAGGGGCTATTAGAGGCTTTATGACTTCCCCTTCCTTCCCTGTAGCCTTTGGGTGTGTGTGTGTGTGTATGTGTGTGTGTGTGTGTGTGTGTATGTGTGTGTGTGTGGGTGTGTGAGTGAGCGGCAAAGTCTCGCACAGACAACCACGCCCCTGTGAGGGAACGGACGTCACACATTCCACACGCACACACACACACACACACACACACACACACACACACACACACACACACACACACACACACACACACACTGTATTTGTCTCTTAGCAACGCATACACTCAAGCTTAGTGAAATGACTATGCCAGTAAGACACATGACGGCGATTCATCGTTTATCTTCAGATGGGATAGTGTTTTGTTTTTGAACCTCGGTTTCTACGTTGTCTACAGACGGGATTCACAACATTTCATAACAGCAGGACTTGAATGAATTGTAATGAATACCGTTCATTTTTGATTGTTAGTTAGCAAAGATTACTTAGTGAACTTGGTTATAATGGAGTGGAGTAGAGCTTCATAAATGTCCCACTCTGCCTCTTTATGTGTCTATATCTGTAATATATATGTGATCATATCATGTAAAGGGTCAAAGGGAGACTTAACAGTCAAATAAGTTAAATAGCCTTAAGACAGAGTTATAGTTATATGCGATGAACTCAAAAAGAAAGAAAAAAGTTTCCATCTCATTTCTGTGGTCTAAACCTCAATGCGTGCCGTGCACACTCCCCTCTTATTTGGCCTCACCAAGATGACAATTAGCGTAGCCGCACGCAACACTAGCACTGTAATGACTGAGATGGTGCAAAGACGCTCTCAAAAGCTACTCATCACAAGACTCGAGACAACTTTCAGTTTCGACCACTTCTTTCAGGCTGTGTGACATATAATCCAAATAAACTAGGTATGAAACCGTAAAAAAAGGAGGCCATTTCTTCCTACCTTTCCACAATTGCCAATTTATGGAGAACAAACTCTGGTGTGCAATGTTCTGCAATCACTCCCGCTGGCAGTGAGGGTTGTGGTTTTGAATGGTGCTGAAAGAGAGTTCTGTGCGTTGTATGTGTGTGTGTGTATATGTGTGGACAATGCATATTTTATCTTATTTGTGCATGTATTTCAGTGCATATTTATATATATATATATATATATATATATAAATGTGCCTAACAGCGTGTATTGGTCGTGTAGATGTGTGCGTCAGCGGCTCACGGGACGTTCGACTGAGTGACCATCTCAGACAGTGAGTCAGACGACTGTAAGCGACTCTAATCTGGGCCACTGGGTTTGGGAGTAAAGAAAATATAAAATCAATTTTGTTGGTTGTCATGGTGAGTCAGATTCAATTATGCAACAAGCAGTGAAAAATGGTTTTGGAGAGAGAAAGAAATGCAGCGAGAGAAAGAGCTACTATGTGTGCCAGCTGATCTGTGAGGTATCAACGTTGAACTTATTTAACCAGACATGTTGGCTGAGAACGCATTCTTATTAACAGTTATGGAGAGAGGGAGAACGGTACTCTTTTCAGAATGGATTCATTGAGCATCTCTTTTTAAGATGTAATATTCAGACCTTTCAAGACAAAAAGAGATCTTGAGTGTTACTTGTTGGGTGATTGTGTCCTAAAGTGTTATGAGATATTTTGACGAGTAATTAGACAATTATACTGGGTAAGATTTTGCGTTTTTTGCAGTGAACTCAATGGAACAGAATGCTATGTAGAGATACATTATGTTACATATCAGCAATATCCACCAACTGTTACAACTTTTTACTTGTAATTGTAGCTAATCCATCGTCAGACCGGGTGCTGAACTAACTGACTCGTCCATGGACTAGCCTCTTCTATTGAGTCATGAAGGTTAACCTGCAATAGTGTTGGACATATAGGTAGTGTATTGTGTCGTATACTACACAACATACCGCGGAGAAAAACTATGTTTCACAGCTGGATTCTTCGTTATTTAACTTAAAAAAATGTCAGTGGGATTTGGAATGAGGTTTAGGCCTACTTACTTCTGGATCAGAACCTGAGAGTTCAATCTGAAACAATCTTATCTATAATGTGCTGATCTGTATATAAGTAGGTTCTAAGAATCTTGAGTAGGTGTATTGGCCCTGGTAGCATTATAGAGTTGGGTTGCTGGAGTGGACTGAACCAGCTAGGCAGCCTCCCAAATCAACCTGTCAATCCTTCATCCCTCTCCTCCTCCTCCTCAGCTCCACCCTGCATTAGCAGCCTTGGGCAATCCCCCCCTATTCCCGGCCTCTCCCCCCCCACCCTTGATCCACACCCGGGACGTTTGAGGTCATAACTTAACTACACCTCATCCATGGTGGACCATGTCACTGGAACCCAGTCCAGATTTCGATCATTAAGTCCAGTAAAAGACCAGCACGTCTTAACCGAGCTCAAACCAGCCAGAATGGATCCACTTGACTTTGACTGGTCTGTCCTTATTTACTCTTTCCTATGCTCTCTCTCTCCCTCCCTCTCTCCTACCTCTCTGGTATTTATGTGTTGGCAGTTACCGTGGAGACAAGACACACAAACACTGTGGCGGTAGACAGGAAGTGCTGCGGAACCACAATGGCGTCACTGCGGCTCTGCGCTCGCTCTCCCCCTCGTTCTTTCTCTCGGTCTGCCCCAGCCAGCATGCATGCTATTATCCTTAGCAAGCTATATGGAGACCACACTGCACTCTCTTTCCCCCTGTTCTCTCTCATTGCTCTCATTATTATTAGCATTGCTTTTTCAGCTGTGTCTCTCTCTCTCTCTCTCTCTCTCTCTCTCGCTCTCTCTCTTTCTTCAAATTCATACCACATTAGCTGGAAAATCTCTGTCTGATTTGCGGTGTCTGGAATGCCTGGTTGATGTGCTGAAAAGCTGTTGGGCTCCGACCGTTTTTAAGTGTTCAACCTGTCTGCAGGGCGTTCACTGTGGAGAAGCTAGTCCCGTTTAAAAAAAAACTGGGTCAAGAATGTGTGAGTATAGATGAAAAACGTCAGTGTTGGTGGGTGTCAGATTATAAGCATATTGTACGTGTGCTTTGTATTTGACCGAATGAGTTAACAGGTGAAGTAAGAGGCAGATCTATAGCGAGGGCAGCGCCAAAGAGAGAATAACAGGAATGTGTGTGGTCCTATTGCGGACTCTTACATCAGACTGGCATTAGAGTACAGTACACATCCCTCCTGTTCTCCCTCTGTCTTTTTAACACATCACAGCTCTAAATATACTCTGGAAAAAAACCCTTGAGAAGCTACCGCCCTCTCCCACTCCACATGCTAAAAATATCCAGCCACCTTTACAACCCCCTTCTCTCTCGCTTTTCTTTCTGTCCTCACTCCCTTCATTCGCTTGACTGCTGCCCCTCTCACATCTTGCACTCAACGCCAGTTCATAATCTTACAAAACTCCCAACTCTTTTATGTGTTGGGACTCCTTTCTTTTGTTTTTTTTTGCTACTTTAAATCCTTTTTCTGCTTCCACCTCCTCCCTCTATCGCTCTCCTCACGGCGGCCTCTTATGCCAGTCCCGCAAGGCTGCTTGGCATTTCTGCTGACATAGACAGCCAGCCATCCCTCCATCCATCCCTCCAGCCATCCCTCCATCCAGCTGACCACCCTGCCGGCCAGCTGGTTAGAAGTAGCCTGAAACCCGGTGAACAGATGAGTTCACTGGACACACAAACGCAGAAGAAACCAAGGAGGATTTTCTTGAAGTCAGCTCAGAGCACGGGAGCGAGTGAGAGAACAAATCAAGGAGAGAGATGGAAAGATTAAAAACATATATCAAGATTAACTTCATTGTCCCACATTGTGGGTTATTTGGATTGGGCTTCCAGCCATGCTGCATCCATAAAACACAATCCACAAACATAAAAGTCAAGAGAAAGACAGGAAACGAGAAACATCCAAGAACATAACAATAAAACTGCTGCTAAAATAGATACAAATTGATGCCAAA
This sequence comes from Leptoclinus maculatus, assembly GCA_032191485.1. Taxonomy (NCBI): domain Eukaryota; kingdom Metazoa; phylum Chordata; class Actinopteri; order Perciformes; family Stichaeidae; genus Leptoclinus; species Leptoclinus maculatus. The sequence continues at coordinate 14,434,006 of JAVDOI010000002.1, forward strand.
GTATCATCAGTGTCTTCTATTTATTAACCAACTCTATCTATGGGAGGATAAAGGTCGGAAACAGCAGTTGCATAAATTATTGTGAATTGAATGCTGGTAGAAAAGTTGTTAATGGCACTGTGGTTGGAAAAGAGGAATACGAAAAAGACATGAACGGGAAAAATGAGACGTAGTTGTGCAACTGGCCAACGCATGTGTTTGTTTTTTTCCCTTTGAGGAAGTGATTAAAAGTAGTGTACTGTACACGTAAGACAGTCATTTTCTATCTTTGTTTGTGTGTGTGGCGGTCAGCGAGAGAGGAAGCCTATCTGTGGCCATATGGCGTTTCTGTTCCTCCGTTCAACCGCTGACATCATCCGGAGTGACACACGGCCGGGTGACTTCCTCCGTCTCATTAATCACTCGTGTGTTAACAGGCGTACACACTCCAATTCCTGTGCCCTTTACAGCTCCGCACCACATTCCGCCCTCCCTCGTTAGCTTCGCGGCTCCAACATCAGCCTCCAGCTCTTTCCCAGCTGGCCTGCCCACCAAGCAGTGACCTCTGACCTTCCTCCTTCTCCCCACCATAAAAAACCTCCATGCCGCGCTTTCTCCACCTGCTGCTCACCTGCTGTGTGAGGGGTGAAATCAGACCAGGATATGTCGATCTAAGCGCCAAATCACAGCAGAAGTACTCGTGACAGATTTCATATAGAGCACGTCTCTAGAACATACTTTTTCATTTACAGAGACCCAACATTCCCCCATTAGCAAGCATTTGGGCGACGAGGAAAAAGTCCCTTTTAACAGGAAGAAACCTTGACCAGAACAAGGCTCTGGGTGGGCGACTATTTGCTTTGACCGGTTGGGTCAAAAAAGGAATCTTGTTTTTAACTGGAGCTTTGTTCAAAGTTGAAGTGTGTACTTTGGCTCTCCTGCACTTGTGTTGTGAAACTGTGAAAATAGAAGAAGAAGAAAAAAAAGTCAAACAACCCACAACCGTTGGAGGACAGGTGATACTTCTAGTGTGTTATCTCTACGGAGATAAACCTGGCAAGAAGGATCAACACCGGGCTCTGATTGGCTGATTTGAGCTGAACTTCTGCACATTGGGAGGTGCAGAGAGCGAGATTGAGAGTAGGGGAAAGTTACGTGCAAAGAAAAAGTGACATGTTTATATGATTTGTTTTAAATTTTGGAAGAGTTTATATGGTAAGATTATGGTGATTATGTATATTGCTGTACATTTTAAATATTATTTGGCAAACAATCTTGCAACAACATTTTAGTACCAAGGCTTTGGCAATATATCACGGTATTAAAGCTCACTACATTGAACTGAATGAAGAGGACAAGAAGAAGATGGAACGAGGGAGAGCCATTAAGTGGAAGCCAGTAGTCAGCTTTGTTGAGAACTTGCAGTACATCAACTTTTATGATACTGTACACACACACAGATACATGGAGATGAAGGGGGTCTGTGCACTGGCCTATTTTCTGCAACTCTGTGAGGGTCAACAGTAGCCAAAACACACATTCAGTGTGGGATGAGCCATGGTCTGTAACTGTGTGTAAATCACAGCCCACACACACACATCTGCAGACTCCTCAGTGTAAATAAAGTTAGTCATCTCCACCACCAAAAGGACTCCTCCATGAAGCAACAAGTCGTGGGAAAATAAACGCATCAGTCAGAGGGGACAGAGATGAGGACGGACACAAGAATAATCAAACTACTCTTTTTCACGATGCAAAAACATTATGTAAATAACAAAAAACTGGTTACTTTGTCCATTTTGTCACAAAAACAGAGATTTGTAAAATCAAATAAATGCAAATTTTGTTGTGCAAAACCAGGTGGCCTTTCTAAATGCGTAGGCGTCAGACAATAAATGGGCGGTTTAGCAAGTTAAGCCAAGGTGTGCACAAACTGGGTGTGCCCGTGTGTGTGTTTCCGCTACACCCACCCATGTGAAGGGTGCTCTTGGGAGAGGAAATGTGCCCGCACTCTGTGCCCTCTGGTGCGTCGGCTTCCCTCCATTTTTGCACATGCGCGCTCCTAACTCCCAGCTCTGTCTTTGCCCCTGTCATCTGTCTTCCCCGTCTTCCTGTCTTACTTTTCCCTTAGTTTCTTGATTATTTTTGTGGTGATCATCAAACTCGTTCCCCTCTCTGTTCTTTTTCTCTGCCCTCTCCCTCTCTGTGCATGTTGGTGTAGCTGTCCTTATTTGGCTTCTCATCGAGTGTGTGGGAGTGTGAGTATGAATGTGACTGTGTGTGTGTGTGTGTGTGTTTCCTCCTGACTGTGACTCACTGCTTGCCTGACTCATGAGCGCTAACAAAAACACACCGTTGCCATGGGGACCCCCCCTCCTCCCCTTCCTCTCCCATCTCTCTCTGTCTCCCCCTCCCTGTCAGCCTCTGGTTTCTCTCTCCTTGCGGGCACCGCTGCAACCCAGGCAGCCCTGGCACTGTTACATGGGTGGCACTCTGACTTGGGTGGATTGGTGGTGGTGAGGAGGTGGGATGAAAACAGAAAAAATAAAAAAAATAAAGTAAAGGTGAAACCTGGTGAAAACATTGTTTATACAGAAAAATTAAAGCCCAGGAGCCTGCAGGAGGACAGAAGCCTAACAGTGCAATCATCTATCATCAATAGTAAGTAGAAAGGCCTGTATTTGCTGAGACAGGCTAAACAGAAAGTGGCCACCTGTGGCTCTATTCTCTGCTTCTGTTCTCCTGCTTTTACTGCTCTGAAATTGCAGACGGCTTTGAACTGGGCCTGTCCTTTCATGTGCTAGCATCACTACTTGGCCTTGCCATAACCTCCAGGGAGCTTGATAATGTGCCCACGTGTGGCGTTGCATTTCAACAAAGATCAGGTAGGGTACTGGACGTTCCCACAGCCTCACGCTACCAGTGTTTGGCTTACTTCCTGGATGCTAAATGCTGGTGGTGCGCCAGCTAGTGGACAGAACACATGTTGTACTGGCCCAGTTTTGGGTCGTGTCAGTTGACATTATGCATTCTCATTCAGTCTTGTCCTCAATTTCTCATTCACACTAAATACACACACATATACACGATACATGGCAATGAAAGAGGCAAATCTAGATACATCTTTATTTGTTTTCTGTGGGATTGTGGATCTTTCAGATCATTGTGAGGAGTATTTTTTGGTTTGCATGTTCCACATTTTATGGTAATTGTGTCCTGCAGTGTGGGACTCTTGTTGGTCTTGGTCTCAACCCCTCAAAGCCTTGGTCCTGGCATCGATGCAGTCTGGTCTTGGTCATGACTTGGTCTCTGGTTAGCGTTGAGGTTACATGTGATCTACTGTATGATATCTCTGACTGACCAACTGATCATAGACACGTCATAGATGTCTAGTTGTTATCAGTTCCAATTTCCCCTCAAACTTCTCACATTCATTTCATTTAAATAACTGTTTGAGGCCCAAAAGAGGTAAAAAATATATATCTCAAATACACCTTAGATTAGAGAAAAGTACAGAACACAAATATGTGTAGCAGAACTTACTTGTTTTCTACCTCATTTATCATTTCAGGACCCCTCGGCTTCATAAAGTCACACTGTGTGTGAGTGTCTCCTTCGCTGTAATGTGTTTATGGCTGCAGCTGCTGTGGAGTTCATAATCTTTATACCTGATGTTTTATTTTGCCGTTGATCCTATAAGAAGGCAGGCTATTTGATTGATGTACTCTAATAATTCTCGTAGCACCTGTTGCACTTATCCATAGACTTTATTTACTGTATTCATAATCAGTTGTATTTACTAGGCTGTCGTCTGTAGAAATGGATTTTGATTTTAGCATCAGGGCTCACTTTGCTGATTTTGATCAACATCATGAAATGTAGTATTGTTTCTCAGTACAATTTAACTGACCCAAAACTCACACTTTTACTTTACATAGAGTAAAACTAGCTCTATCTACAATTCACATTTTTTGCCCAACAAGTACATGTTGCTAACAAAACGTTCAAACTGTTTTGCATTTGAAATGAAGGACTTTTACATTTAATAGAGTATTTGTCTTCCACCAATTTCTTTCTAAGACTAAATACACACAGACCGGATACAGAAGAAAATACAGACACACGCACACACACACACACACACACACACACACACACACACACACACACACACACACACACACACACACACGTTCAATACACTTTTGACTCTCAGCAGCTGGCTGGTGGTGAATTGTCTGAGAACAGGCTGAAACTGAAATTGTACGCTGGCATAATCCTCAGCAAGAGAGACGGAGGGAGCGGTGGTTGAGAGGGAGAGAAAGAGAGGAAACTGGAGCAAATGGGAGATATTGTAGTAGCCCAACCAATAAAAGAGACCAATAAAACTGAGGAATGTGAGAGAATGAGATAGTTACAGACGCACAAAGAGGTTCAAAACAAAGTACGAGCTTGGGCTATTCAAAAAGGCCATTGTCACACTTTATTGAAAAAAATGCAACCTGCCATACTGTATACTTATACTGTATATACATCAGCCATGGTAACACAGAGTATTTTTCGTTGCGACTGTCAGAACAAACAAAGAGTGATGTACAGAGATGAATCAAGACACCGGCTGGGCGAATGTACGGGCACAAAACAAAGACAAGACGTCCACATGTATGACTCTCCAACTTGTTGTAATGTATTTTATCAACACTGGATTACGACATTTATACCTTCTCCACACACACACACACACACACATTGTGCTCCAAATGTGTTTGACAGCTGTCCCTGTGTGTGTAGTAATCCTCAGTAAGCTCCCTGGCTCCCACAGTCTCTTTCAGTAGATCCTCCGGAGCATCTCTGACCTCACTGTGTAGCCTCTCCTACACTCCCTCCGCCCAACAACCTGCTCTCACTCATGTTGATCACATCTTTTCACTCCAACATACTATCTGCTGCTTTCTTTCCTGGCCCGGGCTCGTATTTAATTGAAGGAATGGTACGACATTTTTGGGAAATACTCTTATTTTGGTACGTTAGATGAGAAGATTGTGTGGTACATATGAAGCTACCGCAAGTAGCCAGTTAATGTAAGGTAAATAAGTAGCAGCTGGTTACCTTAGCTTAGCATAAAGACTAGACACTAGACACAAGGGGAAACTATCCTGGCACCTCTAAAGCTCACTAACTAACATGCTGTATCTCGTTTGTTTAATCCGTACAAAAAACAAAGTGTAAAAATGACTTTGCAATTTTGTGCCGGACTGTCTCTTGGTTACTGCTCCTAACTAAGAAGTTGTCAGACACAACCCGAAAAACCAGCCAGGATAAACTTCTACTCTGTTTAGTTTAAGTGTCAAACGGGTTCTCTATTTGTGGTGCAAGTTTGCCCTCTGCTGTTCACATCAAGCCTCCTCCAACGATAAATTCTTTCATCGCGTCCTGAGAAAACGTTCCTTTCTTCTACGTTCCAGTTTCCATTGTTCACTTTATCAATAGATTTATTGTTAGTGGTGCATCCCTTTGTTATGCACATGTACACTGGAGCACTTTCGGGAAAAGAGGTTAGTGGTGATACATTACTAAGACGGAGAGCTAAATAACAAGCAACATGAATTATTCTTTGAATAAAGCAGGGCTGATCTGATGATCAGTTAATGAACTCTATGTAAAAGTACAAATACATGTAGGAGACAACCAGTGCACACAGCCATCCTTTTCTTTGTGGGTGATTATTATCCAACATCTGCGTGGGCTGGAGGTGGAGGCTCTCAACTCTTTCACAGTGATCTTCTGCCAACTTTGGGATTCCTCTGACTGATGGGTGAAAACTCCCACAATGTCCTCAATCATTATTGTCACAGTGTCCGTAAAACTCTTTCAATGCAGTCCATGATGATGGGATACTGTTTTTTTTTTTTATAGTTGTTTATACTTTTTAAATATAAAAATAATTGTCTCCCTCATTTGTTTGAAACAAGTCTCTTAAGTAGGGAGAATAAGAGGGTTAAAGTAGAGGAAAAAAAGATTTAGGTAAATTTGTGTTTGTAACGCTCCCACCTGACACAAGTACATGATGCTTTTAAAGATGCTCTTCCTTTTAGCAAATTATTCACAGTTTTTGCAGTCAGAAAGCACTTTCTTCATGTTGTACTTTGAAGAGGGAAAAGAAGCTGTCAAATGTTAAATCCATAGTACAACTTATTCCTTTTGTCACATTTAATTCCAGGAACAAAATATCTTCTGTTGTATGGGGGATATTGGTTCTTCCTCGTCCTCGCAGAGGGCTGCAGAGAGCTCGCATCTCTGGTGTTTGTAGTGTCCTTGGGGACGGGAAGTCTCAGAAGTTGCTGAACAGCTCATATTTCTTCATCCAGTCCATCTGCGGCGCCTTCTTCTTTTCTTTGGAATGGACCTTTAACTTTTCTTCGGCTGCCGTAGCGCTCAAACTCAGGCCCATCTCAGCGAACGGGTCCATCAGCCGGCCGCCATCATCATCCGCCAGCTACACGGGAGATATCATTGGAGATGGAGAGACAGACAGAAGCGTTGAGGGTACTGTCTTTCATGTGAGACACCAAAGACCAAATACAGCACCACGCATGAATGCTCACACCCACCTGTGTGCTGTTGCCCTGGCTGCTGAGGTCGGAGTGAGTGGACCTGATGGACTGTGTGGTGGAGCTGCCGTTGATCTGAGGGTTAGGGGAGCCGTTGGATATGGACGGACCGTCATAGTCTGTGAAAACAAAAAAACAAGCCAATATATTGTTGTTTTTCACTAGTGTATACTTCATAATCTTTATACATAGTTCATATTCAAAGGGACGGGATCTCGGTCAACAGATGTAAGTCTCAAAGGTCTGTTGTCATGTATTTTAAGGTCTGAGAGTGTTACATGAGTCAAGAACTCATGCTTCATTTCATAGATTCCTAACAATTTCCAGGTTTACCAGAAAGGACTATGTGATTTGATTCTTATTGTAGGGAAAATCAAGACAGTGTTGAATTAGCTTACTTCCACTAAATTGTTTAACGTCTATCCAGACAAGTATCTCACATCCTGTTACAACAACAACAACAACAACAACAACCACCTTTATTAATTCCAGGCACAGAAACTCTTCCGTGATATTTCTTCCAGCCATGGAGTTGTTATGGGCTGAACTAATTTCGAACTATTGAATCACGCCTATCAAATAAGTCAAAGTATTTAAAACACTGCGGGTCCAAATAAAAAACGTATTACAAGTTACGCACAATCCACCGCAGTGGTGCCTAAACACGGCTGCACAGAACGTGTCAAAAGAAAAATGTATGATGGGTTTTAATGTAGCCATTTCCCAGGAAATTTTCTTTAAAAAAATGATGAAACTCTAAAATAAAATGTTACACAGATACACTCATTATTTGCAGTAAAATACCTGCTTTGACTTTCTAATTGCCTAGTTGCCTCCTGAAGGTTTATACGTACCACCCAGCCTTTTGTTAGTGCAGTCCTACCTCTGAGATGGCTGACCGCGGGGACAATCCCTCTCCTATTGAAGTGTTCGTCTGTTTCTTGGTCCACCACCAACAGCCAGGTCTCATCTCCCCCTTTCTTTATGAAGGCCACCACCTCTGCATGCCGCATACCCTCGATGTTCACACCATTTACCTGGGGAACACAGAGACAAATACAAAGGGTTGTTTTTGTAGGAAGGAAGGATATTTTTAAATGGTTTTGTAGGTTGGTTGTTGTAGCCCTTGGTTCTCCATCAGCACACTACACCAGTGGCAGACTAAGGCTGTCTGAGGGGCAAGGGTGAAAAAAAAGAGCACCAGCGTGCAGAAGTATTTAGGGAAGTCTATATGGCACTGCATCTCGTCTTCTCCACTAGAGACGCACCCTAGAGTGCACTTCATCACGTTTTATGTACCGCATAGCGGCATCCAAGAGGGAACTTTTGCTGCAAATGAAGGGTGAATGTTATGTGCGTACACTGAGAGGAAAAATTGCTTATGATGAAAATGATAGTGTTACTTCCAGCATTCATTTTTATTTTTTAACCGGGGCAAAGTTGACTGATCTGGAGATTTGAATATATGACATTTATCTTTTATGTGACTTAAATGCATGTGGTTCTGTTTGTGACTGAAACTTTAATATGCTCTTGAATACAGTTTACTGTCTGCCTTTGCATTGTTTTGTTTGGACACACGTTTCTTTCGAAGGGGGGGGGGGGGTCATCCACTGCTTTGTTATTACTTTTGACTCAACTTTTGAGTTTAATTCAACCATATCACATGGTTCACTTTTACTTTTCTTAATTTATTGTCCCGCTTTGTCTCAAAAACGCTCAGTAAATGTACAAGACCAAAACATGTTGGCATGGCCGACCAGGACCGTAAGGTTCCCAGTTAATTGTGATCTCTGCTTAAGAGACATTAACAACCAAATCAGATTTTTCCAACACAAATCTCTCCAGGTCAGTGGGTTGGTTAAGCTACATTCAGCTTTATTTTGAATATAGCATCTGAATGAACCTTTCCATCACTCTTTTTTTTCATTGTTGACATTGTCAACAAACACTGTGCTACCTCATTTGTCCACTAAGTGGAGCCGTGGGACAACATACTGATGATACACTGTTCAACATGACTCTCAGAAGGCTGCACCTCTTTACACAATGCAACAGTGGACAGCTGTACATCCAGCAGTAAAGTTAGGATTTACCACAATAACAGAAAACTCATTGTCCATACTTTGTGAAAGGGATTTCACCTATCAGGCAATATTAGGGCCAGAAACAGTCCAACAGAGGGACATAATGACTATGTGTGCATGTGACTGACCATCTATGTGACAATATTGCCCTAGAAAAACACAATAGCCTGTTATTGCTTGCTCTTATCAAGATGCTGCGTGCATTTGGAGACCTGCTTTGTCTAGACCGTGGCCTCTCTGAGGCAGGCAGCTTCGCATCACGGCAAGTTAGTGTTGATACACAATCAATTATTGAAGGCTCTCCTGGGCTCCTGGCTATAGTGCGGGTTTCAGGTGTCCGAGTCCTGAGGGGGAATTTGTTTAAAATTCACCGCTTGTGACAAGATGGGACGTAGTGAAGAAGAGAGAAAAAGAAACTCCTAAACTTTTTGCTCTCATTTGTAGGTGAGGAAAATGGTGGGAAATAGGTCTGTAGGCAAATAGGTGCGATGAGAGTCTTTATGAGAAAGGAGAGAGAGAGAGAGAGTGGAAAGAAGACAACACAAAGAAAGAGTGGAATCAACAGATGGAAAATGTGAACAGCTCCTCAGCTCTCTCTCTTTCATATAAAAAAATCTATCCTTTTTCCCAGGACTCATGACAGACAGATAAGACAGACAGACAGACAGGCAGGGACACAGACAGACAGTTTGATACAGAGAGAACGAGCATCTTTGTATTCAGCCAAACAACAGGTGTTGTGTCATGTTTCACAGCCCTTCTTTAACAGTCCATCCCACACAAGACAATTCACTCTGCTCTCTGTCCACAGGGCTAATTAATACACGCTGTAGGAACAGTACAGACGCTTATTTCTCATGGGACTATTCCTCTGGGAACCTTTTAATACTAGTGTGTGTGTGTGTGTTTAAGTGAGTGTCTCATCAAAGCCACGGAGAGTCCAGCCACCTGATGTTCACTGGCACATTTTTGATGTGATGTGTGTGTGTTCGTGTTTGTAAGAGCAGCTAGACTAACCTTGGATCAAAACACCTGCACCTTCACACATTCAATTCCAAGAAAAAAAGGGTATAGTAATACATTTCTCTCTTTCTGCCAAGGGGGATTTGTACTTTCACTTGGTTTTAGATTTTATTTCTTGCACCATACATCCTAATTCACACACAAAGACACAGATTCAAAATCTTTGGTATCCAGTTTAGTGTTGCAAAGAGAGACAAAATATCATAAGCTCCGTTTTCACAGAGACCAAGCAGCCTGAGAGGTGATTTAGATGTTGACAGGAATTGAAGCCTGTTGAAACTTCAGGACCAGGACAAAAGCTGTTATAGGTAATGCATAACTCGGCAACTGCACAGCCTATTTGTGACTTCAAATTAATTTAGCTACGGATTTTGGTAATAAATTAGAGGGAATTTAATGTTCCCACAACAGCTTTCATGTTTGTTTGTTTTTTCCAGTGGAAAGATTACTTTTCATTCTGTGCAGAAAGAGTTCATGATGTCTCAGCACCAAGGACACTGTCATTATTCATTGTCCATGCCCCTAAATTAAATGGCTGTTGATCCCTGCCTGACCACAGTTCGAACAAAACTAGTCTTACCACAAGCTCTGTGAGGCTGTACTGAGGCACAGCGGTGCTTTGAGCTAAATGCTAACGTCAAAATGCTAAAGAGTGACAATGACAATGCTAACATGCTGATGCTAAGCAGGTAAAAGGTTTGCCATGGTCACCCTCATGTTAGCATGCTAACCTCTGCTAATTAGAAGTTAAGGCCAAGTACAGCAGAGGATGATGGGAATTTATTAGTTATGTGGGTGTTGGTCTTAAACCACAAATACGAACCTCATGATGGCGCTGAAGGAAAACTCAGGGGACCGCCTCCAAAATAAAACATCTGCACAAGATTTTGTGTCAACCCATCAGGATTCATCCTCTGGGGACTATGCATGTATGTACAACATTTAAGAACAATCCCCTCAGTAGTTATTGAGATATTTCAGTCCGGGCCAAAGTGGTAACAGACACGACGCTAGCATGTTTCTAAACAACATCCTGGGCTGGCTGTGTATGGTTGCCTAAAAAGTCAATCAACATAGTGTTGTTTTGTGATGTGTGTGAGAGAGCGTGAACTGATCATCACCCAGGTGTGAAATCTCCAAATGTGTTCGTGGGTACTGCTGTCAGTGAGTGTGGCGCACGGTCGTATGTTCATTGATGTCACCCTCAAGTGTGTGAGAGGTCCAGAGTATGCACTGTTGAGCGCAGGCAGAGCAGAGAGGCTGATGAGGCATTCAGTGGTGTCACTGCTTCTGCCAAACATCGGCAGAAAGCTGAGCTCTCATCATAGCCTTTACAACGCTAGCTGCTGCTGATACACCTCCAGTGTAATGGGGCGTGGTGAGAGAAGAAGAAACGGCGAGAGACAGAGATCCGTGTCATGGTTATTCACCTCTCTAACAGGCTGCTGACAGATAACACAAACGCTCTCTTGACGCATGGTCAGAGACGGTTGCAAACACACACACACACACACGCACACACACAAATAGCAGCCAACTCTATGACCTCAGATTTTTCAGTCCAAACAAAACTAACATGCTGGGATCAAGTTTTTTAGCTGGCGGAAATCACATATTTACCAGTATACTTAAAGTCTCATGAGGTTGACTTTACAGTGTCCCACAGGAAATCTAAGATAATTGCAAAAGCACTTCAACATTTTTTGCAAACAGTAAATATTCATATAAAATAACAATACGGTGAATAGAGGCTGCAACCAACCAATCAGTTGCTCTCGATTAACCGTTTAGTCTGTAAAGTGTTATAGTGAAAATATAAATTAAAAACCTCACACTTTCCTCCTTTTAGTCCAACTGTCCAAAATCAGAAGATAAAAGCAGTAAATCTTAACATTGGAAAAGCCACGTTTAAGAAATATTCATTTTTGAATGCTTAAAAAAACTAAACGATTCATTGATTACCAAAATAGTTGCTGATTAAGTTTTAGCTTTAACTATGGGCATTTTATCAGACATCTTATTCAATTTCATGTAATTTATATTCGCTTTGGAAATGTGCATCATGCAAATAAAACTCCTTTAATTGAACTTAATTTGGCCTAAATGTCATCTTCAATTTATGTGTCCATGGAGAGACGTAGGGAGGTCAGTGACTGTCATCAGTGACCTACTACAGGATGTTCCCACACACTCTCATGAGCCGTCTATCGTTCCAGTGGAGCATCAGAACATCAGTATTTTAATGTCACTGAAAAGTGATCGGCAACATTATGCCTTTTACAGACGGCTGCAGCTCTGCTTGGTGGTCCTGATCATAGTTATCAGACCATGGTTATCCGTTTTTTTAGTCCATACAGTTTGTATTACAGTTCACCATTTCGCAACGCACATCATAAAGTTTTTGACTAATTTCCTACCTAGAAATTGTCTTCCATTCAGTGAGTTCACTACAATATGAAAATCAAATGCGATGACCTAACATTGTAAAAAAAGCGTTGTAATTTGTCCCCGAAACTGCAAATTAAGACTCAAGAGTTAGGTTAGAAGATTGATATCCCTCTCATATCTGTGTGGTAAATATGTAGCAGCCAGTTAGCTTAGCTTAGCATTGAGACTGGAAACAATTAGCATGTCTCCAGGCCGTGTCTCCTTGCAACCAAGAAGTCATTCCATTTCTTGGCACATAACCTCCTCGTAAAAAGCAGTAAATTGTTGTTTTATACTTTGGTTTTTGTACGGATTAAACAAAACAGATATAAAGTGTTACTTAGTGAGTTTTTCATTACTTTTGGGCAGAGCCAGGCAAGCTGTTTTCCTCTGTTTCCAGTCTTTATGCGAAGCTAAGGCTGCTGCCTCCAGCTACATACAGGAAGCATTTTAAAAACAGGCCCTGCTCTCAACTGTATCAACTCATCTCAACTTATCATGCAACACAAAATTCATCTTTTTGTTTTTGTCAAGCAACTTTCAAGGCCCTGCAAGCTGATCTTTTAAAATGTTGTCATGAACAGGACTGGAACGTAAGAAAATAAACAAAACATTTTCAAAAATTGTCTAAAATGTGCAAACATGCAAAACATTTAATTAATTTGTTCCTTTACATTTTGGGAGATCCTAAATTAACTCTGTTTCACCTCACTATCAGACCCTACTAGGGTGCTGTTTGGCTTGTTCTGCAGCGTGGTCTGGACCCTGATGTACAGCCAATGAGGCCAAAGGTCATGGGAATGAAGGGTGAATGTTGTGTGTTTACACTCAGATGAAAAACTGCTTATGATGAAAATGATGTTACTGCCAACATTTGAGAGATAAAGCACTCTGTATAGTTGATCCTGATAAGGACATTTTTAAGAATTGTCCACAAATGACTGACTTTTATTTGTATTGTCGTATTTAGCAAGTCTCCCATATTTCAGGTGCTCTCCCTCTATCTTACATACTTGTTTTGTCTTTAAATAACCTGTTGACTTCTAGTGATGTTCTGAGCAGACAAGAGCTACTGGACTTTCCCTGGAAAAGCACTGGTAGGCAGCGGTGTGTGTTGGTGTGTCATGGAGTAATATGCACGAGAGCAGGTCAGCTAAGCATACATGTACGTTTATTTGGAGGTAATGGATTGGATGGTTGTGTGGAAAGGTGAACACATGTGCAAAATCAGGAGCTTTGGCACACACAATGGACAGAAAACACACGTTCCAAAGTGGCAAGATGAAGCGCTACAAGAGGCCCCTCAAGGGATTTTCATCACACACAGTAAATCATATTATTCTCTGACACGTACCAGACTAAACCAGAATCATTTCTCAATAATCACCTCATTAGTGTGTGCACACATTTCATGATCTCCTCATTCCTCTGCCCCGGTCTGCAAGAGCATGTGTCCATGAAAGCGCTCACATAATGCTCAATATTCTTCCAGCTTATCACTTATGAGGTTTCCCCTCACCTGTTAACTTCTTAGTAAGCACACACATAAAACCCCTCGAACCGCTCCACAACACAGACACACAAGGGGTGTAACGTTGAATCTGTTTATGTCACATACACATCTGCATTTGTATCTGTATTCAGACCTGCACCAAAGGTTGTTAGAAATCATCTCGACTGCATCATTTTCTATTAGATTGTTTTCTATTGCCATCTATACTCCCCATGACCTGCCACCAAAATAATTGAACCACTTATACTAGCCAAATAATAAAACATGATTTCTAATCGGACCCCATATAAAACAAAAAAGAAGAAGTACCGTATTTTCCGCACTATAAGGCGCACTTAAAAGCCTTTAATTTTCTCAAAAAACGACAGTGCGCCTTATAATCCGGAGCGCCTTATATATGGATTAATTCTGGTTGTGTTTACTGACCTCGAAGCGATTTTGTGTGGTACACGGCGCTCTGTCAAAATGTTTTAGTACGACTTTGGTAAACTACAAAGCCGCACCGCTTGCAGCATTACGGCTACCGTAGTCAGGAGTCTCACCGGTAGTTCTGGACGAGGTGTAAGCATAAGCATGCATAAGTATCATAGCTCGCTGTGTGAGTCACGCAGACTCCACTAACTGTGTGTTTACATGTCTGTAATCATAAAGCTACAGCTGTCTCAGAACGCTGCCGTTAGCAGACGTGCTAACTAACGAGCTAACAAGCTAGGGGTAATCTGCCTCTATCTCTCAAGACACCTGCCCAGCTGTTCACTTGTTCTCACAACACAACTCAGTTTCTCACTGATGGCCATTATTTATTCTGTGTGTTTACATGTCTGTAATCATAAAGCTACAGCTGTCTCAGAACGCTGCCGTTAGCAGACGTGCTAACTAACGAGCTAACAAGCTACACTACACGATGTAAACAGTCCGTCCCCCAGATCGTCACATGATGAACTGTAAGCTCGTCATAAACTCGTCATATGCATCACATCTCGCTGTGTGAGTCTCGTACTATCTCGTGAGAATACGGACACGGAAGTGGAGAATCAACAGATTTCTTCAGAGCGCCCGCGCCTTATAGTCTGGTGCGCTTTATATATGAAAAAAGATCGAAAATAGACCATTCATTGACAGTGCGCCTTATAATCCAGTGCGCCCTATAGTGCGGAAAATACGGTAAGTCTAACTAACTCAATAAAAGCTGTATAACTGTTAAGAATCCGTATGGAAATTAATATTGAAAAGCAGTGTCAGGAGGATCCATGACAATAAAGCTGGTCTGAAGTGTCAATGAATTCAACTGTTTGTATCTGTTCAAAGGGCATAATCTGTTCATATCTGAATCGTGAATCTGTCTTTGTTAACATTCCACATTCATACACAACAATGATAATATAATGCAGACCAATACAGCACCACCACAAGCTAAGACTACGAGATTGTTGAATCTGACAGTGTCAACAAAAACTGAACCAGGTGGATTTGCTGCCTACTGTATTGGATTGCATTATGCTGTCATTTCACTCCATCCACGCTCCTCCGTCCTACCTCTATCAGCCTGTCTTGTGGCCGGAGCCCAGCGTGGTCTGCAGGGGATCCTCGGTCCAGGGAGCGGATGTACTGTCCGGGCCTGGATCGGTCACTGTGGAGGTTGAAGCCGTAGCCCGTGTCAGAGCGCATCAGGTGGCACAGACGTGGAGCGAGCTCGGACGGGTCGACTGGGGGCCGTGACTGGGATTGGGCCTGCTGTGCCTGGGCTTCAGCCTGGGCAAGAGCCTCCTGGAAGAGAAATGAGAAAAGTGTGTACTTGTCTTTTATACAGGTAAAAAAACAAACAAATATAAATTCAAAGGTTCGAAGAAGATAGCAGAAGAGCTCCATGTAGAGATGTGATCATTCTCAGCTAGGAAGTAGCTTGAAACTACACCACAACATTGGTATTTGCATCGTTTTAAAAACTATAAAAGAGATATAAATGGTGCAGCATTTGTAGGAAAATTGGGCATTGAGACATTCTGCTGTCTGCAGGGCATTTTAACACAGCAGGTGACTTAAACACACAGCTGAGTCACTTTACCTATTTATAACAACCACCTTTCAAGCCTGTAGGGGGACTGTTTTATATAAATAATATGTGTCACTTCAAGGTACTAATGAATACTGTAAAGTACAAAGATGGTATCCCCGGTTCTGAAACTTGAAGCCAATGTGGAAATGCTTCAAACTTGCATTCTTTCTGATAGCCACCAGGAGGATGCAAAAAGAAGTCTGATTGTATAGAAGTCTATGAGAAAATGAGAGGCTGTAAAACGACTGTAATGATGCTAAATGACTGTAATGTAATGTAATGTAAAACCGTAGTCCACAAATCAATGGATGAGGTCACGGTGGCTTTACCTCCATGTCTTGTATACAGCCTAAGATTATAAGGCAATGCAATTCTACCAAATCGCAATGTATATTGTGAATGAGACACAATAATTGTTCACTAATGTACATCATTCTTTGTGGATTGCAGAGCTATTTTCCTCATTATGATTTCATTCTGTGCTGCCACTCAGGAATAGAATAGATTTTATTATATTCTGGAGTGAATTTGTCCATTTGCAGCAGATCACTGATAGCTCCAACAGCCTGGGTGAAGACATTGATAGAACTTGTATAATTTTACCTCGAGCTCCACAGTGTAATCACACTGATTTACCACCTACACACTGGGAAAGAAATGTGCAGTGAGAGAGATGATAGCCGGTTGCCAGCTCTGTAACCTCAAGCTGATATTAGCTGTGAGGCAACAGACAGGTAGAGTGGGTGTTGGGTGACCAAATATGGGTCTACATACGGTGCACATATTGTGTGCATAGGAGAGATCTGCAATCATATTACGCAACATGAGAAGTTCATTTTTTTTCACTGTATGTGAGGCTGCCATCATGGTCCAGCTTGTGCCGGCTAAAAATACATATGAAGTATGTGGGCAGGGTGAGAGAGAGAGAGAAAGATAGACAAAGGTTCTGTAGTGTGGAGAGAGGAGAAGATTGTTTATGATGTATTCTGACAGAAAGAAAGTAAAAACAGTTTGAACTTATTAATTTATTTGAACTCTATCTCACCTTTAACATTCCTATGTGATTAATTCATGTTGACCCTCCATCACCACAATATTGCCTGCAAAATCTACCCCTCGACTGTTTAAAAAATAACACAGATGGCAACATATAATTTAATTTCAGGCACTGAATTCTTTGGGAATTCTTAGCGGGGATCTGGGCAGGTTGCCCTGAGAAGGAGGGAGAGAGAGAGAGACAGTAAAAGCAACTCTCATGAATCCCTCAAGATCTCCCTTTTCCTGGCTGGAGATGAGGTGCCTGGGTTGGGCAGCTGGGTTAGAACTTCCAAGGGGGAGGAAAAAAAAGTTTAAAATCAAATGTATTAGCATCGAGGCAAAGGAGAAAAATGGCAGAAGGAACCAGCAAGGAGGGAGAGAGTGCGTGGGAGGGATAGAAAATGAGATGCAGCGAGAGGATTGAAAAAGAGAGTTCAAGGAAAGAAACAGCGGAGTTAAGAGTATGCAGAGCCCGGAGAGATACAGAGCAGTACAGAAAAATCAATGACAGAAGTTTCCAGTCAGCGACCACGGGGAGGAAAAGAGTTTGCAGTGGAACTCCTCTAACATAAACAGTGAGAGTAGCACAGCTGGGAGTCATTATGTGGGGGAGACGCAAGTGTCTTCCAATCTAACCTCGGACTGCTTCTCAATGCCTGTCCGCACCACACTAATCACCCCCTGGGGCCGGTGCCATCTATTAAAGCCTCGGTCTTTGACGTTTGTGTGCATTTTGATCCGAACAAGCTTAATTGTGTCGGTGATGGATGGTGACAACGCCACGGTGTGTGTCCTCTGCTCTTTACTGATGGATGCAGATGTCTGACTTGTGTGTCAACGTGAAAAGGACAGAGACTCCTGGTTTGAAAGATGTTAAGAGTGTCAGCCAAAGAGGCTTAGAGGGCCTGAAGTTGCCAGACAACCTCTCCAAACCGAGAGGCCAATCGAATTAAATACAGTCACCGTGTTTGTTTGAACTAAGGGTGTTGAAATGTTCGTGTTTTGTGTGAAAAATGTTTTGATTGGAGCGGGAGAAAAATGAGATGTAATGTTTTTCCCCCTTTGTCAGCAAACAAGCTTGACATCAGGAAAGCGGCCGGTTATCAGCACCGAGTCCCGATGGGAGGACCCGCTGTAGGAACTATTGGGAAAACACTGTAGTATCCATGTTTTGTTCCAGGCTCGTGAATGTTCACATGGAAAATTATGCTATAAATCAGCGTGGCTTTTCCATAATGGAAAACAACATGGAATATTTCACACCCACAGCAGAACATTATGGAGTTTGATGCCCCAACACACCCAGTACACACACACACACACACACACACACACACACACACACACACACACGCACGCACACACACACTGACCTCTGTGTGACTGTGGCACACTGAGAGGATGTGCTGTCAACGGGACAAGTGCCATCCCATGGATTCCTTTAGTTTGCTGTCACAGTCAGCCTTTGTTTCAGTCTCTGTGAGTGCATGTGGGGGAGAGTACAGTGTGTACACACAAGACCTGTGTTTGACTGTGTGGTTGGCTTATGCAATTTTGACAACTTTTTTGGGGGGCGTCATTTATTTATACACAGGATTAGAAGCTTTTTAGACGGGACATTTTTGCTGTCACCACCACATTTTATTAATTGTAGCTAGCTAGCTAAACTAATGTTAGCTTTGTTAGTTGGTTGAAAACGCTGTCTATATATCGATATTACATCATATCGTGACATGAGTCTAGATATTGTCTACTGATTGTGGATATCGTAATATCGGTATGTGGCATAACTGTTCCTGGGTTTAAAGGCTGCATTACAGTAAAGTCATGTCATTTTCTGAACATAACAGACTGTTCAGGCTGGTCTATTATTTGCCTTTATCCACTTAGTCATTACATCCACATTACTGATGATTCTTTATCAAAAATCTTCAGCACCGATGGTAACTTGTGTGTCTATCTGTGTATTTCCCTCTGCATCCGACGGCTGGCAGTGGCGTTGGCAGTTGATGAAACTAGATCGCACCTTGTTGAATAATTGAGCGGTGGCCGACTGCGATGGATGGATCACGACCACTGTTAACCCTTTCACAGCCAAGGATCATTTGCTCACTGTTGTCCCATAACACAATGAAGTGTGCATGGGCATGCATGCATGTGTGTGTGCGTGTTTCCATGTGTGTGTGTGCGTGTTTGCATGTGTGCTGTTATACGTGTCTTTGAGTTGCTACACAGAAACTTTAACTCCAGTGTGTGTGTGTGTATGCAAGCATTTTGTCAACAATGCTCTCACTTGCATGCTTCCCAAAAGGGATTAACGTAAACTTAATATCCCCATTCTAATAAATCAGCAGGTCAAGTTTCCTTTGACCCCCGAGTCAAAAGTATGCAGTTTTTCCTACTGAGTTTAGTTTGGTTTAAGAAGGGTGTGACCTATTTATTTACCTACACTACAACAATGTGCACATCATCTATTGAATGCAAGTACTAAAGCAAAAAACAACAACGTGTTAACAAGCATATACAGTATACGTAAACTGATCAATCAATAGACGGCAGATTAAACAAGCAAGAAAACATTGGGTCAAACCATTTTAAATGAAAATCCAATCTACAGTTAAACTAAAAAGTTAATTTATCCGTTTTTGTTCCATGGCCTTAATGTAATTTTTTCCATAACTCGACCAGAGTTCTTCCATGACCTAAAAACTGTAGCCCAGTTTGTTAATGTTATTTCTCAGCTTGGAGAAAAATCAGCTGGTGCCGACTATTATAAAATAGTCTATTTTCCAGTTGGGCTTGCAATGTAGAAATTACCATAAGCCTACAGTGTTCAAAACAGCTGAAAACATAGACTTTTGCGGCAGTAAAATGTCATACATTCTAGTGTATTCCTCTGTTTGCTTCACTTTTAACAATTGACCGGTCCGACAATGTTTCTCTAAGGTAAGCATCCAAACAATCCAAGCGTTGTACCCACAAAACAAAAAAGTAAAGGCGACACAAGCAGCTGATAAAATCTACATTCATTGTGGAATGAGAATCCTGATTTTGTTTATGTCAGTTAGCCCTGCCTTCCTTAGTTACTGTTGACAGGCGTAGCAACAGTAACTCAGGGGGGGCGGACTTTACTGAACAGTCAATTTGCTGATATATGAGCAATGGTGTGTTCCCAACTTTTATATCTGTCTGACACTAAAACGTGCTTGTTTTAGTCTGTTACATGCCTGCTGATAATATATGTAAATATTGAGATCTCCACGTTTTTAAGTTTTGACGACATTCAAACACATCAGTATTTATTTAGAGTTACACGCTGCAGTTGATTTGACATGATGGTTGAAATGCCCACAAAGGGTCATTTGCCTGGAAGCAGCAGAGAGTTTATCTATGATATCTACAAAATCTAATTAAAAAACGGAGCGCTGAATGGAAACATTGCTGATGTAGAATGATGCCAGTGGAGTACAAACAACACCAGCACGCAGGACTTATGCTGAAGTCACGGTTGACGACCCGTTTTCATGGAGACAGCAGTGGAACCAGTAGAGCCAGTTCCCTCTGAGGTGTATTTACAGAGAAGTTTTTCATTTAGGTGAGACAATACATTCATATTTTAGATATAGATTAAATGGAGATTTAGATAGTTTGAAGAGTTTTATGTGTACATTGCTCAGTGTCTGTGTGACAGCACAACTGTGAGGATCATTTAAAAGGGCTTTACCAAATTAAGAAAATTGCTGTGTCTCAGATATTTTGGCCATGACAGCACTACCCTCAAATCGTTATTGTGTGTGTATGTGTGTGCGCGTCTGCAGCTGCTTTAAGTGTTGCTCAATCAGAGAGGAAGAGAGCAGATCTGGCCAGTTCTCAGTGGGCGAGAAAGAGTGAAGAGTGGGAAAGCAACAAGAGAGAAAGGAAATGACAGGCAGCTGGACAAAACCAGAGGGATTTGGAGCTTGTACAAATGAAATGAAGGACAGGGGGATAGGGGGGGAAAAAGCGACAACAGTGAGGAACGAAAGAGAGAAGATAAAGAGAAAAACGGCAATCAGAGAGGGAGATGATGGATGTGGAGGACGGGAAGAAAAGGCAGCAGCAGATAGAACATGAGGACTGGCCAGAGAGCTCGATAACTGGTGTTGTGGAGTATTGCGTAACAGCTCCGTGATACGAAGGCTAGCTGTGTGTCCATCGTGCTCTACCAGGACTGACCTGCTGAGATCTGTTTACAAAGTCTCCTGCTCTGCTGCAGTGTGTGTGTGTGTGTGTGTGTGTGATGTGTGGTACCTGCTGTTTAAGTGTTTCCTGAGATCATAACTCTGGAGAGTGTGAAAGAGAGACAGACGAGCATTGAGGTGAAATGTGGGAAAAATAAATGAATGCTTCTCCTAAAAAAAAAAAAAGATAAAGTAGCCAGGGAGCAACATAACATATTGGAAAAGTGGTATACTGCATTAGTCATGGATCAAGTTGTCATACTGTACTGTAGTCTGTTGACAATAGTCCGATCTATCATTGTGACTTGTGTTGGACTCAAAGCAGAATTCTGGGTTGATGGATTCTAAGTTTGTGATGCAAAGTTCAACACCTGCTATTTAACACAAGTTTAACATTTTGGAAAAAAAAGATGACCCATTCTAATAATGGTTAGCTCACTATTATTAGTCATGTCTTGTTTAACAAACACTACTGTGAATACGGTGTCTTAATGATCAATTGAAATACAGTTAAATGAACCCGTCAACCAGCACCATCTCTTCCTTCCTTCTGAACCATATAAACGTTTGTCACACGGCACTAAATATCTGATATAATTTATGTCTGCAGCTCAACTGTCGGGCTGACTGAAAAGCTGCACTGCTGAAGCTGCAAGAGTCCTGTGAGTGCAAACATATTGGTAAAGGTATCGTAGCTGGAGGCTGAACTCTCACCGAGTGCTTATGAGATCCTCACAGCCCTCCAAAGTGTCACTTCATGCTGCAAAGAAGTATATAATGACTTTTCTCCCAATTGTCCAACATGTGTGATATAAAAACAATGAGCCTATTGGCGATGCCAAAAATAATATATATTTCATTCACTAAACATGTTTTTGTCTTTTGAGAAAATTACAAAAGTCACAACGGTCATTGCACCACTCATACTTCACAAATTAAAATGTCAAGACTTATCTGTCCCTTAAGTGTTCAAAGGTCTCTTACAGAGTTTAACATCATAGATCTTACGATGGAGCACTAAAATGTGGAGGAAACCTACTCCCCTCTGAAGAACCCTTTGATAAAAAAATGTGTCAGCAATTATATTTTTAAGAAACATACAGTAAGTGTGCGTACATAGAAGATGCTGTTTCGATTCAATCAAAAAGTAGAGAACACGTATTTGGGGGAATTTTTGTTCCTCATTGTATTGTTTTTTCAGATTTTCCTTTCTGTAAAAAAACAAGAGAACCATATTTCTCTAATAAATAAGCTAGTTTTCATCACAATACTTTTGTGACTTGATGCCATGAGTGCTCTGGCAACATGGCAACACAAGTGTTTGTACATGTCTCATACATTCTCTCCATCCGTCTCTCACTATCTTTCAACTCTCCATTCTTCCTTAATCTCATATTGACGTTCACCCTCCATGTCATGGAATTTCTCACGTACTTTCAGTACGCGACAAATTCTTCAAACCCTTTCACTTTTACTTTCTGTCCCCCTATTATCTTTAAGTGCCGCATGTTACAATATATTCATATGCAGTCAAGTGGCTGCAGAACACAACATTTCTGCCTATTTGCATTTAAATGTCAATCTAAAATGTGTGGGCTGCTGGCGAAGCTGATATATTCAGCAGTTATGTGCTGTTGTGTGTGTGTGTGTGTGTGTAGATGAGGGAGTGAGATTTTGAAGGTGAATGTGGCTATTTCATCCTCTGCTCCTCTCTGTTTATTTCAGTCTATCATTAGATAACTTTCCATCTATCTCTGTTTTCACGCCTGACAGGACAGCAGTTAATTTTGGCGATGCAGCGTATGTGTGTGTGTGCGTGTGTGTGTGTGTGTGTGTGTGTGTGTTTGTCCACACCCCTGTTATCAGTATATGGCAGATATCCCTCGTCACTGGGTTGGCAACTCTGGGAAACTGTAACACTTTTTTTTTTTACACTTTATGTAACAAAAGATTTATTGATTCATTGTGAAAATAGTAAGCAGATTAATTGATAATTAAAGTAATCATTGGTTGTAGCTCTATATGTGTGTGTTTATAAACCTATGGATAGCAGTGAAGAGGCACTGTACACTTGACATTATAGAGACACAAACATGCTCTGTGGGAGAGGCCTCACAGATGACATCAGGACAAAGATTTCCGTAGCTGTGTGTGTGTGTCTGCAAGAGACAGCCGATATAAATTTCTCTCGCCTACTTTCCAAAGCATAATGACTCGATTAGAGGCGATTCCTGTCCGCTGCCTCTCTCATACTTTAACGCACGCTAACTTCACCTCACACACGTAAACTAAACCTGTCAATTGTTTGTCAAGTATCGATAGAATTCCCAGTTGATCCACACGGACACAAAGCCTCTCTCCCATCACATCTGCTTGACTCCCACGAAGAGTGTGCGTGTAAACATTGCGTGGAACGATGTGTGGGAATGTGTGCTGGCTCACAGCTGTGAACATGTGAAGAGACTGAACACGAACGAGTGGTGAGGAGTGACACATATAGCAACACATAAGGTGCGCACAAGAACGTCTCTATCAGCAATAATGAGGTGTAGCAGTAAAGAATTCTCTGTATCTACAGTGTTTGTTTCTCTCTCGCTCTCGTATTTGTTGGCAATGCTGTTGTGTGGGCAGCACAGCGATCGATCCTCGGCCCTGCTATAGTCGACCTACTCTCCACTGATATTCCCACATCCAACGACGGATAGTTAAAAGATAAGATTAAAGAAAATGTAGATAGAGAAGCAGCGTGAGTGGATGTTTCCAAAACTGACATTATTTGTTCCTATAGAAAGTTCTAGAAACTGACCAAATACAAGTGTTAATGATTTCAAAAAGAGATTTCAGAGATCAGTCCCAGATGATTCAAAGATGGCAAGAGAAGACGGGCCTGTTTTCACATATTCTGACCCAGTGAGAAGTAATGCAATCTATAAATAATGCTGAAGATTTGGGTCAAGGGTCTCAAGTGCTACAGTTACACTTTGTGGATAGGAGTTCAGAGAAGATATAACAGCTTGATAATCAGTATAATCATAGTTTAGATGATAACAATGATAATAAACTTAATTTGTATGAAGAAGAAATGCATTTTATAGGAAGTCACTGATGTAACAAGACAGATTTCAACATTTAAAGACTGTATCAGGTGACTGCTATAGCAGCAGTTTTGTTGCAGGATCTGAGGGTGAGTTTATGGTTGAGCCAGACGTTGGAGTACTCAAAAAGTAAAACCGTAAAACCAATTCTAATCAACTGACAGCCAATGCAAAGATGCTAAAATGTTAGTTATGTGATCTCTATTTCTTGCTGCTAACAGTCTGAATGTAGTGTTTTTTATAACTTGAAGCGTGAGTGGGCTTTGCCGCCCAGGCAGATAAAACAGCAATTTATATTAACCCCTTCTGGAAAAGATGAAAGCATGAATAACCATCTCCAAGTGAGAAGCAATCCGAAGACAAGTTGGATTCAAAGATAACTCATACATTTCTAAGCCTATCAGATAGAGCCAGGTTCTATAATGTATGTATTTCATGATTCAAACATGATGACGTCAGATTCTTTCCATTGTATTTGAGGAATTTAATAGACAGTTTTTTTAAGGACGTCAGACTGCAGATTGTTCCTGACTTTTATAGCTACATAAAGTTGTGTGTCATCGGCATAGCAGTGAAAATAGCGTGTCCTGCACTAAACTCAGAGATGACAAAATTGAGATATGATGATCTACTACTGTCTTAAATGCAGAGCTTAATTCAAATCAAATCTGGACCAGCA
Organism: Leptoclinus maculatus; assembly: GCA_032191485.1. Lineage (NCBI taxonomy): Eukaryota > Metazoa > Chordata > Actinopteri > Perciformes > Stichaeidae > Leptoclinus > Leptoclinus maculatus. The sequence goes on from JAVDOI010000002.1 coordinate 14,458,734, forward strand.
TCACGACCAAAGAGGAGATTATTATCCTTATCTTAATCCATAACACAGTGACAAAGACGTTTCCTGTTGAAGTCCAACATTTTTTTTTGCTGGTAAACTGAGTCTGCAGAGAGACATTCAGGTCAATGTCTTCTGGGTTAACAAGGGCAACATTTGAATATATAATCAGTACATGGGGAGATGATACATGGAGACACACAGCTGTGTTCACTCATACACCCACCCACACACACATTTTATACAATACACTCAGTTGTCTGTGTCTCTCCTACATTACCCACTTTACTAATTCCCCCCTTTCTGTTTCTTAAATCCCCAGACAGACACACGCACATATAGTTCCCCCACTCGTGACCCTTCCACATCCTTCAGACTATGTTTTTACTCCAGGAATTTGGTTTACCCCCCCCCCATGCACACACACACACACACACACACACACACACACACACACACACACACACACACACACACACACACACACACACACACACACACACACACACACACACACACACACACACACACACACACAGAATCCGGACCCCTGCATCTTGATGTAACACAGTTGGTATTCAAACGAGGGGGGTGGAGGAGGTCTTAGCTCCAGATGTTAGTAAAAAGCATTACACGTTACTCTAACAATTGTACAGTCACTTAAAAATCAAATGTATGTAACTCCATATTCCATCTGATATCATGAGAAAAATCCATAAAATTCAAGTAAACAGGAAAGGTTTTCTTAGTAGACATGCCAAATGAAATAAAGGTGAAACAAATAAAATGCCTCCTCTTTGCCAAAAAAAGAAGAATTTTGACATTGTTTCTATGCTCCCACATCAACTTCAACTGTATACTTGACGGCCGTCAAAGTACCCTACCGTACACATCCTCAAACGTTTTGTTTATTCAACAAGAAACAACCTCACATTTATCTTGTCCATCACAGTTCACATCTGGGTGGCAGGCAGAAATCGTGCACAGATGATCACACAGGCCGAAGTGCTGACTATCCAGACAACTCCTGTGCTATGTGCTGTCACATTAGAGCCGACAGGCAACATCTTTTCCCTATTATCCCGGGAAACATGAGAGACTGAGTCAGGGAACAGGGCAAGGAAGAGATGTCAGGCAGCCTGACCTGAGCCTTCATCTCATTTTGTGTTGTTACAAAGCAATGGCCAGACATGATTGTGTTTTGATACCAGGGCCACAAAGATATTTAAAGAATAATGTGCTCAAAAATAAATGAGAACAGTTTGTCTTGTCATGACAATCAACATCTTTACAACATCTGCAAAGAGATACAAAATATGTTTCCTGCAGTTGTGGGTCTATTTACGGCTGAACATCATCGTGGAGCGCAATGATTGGTGTTTATTGTCTTGTCCCTGAAGACATCTCTTCTGTTGCTCTCTCTCTCTCTCTCTCACAGAACCACAAGTTCTACTATTTGTGTTTATTCAATTCTGACCCCATGACCTCAAGCCCTGACCCTTAAAAATGGTGCTCCATGTCCGGGGTTTTTCCCACACAGATCTCTTTCACTCCAATTCTACAAACATGCACAGGTTTAAGTATCTACAAGTTCTCTGTAGGAGGATTTTGTAAAAAAAACAACAACTGTTGGGCCTCTCGTGTGTACTCCGTCTCCATGATTGACTTGTTTAGTCTCTGCTGGTGTTTAGATGGAGTTTGTTAAGGCTTGACCACCTGTGACACACATGTGTCCTCCCACAGCTGATGAGCAAATATGCACAAAATACTTGTAAAGCTCGTGTGAGCACAAACACACATACACACTGAGCAAAAACATAATATGATGTGAATCTTCACACAAAGCCGTACAACATTCTTGATGCTGCAAAGACACATGTGCACTCACAAAGACCACCTCCACAAACACACACCCCTCCTCTCACTCTAACTGTTTTAACAGATGTGTGTGTGTGCGTGAGAGTGTGTGTGTGTGTGTGTGTGTGTGTGTGTGTGTGTGTGCTCTATGGGGAGCTGATGATCACTAGCAGGCCTCTGCAAGTCCTGCACATGATGTAGTGAAGTTTATTACAACATAAAGTGCTGTTCACATGTTAGCCTGTGTGCTTACAGCTGGACCAGTCATCTGGACTACTGTAACTGTTTCATACTGCTTTGTGTCTGACTGAGCCAAGCCATTATATTATGTTTCAAAGCTCTTGGAAAATAACCATATTAAAAGGTCAAACTCATAATGGACATATCAAAGAGAAACAAAGATACTGCCCCAAGATGTGTATGCATGTTTTCTCTTTGCCTCAGTTTCTCTTTCTCACACACTTTATATCCATCCTTTATTTTGCTATCTTTCTAGCACACTAACTAAACGCCCTATGTTATACTTGCAAACCAGAAGTGCAGCAGAACTGGAAAGAACAACAGCAAAAGACCACAGTATGTTTGTGCGTGTGGTGGAGGCCTCTCAACCAACAGAGAGGGACAATTCAGGCCAGGGACACAATTGCAGCTACTTCCGTAACCAAGCCACGGACATGTCTGTTTCCATGTGGCTGTAGAAAGAATACCTGATATCGTATATCTCTGCCTATACGTCTTTTTTTTGCATGTGTGTGTGCTTGCGAGTTAAAAAAAAGGTGCTGGTGAGAAAGTGACACCTGACACTTTACCTTGAGCTTTAATGACACACCCACACGACACGCCTGAGCACGTGTGTGTGTGTGTGTGCGTGTGCGTGTGTGTGTGCACAGGGGAGAAAGACCAGAGCACTGACACCTCAGGTGTGTGTGAAGTAAGATAATACGTCTCAAACCTGTCGTAATGTTCTTGTCCTTGAAACGTCTCTTCCTTTCTCTCTGAAACAGGCACAGGCAGACTCTGTCATCGATTGTGTTAAATGTGTTCGATTGCCTGCTGGACAGCAAATGATTGAGCAGAAATGTGGACAGAAAATTGCTTGAGAGACGACAGCTAAGAAAGTGACTGAACAGAGCTTTCAGTTTAATACAATTTCCTCTGATCTTGTCACAGAGAGATGGACTGAGATAATATGTCCTTAAATTGTTTTTCAAAGTGCACCGATTTACATGCTGCTCTTCCAGCAATTCACTTGTATTAACTCCACACATTGCACAAAATGAACAAGAGGGACGTTGATTAATGGATAATACATTTGGTTGGACAAGGACGGCAGCCAATGCAATATTTGATGTAACTTTAGACTCAGGAGTTTGATGAGCAGACTTATTGTTGAGTTAGAGTCAAAAGTAGTAAAAAAATGTATGATGTTCTCAGTGACAGCAGCATTTCTCTCCAACATCGGCCCTTCTTAAGGCCCAAATACAACAACAAAACAGCTCTGGGCTATTACAAGCCGTACACTGAACAGGCTTATATAACGTCGTGTAATTCACAGTAGGTCATGGTCAACAGTAATGGCCTATTAAGACCTGAACATTAGATTTCTAACAGCCCAACATGGCTCAACTGTATTTGAGCTTTGGTGAAGAAATGAGCAAAATAGAGAAAATTGCTGACTGGTCAGGATTTATAGTTTGTGAAATTGAGTTAGAAATGCAGAAAAAAAAGAGACCCGGTGGATGAGTGGCAGTAAAACAGAGGAAAAAATACAGACAGTGTCATGTAACCCAGGGAACATACACACACACACACACACACACACACACACACACACACACACACACACACACACACACACACACACACACACACACACACACACACACACACACACACACACACACACAAAACCACTAGTGGGAACATTTAATAGAGAAATGTGCAAGTGATTACAGTTGCAGAAAAGGCTACAAGTCTACCCATGTTTCTGCTGTGACCTTGTATATGTGCCTGTAAATGTGTAGTCTATGCTGTGTGTCCTTTAGGACCTTAGACTGACATTTGCAGCAGCAAAAACAAAATCCTATAGCTTTGACAGAGAGGAGGGGAGTGGACAAAGAAAACAAACTGTAACAAATTCTCAGTTTTGGTGACACAATGGGAGTCCACTGCCTTATTATATGTCTGTGAACAGATAGCGCCACGACCGATGCAGTCACAAACTTTTACAGGTGTGTAGTTGAGATTAAATTGGAAGATGGGTGTGGTCTGAGCAAGGGCGCCTTAAGTAGGGGGGTGGGGGCGGGGGTAGGAAGTGGGGCACTTTACACCCCTGACCTGTTTTGGCGTTACGGCTGGTGTGATCCCATCACAAGATGGTCTGCAGTTTTAGCCTATATTTGTTAACATTTTGGTTAATTGCCACCATTAAAAGAATGCAGAATTAGCTATTAGCAGTTCTTTTTTTCAATGGTGCATCAGTCCCTTTCACATCAAGCACAATATTTGCCTCTTACTGCGCCCCACCTTTAACTAAAAATGGAAGTAAAACAACAACAAAATTAGAAAGGTGCACTCAGTAGAGTGCGCAATCTCCCCCTTCTAGAGTGTATCAGACCTGTTTTCAACACAACAGATACACTCTCATTTGAATCTATGCAGATGTTTGCACCGGCTCTGCAGGCACGAGTCTCAGCTCTTTCTCACAGGTGCAACTGTGACTTGAAGCATTTGTTCAGGCTTAGGTAAATGTGAGGTTGATGCCCAAAAAAAGGCACGGAATAACTGTGTCTCTGACTGCAGAGGATTGGCAGGGCGTCAGATATACACTAAGCTGTGTTACCACTTGTGGCCCCTACTGGCTGGTGGACAGTTAAGAGTAGTGAGTGAGAAGTCAGCAGGCGATCAAATGCAGTAAAAAAACAGGGAATAAAAGGGGTTTTGAGAAAGAGTGAGTCACCACAACCACAAGAGGTCCTCGAGCATACAGCCTCATGGGCACCCACAATAATATGCAGTTTGCTGCAGCAGAATGCGAGATTGGCCCAGGACAGACATAGAGGTGCACACTCACTCACTCACAGACCCACGCACACACAAGTGATCGCATGATTCTCTTGGCCGAGATCATAAAACAATATGAATCGTGTTGCACAGACCAGTTAATCTGGTTCTCTGTCTGAACGGTCGTTGAATGTTTACAGACTATTTTACAATCTTCAGCAGAAGACCAGGTGCTGCTCACAAAGGCACAAAGACACCCATCATCACTGACATGCTCACATACGGTAGGCCCAGTGCCAAGTACTATCAAACCTCTTCAACAACTCTCCGAGTGACTCCGCTACCCTGCAAACCTTTGCTTTCCCCACTCCCCTGCCCCACTGAGGGGGGCCCACTTCCTGAAACTCCTTCCAACAAATCTTCAAGGTTGTTATTGGCTGCTTCCACTCTTGAGTTCCCTCAGTCCAAAAGCTGTCTGCTCTCCATCGCTCCCTCATTCTTTCTCTCCTGCCTTTTCATGACCATAAAAATATGAGAAGAAATGTGCTGCTCTCAGCAAGTCTCGCTGAAACTTCTCACAGCAAACTGAGTTGACTTTTACAGCTGTAAAAAACAGACATATATTCTTTTTAGCTCAGATTATTCACTTGGTGATGAATGGTTTCACTGCTGATCAGCCTGTTTTCCCCTCTGCTTTTGTGGTGGTAATTAGATTGCACTGATTGCCAAAGCTCCTTGCCAGCCACATGGATGAATGACTACTACACACAAGACGTAATTTGCTGTATCAGTGTGCAGTGTCAATACTGAGTCTGCAAATCTGTGGTGGAACAGCTTCCTTTGAGATGGGACAGGAAACAGAGACATCCAGCTCTTTGCAGACTCTCAATGTACCAATCGAGTGACAGAGGCAGGTTCCAGTGCTCCAGCTTTAACAAAAGGTGGTTTATGGTCAGTCAAAGTGTAAATAATGTTGTTTCAAATCAATGTGCCAACAGCAGCTCAAAGTCTGTCCTCCAATTTTTCTTCTTTTCATTCGCACTGCTGATGCCTTTTGGCTCGTCCTGCTAAACTTTCTTTCCATCCTTTTATTATAATCACTGAACAGAGAGTGAGAGAAACAGGAGACCTATAAGCATTTCCTGAACCTTAACTGGGCCAATCCGACCCCACCAAGCACTGGGCTTTCTCTCCACAGGTCACAAAGCCAGAGCTGAACAAAGACACACACACACACACACACACACACACACACACACACACACACACACATTTAAGATTTAACTGATTGGCCCCGTCACTGCTCTTGTAGAAATAGTGCCTGAGTGCCGCTCACATATGGGCAGGGCAAACCTAAGTGAAAACACATGTTTGTGTAAATGCAGAAAGCAGAAGTTGAGCTGCCTCGTCTCTCTATATATACGGGCCACTTGAAACCAAAGTCCATCAGATCTTTGTGTTCCAGGAGAGACAGAGCGGACGGAAACACATCCTGTTTTCCATGTCGACATGGAATAACAAAACAGTGAATTATAAAAGCCCAAAACTAAAATGTATCAAATGACTATTGAGCATTATGCAAACCAACTGTGACAACGAGTATGTGTAAATAAACACAGGAAGATGAGATGTGAGTGGCCTGTAAAACAACATTCCCTCTGGGATATCATTTCACAATAAATGCAATATCTATCACACAAAGGCATTCAGAAAATCCCCCAGCCAGCCGTCTTCGTTCATACATATCTTTTTTACGGTTTCTGTGCATTTCCTGTTCTGCAGAGTCACTGCGTTGTCCGTTGCCAGATTCCTAACATCTGAGGGATCCTGACCTCTGACCTCTCGTGCCTTCTTTGACCTCAAACACAACATCTGGAGGGCTTTCAGCTAGCCATGTTCTTCCCTCAGGACACACACACATTAATGAACAGACATAGATGACGCCGCGTGCATTGGAAGGCTGCAGAACAGGATGGAAACTTGCATGACATCCTCTAATCCAATCTGAAACTGGCAAAGCATCAAGAGAACAGGTCTGAGGTGAAAGCATGTCTGAGCTGAGGAGAATCTGCTCAAAGGAGTGACTCAGTGTCTGCAATCTGTTTGCTAATGCGTTTAGTATTTTTAATTCTTGTATTTGGAAGTTGAGAAATCTCTAAGAGTGCTTTTTTTAAAGGGTCTGAGGAAACTTAGTCTAAAGCTAGTTATTTGTTGCTGTACTAAAGAGGAAGAGTGTTGGTGAGGCCCTGTCATCTTCTTTACGCTGATCAAAAAGAATCTCACTGACTTCAATTTGAACAACACAAGAACTTCACATATTAAGAGAATAGTTGGAGAATGTGGGAAACACACCGGCTCTGTTCTTTCTTGCTGAGAGTTAGATAAGAAGGTCGGTTTCACTCTCATGTTTGTACACTAAATATGAAGCTACAGTCAGCAGCTGGTTAGCTTAGCTTAGCACAAAGACAGATGGAAACAGCTAGCCTGGCTCTGTCCAAAAGGGAAAAACATTCTGCCCTCCAGCACCTCTAACATATTATATCTTGTTTGTTTATTTCTGTACAAACACCAAAGTGTAAAAACTACATGTTATGATTTAACAAGAGGGTTATGTACTGGACTCCAGGATGTGACCAAGAAATATTCTGTTTTCGTATTAGTTAAACAAACAAGATAAAACATATTAATTAGCGTTAATAGGCTGGTTTATGTTACCGTTGGACAGAGCCAGGCTAGCTGTTTCCAGTTGTTATGCTAAGCTGACCATGGCTTCATATTTAGAGTGGTGTTCATCTTCTCATCTAACGCACTGCAAGAAAGCCAATAAGCATATTTTCCAAACTGTAAAAATAAAAATCACTATTTCCAGCAATATGTGAATATTTGCTGATTTGCTTTGTCTTCTTTGATGTCACACAGAATCTATTGAGGTTTTGGTCTGCTGATTGGACAAAACAAGCACTTTCAATATCAACTTGGGCTTCGGGTAGTTGTAATGCACTATATAGCTGTTAACTTCAAACGCCTATCTGACAGATGTATACGTTTGAGATCAGCTTCCATGAGCCTGAAAACGGGCCTCCGTTTCTTTATACCGTCCAGGAGGCTGGCAGCTTGACAGAATAATGAGATTAATAATCAGGAGAACCTCACATCTTTAATGATTTATAATTATAGATCCACCTACAGATCCTCCCTTGAAAATCACACACCTCTTTGTCCAAATTTTTAACCAACAGAAGCATTACAGAGAACCAAAGTAGAGACTGTTCACTCATGTCTCTGCTGTGGTGGAGGAGGACCAGCTTACCTTCTTCGCAGCCTTCGACGGTGACCTCCTGGTGGGCTTCTGCACCTGGCTGCTCAGTGTGACCGGCTGCTTGGACACCGAGCCGTTCTCACGCTTCTTGCTGGGGGAGGACGGGACCGACGACGGGGGTGGTGAGGGGGAGGCTGGGGGGGAGGAGGAGGAGGAAGGATGCTCCGCCACGAGGACGGCCATCTCCTCTGTGGCTGTGAGGCGGAGGCTGCGCAGACTTTCGTGTGTCTCATGATCCACCACCAGCAACCTGGTCTCGTTGTCCACGGCTTTGATCCGCTGTACCACCTGAGGGACGGCAGAGGACGGCAACACACTGGTCATTTTGTTTGAAGAAGTAATTAAAGAACATAAGAGTCAATGCTGCTGAGAACCAATAGACTGCAGCTATAGAAGAATAGTCCAATCTCATCAAAGAGAACATCATTTTGTGATCCAGTCTCTCTAAAAGCATCCAGTCAGCGCTCGAACATCTTTCCAAAGTATTTAACACATTCACACTTTTCTTAGATGTGTGGGTGTAAAGCCTGATGATAGAAATACAAGCATAGCCCAAAATATCAGACTGTAAGATGGAGATTCATTTTCCAAGCAAAAAGCCCAGCGTTTGATGGTTTCAGTCTCTTAAATGTGGAGATTTGTTGCTTGTTCTTGTCTTACCAAGAAAATTGCATCTCTTTGACTGTCCGACAAAAAAGGATGGGCTCTGTGAATCACTTATGAGTCCAAAACATGCTCTGAATCAATCCTTCATATGATTCCTTTACATATAAGTAATTTTGTAGAAACATCCCTCAACATGCTGGGCTCTCTAACAATTAAGGTGTCAGCAAACATCATTATCTGACAACACAAGCAGCTGATTCTTGTGTCAACCTTTGTGTTAAATTAAACAACTCTGCGCAGCAGAATTGTTCTTCAAAAACAATGATCAACTAGATTAGAGAGAAACCTTATATACTCAGAGGTTGTTGGTGTTGATGTTCCTCTGCTTCTGTGAGCATGCTAACATTATTATCTGCTGTCTATCTGACCACCAGCCAAGACACAAATAGTTGAACAGTTGTCTCAGTCTCTTTTGGTCATACCTGCTATATCCAGACAAAGGGACTGTGCAGGTTAGTCTCTTTAAATTGTTTATGTCACAGTGCAACTATGGCAAAGTCAGGGTTTTCTTCAAAGCAACGTGTACTTTCTTGTGGGTAAACTTTAACTGCTAAAGAGAAACCCTGAAACCAAAAAGTTCCAATGCCCCCCCCCCCCCATCATGCCAGGAGGAGGGGGGTGTGCTTGGCTGAAAACGTGCCAGGATGCACGCACCAGCCAGTGTGACCTGTTGATATGGACCTAGCCCACCACTGCACAGCCAACTTACGCTCGTGCTGTAGGCTATGTAACATGACGTAAAACCCCAAATATAAATGCACGTCAACTTGCCTGGTGGTGTGTCTCTTTCTCCACGTTGACCCCATTCACTGCAACCACACGGTCCCCGGGGCGCAGCCCCACCGCTTCTGCAGGGGAGCCGGTCTCCACCTTACGGATGAATTGTCCGCTCTTCCCTTTCTCGCCATGCAAGTGAAATCCATACCCGTTCTGCGCTTTTGTCATGACACAAAGCCGTGGTTTCTGCTCGGTGGCCATCTCTCACTGGTGTTTTTAAGCCTCCAGCAGAGTTCAGTTGAAGTGTAATGATTAAAATGCAAAGATTGAGCGTTTAGGAGAGCGGGCGCGCGGCTAAACTTCCACGGAGCGAAAACATATGTGTCCGATGCGCACGCGTTCCCCCATATTAAAGAAAGACGAAAGCACAATGCAAACAACTCCAAGTGCACTTAAAAAGAAGAGATTCCACTGTTAAAAATACATGCAAAAAGCAGCAAACTTTAAGAAAACGATGCGATCAGTCCTCCAGATCGTGTGTCCAGCTGAAGCGCACTGCTGGTGACTCCAAAACTGATCCTTCGCAGCGCGCACAGACTTCAGAACCTCCAGCGGAGCATCACTGATCTACTTAAGTCGAAAAGATCACCGCGCGCTCACCTCTTCCTCCACATTTATCCATAACAAGCGGTCGGAGAATATGCATGCAGTTATAATGTAGAATGCGCAGGGTTAGCGCCTTGCGCTATAGCACCACCTCTCTCTGGCCCGGCTACCTATTTGTTTCTAAGAGGAAAGTGAAATATTCAGGGCAGAGACAGGCTTCAAAGTTATACAATACTGCCCCTGGGTGGCTAGTCCTCAGTCCTGGTCCGGAGGCCAGGCATTATTTTGAGTTCTTCTCACCATAAGTTGACGCCAGGAAACGGTTAAGTTGAAACAACTTGATTAGTAAAATCATGCGGCCTATATGGTGTGACATGTCATAATTAAAACATGCATTACATAGTGCTGTTGTTTGATAATAAAACACATGATTGCCTATAGTTAAACTATCCACGAATCAGAGATAATTGTGATATTACTGCTGTATGTAAAAACAAAAAACAAAAAACAAACAATTGAACTATTTATATTAATACAAATATACAAATGTAGCCTTTAATTTATGGAGTGTCGCAGTATCTCATGGTGACCACTAGAGGGCAGTGAACACTCAGGATGACTATATAGCAACCATCCACTCCAGCTAACGTCACGGCAGAATACCATACTACAACTTCTTGTGCACTTTACGTGGCCTTAATAGTGTTTGTTTAAAATCGGTCATTTTTGTTGCTCCTTCCTGGTTGATTCCAGCAAACCTACTACAAAGGAAGCCGGTTGTATGTTTATGATTTATAATCAGTTGCAGGTGTTTCGGTTTAATAAGCGACCGTTAACTTTCAGGGTTAGGGTTAACTCAGGATTTTATATGTATTTACTCATTGAATGTAGGCTAAGAGTTTTGGGGCAATTTTGTCATTGCTATTATACAGAGTGTTTTCTAGCTTCATATATGATATTGGTGATTGCCATAGAGTAAATTGATGTTTTGGTATTTATGCCTGCCTATTGCATGTGAGGTATGAAACATGTGATTGGTTGAGGAACTGCACACTATTTAAGATGGCTTCTCATTGTTGCAAATCATTGGCCTGATTGAGGTCTAGCACTTAAGCGTCACCATGCATATGGCACAACACATGTCTGCTAATTTTAGCAAGTTCCCTGATACAGACTTTAATTACAATTTTAATGATTGTAAACAACGTATAAATGTATTACCTACTCAAAGAGCTGTGTTCTCAATTCACCTGTAGAGGATACGTTCACTTTGCGTGCCACGGCACGTTTCGCTCTCGTTTCAGTTTGTTGGATCTGTATTGAAGTCAAATTGTCCAATGTATCGTCCACAAAATAGTTTGAAATCTTTAGATCTGCCTGTTTTTATATGAGCATCATTTGGTAAAAGTGTGGAAAAAGCACAAACACGCTCTCTGCCACATAGTTTTGTCCCAATTGAATTGCTACTGACACGCTGTTGCACTCCCTGCCGCCTCTACTCCCACTTCAGTGTATTCAGTTTTACAGAGAGTTACCTAAATATCATGGGTGTAGGTGAGAAAGAAACCTGTGTGAGGAAAATGACAGTTTTGGTGACACAGTTGAAAGTCTCTAGGTCTCTGTGACCGTATACTCCTGTTAATTATATCAGGCTGCATGCTGCATGACACTTTCCAAATTATGTTGAATTCCTTCAAAATCAGAAAAGGAAACCGGGAGAGAGGTCAAGCGATAATGAATGGCAAAGAAAGCATAGACATTAAGATTGTATCTGGGTTTGGTTTACTGAAGCAGTTATCTGTTATATATTATTAAAATGGATCGAGGCATCCTGCCTCTCCCCCCTGGCAGAGGGAGGAAGAAACACTGTGGGGTGGAGAAGGGCACATCTCTTTAATTAACCTCACATGGCAACACACTCCTTCTCCTCTTCCTTCTGATTCCCTTAATGCTCCTCGCTCCTCTACGTGCCGACATTCGCAGCTAAAAGCCTCCACAAACTAGGAGAATAGATTGGCTTGTTGTTGTTTTGCTGCAATGCAATACAGATGAAAAATAAAGCCAAGATGCTGCTGAAACGGGTTGAACGTCGCTAGTCTAAGCTTGGCACCATGCAGGATATCTTAAAAGGAAAAATACATTTTAATGATAGATTAATGTCCTGAAAGTGATGCTGAGCTCAGAGCACCAACAATGGCTTTGAATAAACTCAAGCACCTAGTAAAAGCTACTCAGAAATAATTCAGTATTTGTGAATGTGATATAACTAAAGTGAAGCAACTTCACGAGGTATTGAGAATATTTTTCAAACTGATAACCTCATGCTGCTTTTATTTTCCAATACTACTTTTCTTTCTTTGACAGCTATTGTTTATCACTACTTGCACTCTCTAGACATATTTTATAGTTTCGCACTAGAGAAAGATAAAAAAGAGATATAATAAAGGTTGCTTTTCCTCTTAAAATAAGACCATATTTACCGTAGCTGCATCAACTACCAGAACTATCTTTTCATGAGAATAAACCTCATTCGTGTTGCAATATGCACATGGGCAGATTATGAGACAATGCAAAGGCCCCACCACCTATCCTACGTATGAGTAAGACAGTTATACCGCCTCCTTTTGTTGTTGTTTTGTGTCTTTTGTGGTCTTCGTGTCTCTTTGCTGTCTTTGTAGTTGTAAATGAATGAGGACGTTTGTGTGATCTTTGAACAGACAGTTTGAAGTTGGGCAGCATTTTTCCGGTAGTTTTAAAATAATTACTTCCCAGAAATAAATTGCTCGTTATCTCAAGAAAACGGCACCATAACTGAATTGGATTTGAAGAATTGTGGCGTTAGCATGTTAGCATGCTATGTTTGCATTCATTCAAATGGGGCTAATAGTCATTAGTTGTAGCGGTCTCCTGTCCTGACCTGCTGGACAAGTGGAAAAGTATTACCTCTTTTTTGGCACTACTTCTGAAGTAAAGTGATGACCAAAGTCATCCTCGAAGGACCATGATTGTCCCTAATTCTGACTGTGCCGTTGCTAGAATTTGAGAGAGAATTGAAAATAAATTGAAAAGTAACTTATTTTGAAGGGTCGTTTTTATGAGCTGTTGTTTGAATATATATATGCTTAATAAATAAAATGTCATATTTTGGAAGGAGTTAGATTGGTACAAGTGTTAAGTTTGTTTCTATGTGAGATTAAACATGCCCGCTGTTTTCCCCGCTAAATAATAATACTGGTTCTTTCACTTGACATTGAGGTTGATGGAACCAAAGCAGCATGACCGCAAACACCAAGGTAACCAGAGGCTGCAGAAGGCACAGAGTGTGTTTCTACCCCCACACCCAGCCACGAAAACAGGTTGTCAGTAAACAGACAAAGAATAACGGCTAAGACGGCAGAGTAAATGTGATAGAAGTACAGTATATAGAGGAGGCAGCAAAAAAGAGAGGAATAGTAGAAGACATACATGGTTGATGATTCATTTCCTAGACTGTATTATAAGCTTCACCGAAGGTAATGGCGGATATTCATGTAGTCAGTGCTCACTTTTTGAACCTGCATAAGCTAACTGAGGGATGTGTAAATAAGCAACGGTTTGCTCACATACTCAGAATGAGGGCTGTGGCCTTTACAACCAGTATGGAGATGGGGAAAGATAACAGTGACCAGTAACTCTTTCAACGTGCTTATAGCATTGTCTTAAGATAAAAACAATTATATATATATATGAATCTATGTTTTAAACAATTTGCACCCCACACTGTGTTTTACATGGTTGCATTTAATAAAGAAACAGTGAAACAAACCCCCACCACCATTAATAACAAACAAGAAGTCAGCTCACTGGGAAACTTTGAACCGCCTCCCGTCATTTAGCTGACATCAGATTTTTATGTAAATGTATTTTTTGTGGAAAGCCATCTGGTCCAATGACCTGATATGTCTTCTTCTTGTTTACTGCTTTTGCATTTAACAGCTACTGTTCTGTTTCAACTGGAAATAGCAATAAAGTGCTTCAGTCGGAAACCTAAACCTGACATGATATTGAAAAAATCATAGTGACAATAAACATCAACTGTCTTTTCATGGGATAGATTAATGCAGGGTGAACATGCAGAAGAAACTTGATTGTTTATTCATATCCATGATGGCTCTTTTAACAGAATGTCTAAGTTGGTATTTTTGTTATAAGGATGTCATGGAATTTAAGATTCCATATTTATAATGATGACCAATTATGTTAAAATTCCCACTGTTTCTAACACACAATATGTCTCCTGTAAGGTATCCATGTAAAGTTCCATTTTAGCGAGTACTTTTTAAAACACTCACCATAAACACCGTTAACGTGGTCTTGGCTTAACAACTATGAAGATGCTACAGTGTTGTCCAGCAACTTCCCAAAAAATGTTGGCACCGCATGTTAAAGCTCATAGTCCAGCAGCTAAACGGTGGCTTTACTTCACCGGGGCATCTACTCCAGCAGATGTTGTTTTCGACATGTGTGAGAGAGAGGATATAAATACTTGTCTGAGCTACCTGAAGGCATTTTTTTCACAGCTTTGTAACATTGAAGTGAAAATGTCACAAAAGGCCTATCAAAACCTAACAGGCCAAAAGAAATATATTCATCAAGACCATCAAAAACACTTACCACGTTTACAATTAACCGACAGATAAGTGCTCACTCTAGTTAAAGCAGCACAAATTAAATACTTTAATATCAAATCAAAGAGAGAACAATGCTTGAGTTTCAAATAATAGCTTGACGCCATATAAAAGGGCCGATCGGGGGGGGGAAATACCTGTATTATCATGGCTCACATGATAAATTCAGCATAACATTAATTTCCAGGGCACTAATTTCATAGTTTGACTTCTTAAAAGGTTTTTGGGTAATACACTCTTGCTCAGAGTTAGATGAGTAGATCAATACCACTCTCTATAGTCTGACCGTTAAAGTCACAGTGAAACAGAAGTTATAGCGGTTTAATATGACGGGCGGAGTTATTAAACATTATCTCTTTGGGTAACGGGTACTAAAGCAAAAAAACCAACAATCCGCTGTTTTATGGGGGATTATCAGACATATGTCTTTGCTTTGCTTGGAGGTGCTGGTGGCTGGAGGCTAGTTCTTTCCTCCTGTTTCCTGTCTTTGTGCTAAGCTGAGCGAACCTATTGCTGACTGTAGCTTTATATCCCGTTAAATGGGCAGATATGAGAGTGGTATCTTTCTTGTCATGTAATTCTCAGGCAAACGTAAATAAGCATATTTCCAAAATCGTCAATCTATTGCTATAACAGAAACCCTGTTCTCACTCATTGTTTATTCCTGAACAGATGTGTCTTAGTGCTGGGAAATGTAAATTATACTGATCAACTTATCAAGATAACAGGTTAACAGAGATGAATAATAGCAAAAAGCATCAGCAGCCAATAAAAGAAAAGCACATGAGAAAACAAGGGTTTCTTGCTAAAATATGATAAAATATAAAACTGAAAAAGCCTTTTTGAAAATAAAAGTTTGGTTTTTTTTTTGTCTGCAGTTAAGGTAAATATATCTATTGGAGAACTTACAGCATTTTACAGTCTCATGACTGTATTCTGTATTGTACTGAGATCTTACATCTTTACATAAAGCGATGCTTTGTAAAATGCAGTCAACCCAGTTACAGTACAAAGACATGAAGAACAAACACAAATGCTGAGATCTGGGACGAATGCTGTCTTTTCTCTCCTAATTTGCTTTTCCGGTCCCAGTCAGTGAGGGAAGATCCGCAATAAAGACAGGAAATACCAATCCATAAAAGAAAGAAATCATCCAAGTCCCATGTTGCAGCGCTCTAATACATGGAGGGTCATCTTGAAAACTCATGGCTGGCCAATCAACTCTTTTTTTTGAAGCTCAGGGTCTCCAATAACTTCCATCTGGACAGGCTCCTGAAACGAGAACACCGATGCAGAGATGAGGGGTACAATAAAGACTGAATGACAGACTTTGACATACGTTATTGCTCCTGTTGTTAATGAAGGAATTAGTGGCAATGTTTTTGTTAAGAGTTATAACTTGGGGCTCCGTTCTTTTCTGTCTGTTACACAACTGTGGTCGTTGTTTACCCGCAATGGTTTCATGGTAACCACGTGGCCTTAAGTGACACACTATAAGCCGTTTCTCAACATTAACCCTGTAGCATATATATGACGGAAATTTCTGAAATGTCATGTCATTTATAAGCCTTTCCGTGAGTTTGGGTCGCTTATTCAGAAATTACACGGATCACATGAATATTGTTTGCACAATACCTGAATGCTCTGCATTTTTCCATTCTGGGAGTGATTTCTGGGTGGGAGAACAGAAATGTGGTTTCCCGTGGATGCAGTCTGTCTACCTCCCCTCTGGCCTGTAGTGCCAACACCATTTGGTTTGTGGATGCAGAGCACCTTCTGGAAGCTCTGCCTGAAGTTGTCAGAGAGGAAGCCATAGAGGATTGGGTTGGCGCAGGAGTTGACGTAGGTGAGGATGACCAGGAAGAAGTAGACTGCAGCGTCGTTCTCAGGGATGATATAAACTAGGTTGACAAGGTTGGTAGTGAAGAAGGGCAGCCAACAAAGTACAAACACCAACACGATGATCACCACCATGCGCGTCACCTTTCGCTCCGACTTGCGTCGCTTAGTCAGGCCTGCACGCACACCTGCTGACCTCACCTGAAATGGAGATGGTCATTTGAAAAGGTTTTATGAGCTTTTGAGAGCAGAAACTTAAAATCGTTTTATTTAGGCACCGATAAAAGCCAGAGGCCAATTTTATCTGTTGCGTTACCTTGATGACGATGAGCAGGTAGCAGAGGCTGATGACGACCACAGGACCAAAGAAGCCCAGTATGGATGTGTAGAGGATGAAGACAATGGACTGCAATTCATGCGGCTCAGGCCATGTTATGTTGCAGGCGTTGAGCTCCTCCTGTACATTTGAGTAGATTGTGACCGGCAGCACAATCAGAAAGGACACAACCCACACCATGCCATTGAAAATCTTGGCCACCTGTGGCTTCCTCCATTTGGCACTGCGAATAGGATGAACCACAGCCAGGTAGCGATCGATGCTCATCACCGTGAGGCAAAAGGTGGAGGCGAACTGGCTCATGGCATCAGCAGTCATGCACAGCTTACAGAAGAAATCCCCATACGGCCAGTAGGAAAGCACACTATTGGTACCTAGGAAGGGAATTCCCAGGACGTAGAGTTCATCCGCCAAGGCTAAATTGAGGATGTACAGGTTGGTTACAGTCTTCATCTTGGTGTAGCGGATCACCACATAGATGACCAGCGTGTTACCCAGAAAGCCCACAATGAAGACGATGGCGTAGATAACTGCGGTGAAAACATTGAAGGGCATTAGCTCGGCCGTGTCCGGGTTGTGGGTGGAGTTGGGGGGCTGGGAGGGAGACGAGCTGACATTCTCGGATATCAACGTCCAATTGGAGTAGCCATCCATGTTGAAGGAGGGAGTGCTGGTGTCTAGTGTCTGTTTGGATTACAGTAGGACATATTTCACGAGAAACAGACAAATGTACAATCATATGGGATACTTAACAATCTATGCTAAAACAAAAACATACCGGGAGTTTATTATTGTGGGTGTTCTAAGGCTTGTGAACTTCTTCTTTTAGAGTATTTGTGTTACGTCTACCTTTTTGCACCAATACTTGGGCAGGAGGCATTCTGGGCTATATGCCCATGTTTACCAGGAGACAAGAGAAACGTTCCTTCTGAATTGTCTGGGCCAGTGGCCAACTTGCCATTTCTGTTAATGGGAAGTTGCACTTTAGAAGAAGATGACATTATTTAAATGCGTTTCAATACTGTCACTGCAGTTAGATTAGATGTCCATCATGCGGTAGAAACAAATGCCTTCAGCCAAGTGGCGAGTAGCCCACAACATTAAGGAGCTCAAGCATTTTTCTCAAAGTGGTGTCTGTGGCACTCTGCCAGGGGATCCGTGAAAAGTTTTCTGATTCATTCGTTTAAATTGCTCTTGTTCAACCACTTTTAAGAAGGCTATATCTTGATTCTTCGGATCTTGATCATTTTAGCTGCCATTGTTAGCTACGGTTTAGAAAGAGATTTTTTTTCAAACAGAATATTTTTAACTGCTCTTTTTAGGGGTCGTAAATGACTTATTGCTGTCAGCTGATGCTGGCCATAACTCTATTCTTGTTTTCTTGGATTTAAGCTCAGCATTAGATACTATTGACCATGATATCCTCTTGGACCGTGTTGAGATCTGGGGCTCTGCTCTGCAATGATTAAAAGACAGGTGTTTCTGCTTTGGTATCTCTAATAGGTCAGCTGCAACAGGTCTTCACTGTGGGATCTGTGCTGGGTCCAGTTCTCTTTTCCATTTATATGCTCCCTCTTGGCCACAGCATGGCCATAATATCAGTTTCCATTTTCCAACTATTTAAACTGTGAACCTGGAAACAACCTTAATGACCTCTGCTCGTGGATGTCACAAAATGTCCTGCAGCTCAATGCTGTTAAGATAGACATAGGTCAAGATCACCCACATATCACACAGTCTCCAGCTCATCCAAGACTCTGCTGCTAAGATTTAGACTCCGACAAGGAAACATAAACACATCTCACCAATCCTGGCTTCCTTACACTGGCTACTTGTTTCTTTCAAAATTGATTTTAAGATATTATTGAGAGTCCTCGCCCCAAGTTATTTATCAGATCTCTTATTGCCCGGTGTCCCTTTACTAAGATCCTTGGATAATTCATGCGTGAAGGTGATAGAGCCTTTGCTCCCAGGGCTCCTAATTTGTGAAATGACCTGAGGAGATCAGGACTGCACACTCTGTCTCATCTTTTTAAATCACTTTTGCAAACCAAACACATTTTTTAATTGCTTTTCTGTGATTTTCTGTATATTTTAGTTTGTTTTACTCTGTGTTACTATATCCATCTTATTGTCTTTGTATTTTAAATGTCTTTTTTTCCATTGTAAAGCGCATTGTAACAGTGTTTTGAACAGTGCTATTAATAGAGTTTAATATAGGCTGTATAGTAAATAATAGGCTACGGCAAATTATTCCATGGGACACATGAGGATAACCCTCTCTATAAGCAAGAGCACCACAGTGATACATTTACATTAATAGCATTTAAGTGGATTTTGGGCCCGAACATGTTCAGCAAGTTATTGATTTTGGCAAATAGTGCACTAGTTTTGTGAAATCCTGGTGTATGAATGTGTATTAACTAGGGACTTAAAACAAAGTGTGATGATATGCATGTTGAGCTGAACACAGTAATTTTGGCTCGTAATCATGTAGGACGGAAGTCCTGCGTTTCACATCTTATATAATACAAAAGTATAATATAGTATAATATACTTGAGCACCAAAAGTAAAACTGTTAAAAAGTAAAGATGCATTATCACTTTAATGTTGAAGCTGGTAATGGGGGAGCTAATTCCAATTACTTCATATAGGTGCAGGGTAACTTAATCTATAACAATATATCATCATTTTTTAGTTGATTTATATTTTGTGTCGTCTGCTAAGTAAAAAGTAACACCAACTCTGAAATGTAGTGGAGCAGAAGTATAATTAAACTATACCCAAGTAAAGTAAAGTACCTCAAAATTGTACTGGATGTTGATTAATTTAATGAGGACATCTTAACTTTTTTATTTAATTTTATGTAAACTGTAAGAATTGTCTATTGATTGAAGATAAGATCACCAAACTGAACCCCGTATCATATTTTGTATTGGGTCTCAAGGTTGTTGAATGTAGCCTATCTCTAATATATATTAATGTAGTATAATGCATTAACATATAGTCTGAAATTAGAACACTGGCCAATATAATAATTAATTTCATAATGTCTTTGTGAAACTGCATCTATATGTCTTTACCTGGTGCCTTGCGGGTGACCTAAAATAATAATTACCCTTTAACAGTTGTCAGACGTTGAAACCTGAGGCTGTGGAAATGTGTTGCACAAATAAATGGTGTGACGTAAAGATTCACTGAACCGCGCTTCAAAACACGGGAGTGACGCGCAGCCCGCAGCATGTTGTTGAGAAAACAAACACTTGAAGCCCCTGTCCCCTTTAGGCTGCATGGGGCTTGACATTATTGTCCACCAAACTATAATAGCTGTAGCCCCCAGTCATGAGATGCTCGGGTCATTAAATCATCTTAGTTTGAAAAATAAACGTTTTGAGGCTCATAACAAACACACGTGTAATACTGTTAGGAAAAAAAAATACTATTTAAACTGCGAATTCAAATTCATTTAATTTCATAAACACGTTGTTTTATTTTAAATGCCGTGACATTCGTAGATTGCATTCAACTTACCTGTGCGCCTTATCCTCTCCACTATCGGATGGCGTGATGCGCGTCTCCCGCGGTATTCATGAGGTTTTCTCTGAGGTCAAAATCAACTCTCTCGCTCTTTTCCCTGGCCGCTTGAAAGAAAAACCACCTCACACTTGACTTTTCATCTTGAGGCATTTTCTTGATGTCGGCACGCTCAGATTTCCATTTACAGAGGCGCAAAAAGCAACATCTTCCAGAATTTTACGCACAGCTTGAGTTTGACGGAAATCCTGCGCACGAAGAAATGCGTCGCTCAGCTGACGAGGTGTCTCTCACAGATTCATTGAAGCTCCTCGACGCACCGCGACTATTTATGTGGAAAGCATCACCCCGCCTTTGGATGGGAAAGTCCCACCCATGTGGTTGTAATCACCTCACAGCACAACACCGGATTTTGGTGAAAAAAACACACATTGTAGCCCCTTTTTTTGTTTTCTTCATGTATAGAGCTTCCAGTGAATCATTAAGTGATACTAACTTATTTGTTCCCATGGGTGTGAGAGACAGAGAGAGGAATAAAAAAGGGACAGTAGGGAGTTGATGATGTATTATATATTGGCCCTGTTTGACCGGTCCTAACCAGACCAAATGGGTAGATATATGAGATTTGTGAGTGTATAAGTAAACACAGTCACACCGTGTATAGAGGCTTGCCCTGCAGGGACAGCGGTGTGTAGTGGCACTTCCAGGATAACGATATGGCTCATTTACACATGCATTTTTTCCAATGCAGGCAATACCAGCTCTCATTTTCAAGGTTAACGACGACGTCAACAAAAACTATTTCGACCATGCCCACCAAATTTTCAGGTGTTCTTTTTGTAACTGTAGATGTCAACAAAAGCTGTTGGCATTACAAAAGAAGCACCAAACGTAAACGTGTTAAACCAGACTAAAGGGGACAGTAACAAAGCAGAAGCTAATGAATTACACTGAGCTCCCAGTGTCACAGTGTTTGCCTCACTTGTGCATATTCCTGCTCCTTCTGCCTCCCCGGCCATCTTTTCAGCCATACCCTCCATCCCAGGCCTCGCCGACGTTATACTTCACCTGTCCACCAGATGCCTTCAGACTTTTTGTCCTTTCGTTGCAGATCCCGCCACTGCCCTGTAATCACCTCATTGCCCTCACCTGAGCTTCTCTTCCAATCTCCCCACCTGCACCTCATTGCGTCATCAGCCACTTGCTATATATAAATACACACCGGCCCAGATCCATTGTTCCTCCACCAGGTTGTCGAGTCAGGTGCATGGCCTAGCTTTCCAGCTTGTTGCCGTTCAGCCTGTTTTGGACCTTATTGCCTGACCTCTGTATTTTGGATTCTCTTGCCTGCTCCTGGTTGGATTTGTTTGCCTGTTGCCTTTGCATCTTATATTTTGGTTAATAAATCCCCGAAGTGCACTATCTCTGCCTCCGTCATCTGCATTTGAGTTCTAGTCCTGACCCAGTCCTCTCATTCCAGCTGTGACAATTAGTTAATTTAAGGGGAGCTCCACCAAGTTTACACATCAAAGTCTCTTTACAGGTCTTTAGAGGAAAAAGTTGCATTAGGAGGTTTATGGCTCCAGAGAGAGAAGAAAGCTTACCAGACCTTTGTAGCCTGTTCCTCATCTCTGCAGGAGGCTAGCAGCTTGATGCTACATTAGCTGCTATTAGCGTAACACACCTGAACCGCTGACTGAAAACTGCCGAGTAGCATTGTGGGTAATGTAAGCACCAGGTTTTGACAGTGAAGAATATTTTGTGGAATAAGAAAGATGATATCTCTGGTTCTGTTGCATCGATTCTACTCCTACAATAAATAGGAGTACAGTGCTGAGTAATGTTTTAAATTACAACTGGTGCAGTCATAATACAACAGCAATACATCTTTTTCAGTTCACTCTCATTCATATGTATGGGGAGGATGCAATATCAGAGACACAGCATTAACAGCATTATATTACTCAGTATCTCAGGATTAAATGATGCACAGAATAAACTGCAGACTACTCATGGATATCTGATAAACCATGGACACTTTTCTTGCTATTTTTCCAATTCTTTGTGTCCCCAAGTTGTCCTTAAATGGCCCTTGTCCTTTATTGCTTATTTCATATTCTGTTAGTGTGTTTACTTTATTACATTTACTGCAGTGATCCAATTTCCTCGCTTAAGTTTGTTTTATCTAAACTAATTGAAAGACATGTTCACCACATGATGGCAAGTACAAAGCACCAGCTGAGTGCAGAAATACAGCGCACACATGCAATCACTACAATGCAGAATATAAAGGGTTGCTGGAGATTTTTGTTAGTTTTAAAAGATCAAAGTTACCATACAAATCTTTCTATTATATTTACAGGTAAATCTGAGGTGCAGTGAATTGTTTCCTTATGAACTACTGTGCTGTTTTGTGTAATACTTCTCTTCCTGAGAAACGTGTGTTATAGAAAAGTGAAAAGTTGTTTTAATTTCCCTTCTGGCCTGTGTCTGCCAGTTTTTAAAATATCTCTAAGACAATCAGACTGCAGTTGAATACAGGATTACATTGAAAATACATGAGCTGTTTTGTCTCCAAGCTCTTTTTTTTCCTCTTGCTCAGATGAGTCACTCTGGCTTCAAGCCGTTTGCATGCACCTCTTGCCTTTCTATATCAAGCTTGTAGTCTATTGGCTTGTGCACCGAGATCATATCAGATTGGAGTCAGTTGCACGACTTCGTCCGTCTGATGACAAAAAGCTGGTGGATCGATCGGAGAACTCTCTCAAGGTACCAGGAGTGCGACCTCTGTGTGTGGTTTTTGTGGCCCACAGGAGCTCTCAACCAAGCTGAATCAATACTTCAAGATAACCAAGATGAGACAGTGTGTGTGTGTGTGTGTGTGTGTGTGGGGAGGCATGAATGAGATTATGTCCAGAGTGGCGACTCTGTGGCTGACGCTGTGTGTTTAGGTCAGAAGATGAACTAGTCTTAAAAGTATTCATAAACAGAATATACGAACAATCAATCTGTCTCTGTGCTGCTTGTATGTTCAATTTGTTCATAATGAGCCGGCCTTTTGGAAAACCTTGATACACAGCGTCCATCGGCAAGTTTTTAAAGCCTTTATGAGTTTTACGCCTCCATGTGGTCTTTTTGTATCATAGTACATTCAATTAATATCCTTTTAATGCAGTTTCAATTACATTTTGTAATGTTGGCCCTGGGCTGTCTGAAAATAGCTGTTTTCATGGGGCCAACCAACAAGGCTACTTATTTGCTTAATGTTGTTTATTTTCTGCATCAATCATCAGGAAAGTTGTAGAGGTATAGGCCGTTAATGTAGCTGTTCATCTGCACACAGACTCCAGATGGAGCTGTTAACTGTCTTGGACTTGCCATGCAGGGAGCGTAGGCTGTATAAAATATGGCTCAATACATTATAAATGTGTGAATATTATAAAAATGCAGCCCCTCGAACAGATGTCATGAACGAGGATATTAGCTATATACAGACCAAAACATTTTTTCATACCAGGCTGTGAACATGTTTATTTATTCTGTAACATTGTAACGTTCTATGGAGTTTAACTCCGCTAATCACATGTAAAAGACTTGAGTAACTGTGTGATTTGATTGTTGATGATTTGAAATAATAAAAAATTTCTTGAAAATAAGCTAAAATATATCTGGGCTGTTCAAAGACGAAAACGCCCTTAAACTCAAATGTTATTGTTATGTTATTTTCTTATATAGCCTACCTATACATGCAATAGAATACAACAAAAAGGGTGAAACCAGCGGGACAGTTTATATTCATAGTTGTGATGCTTTAGAGAAAAATACGCTCCTCAGCTTTAATTGAGCGACGCTGTCTCTGTAAGCTCACGATCTTATTGAAAAGCCTGATGTTTTGCAGAGAAAGATTGTTTTTTTCATCGACTGCAGACTGAATTATGAACTATTTTGTTCCCGCTGATGCTAAAAGAGACCCGAATTTCCAGGTATATTACTGCTACTTAACTGTTAAAGGATTTCGGAATATTTACATATTTGGGACATTTTTGGGAAATAATATCCATAAATTAACATCATGCCTTGACTCAGATCGATCAGACACCAGTAAAGTGCTAAAATCGGCTTATGAATGTGCCCCCAACGCGAGTACCTGTCGGCCGACTTCGAGATAATGAGCTAATAGGTCACGTGACTAGCTGTGAAGCTGTGACGTCATTTATTCTAACTGCCTGTGGGAGTACACACGCTGTGTACAGTGCAACACATAGTCGTAGTGAAGACAGCACGATGGAGGGCGCGGATATTTCTCTTGATTTCGATTTAGATATAGCACCATACCAATTCGAACCTCTGGCAAGGGATTGTCCGGCACATTTTGATTCAGATCAAAGCGAGAGTGACACGGAAGAAGCGTCCGGTGACGAGAGAAGTGTAGCCGATCTCTCGAACCAGGAAACGGATGTCGCTACACGAATTTGTAATTTAGTGAATAAAAATGTAATTCGTTGTTTTAAAAACGATTCCAATGCGTATATTTGTCAAACAAAATAGCTACTATGTGATCGGATTGTTTGCTATACTATTGTCCGATTATAATCGATGATTTTCAACACGAGCGTACGTCTGTCAGACTGCCTCACTTTTCCTTCCCGGTCCCGGCTGCTATTTTTTCGGGATCTCCAGGTCGTATGCTAGCAAAAATGGTCGGCACGGCATCGGGATTCAGTGACAACTTGAACTTCCCATAATCGTATTTTGTCAACATGTCTGGGTCTTTCACATAACAAGTCTTTTCAAAATGAAGAGAGCAGAGTTTTGCCGTCTTACTCGGCTGCCAGTTCTGCTCACCACGCCGGCATCTATCGACCCAGATTTTCCTCCGTTTCTTGTCTTTCTCCGAGGGGAAACCAAAAAAACGTATGCCTGATCCTTTCTTAAAATCACTATTACACCCCCAGGCTACACAGTGAACCATTATTTCGGTGACAAAGACCTCCTAACTGATCGATTTATCGGCTGAGTGACTAACAATATGGTCAATGTACAATACAAACAAAGAAGCCGGTGCCCGTGCTTAGAATGAGTGACGTCACTTCCGGACTTGCATAGCGAAATAGACGGGGCGCGAAAATAACGCGATTGAAAAATGCATATTGCAGACGGACCATATCAGGAGTATTAAAAAGCGCTGTAATTGCTTAAATAGGCAAAAAATGAGTTTGCATAATTTTGTTTATTAATTTCTAGGCATGAATCTTGATAAATAAGCCAGGAATTGGCAAATATTCCGAAATCCTTTAAAGCAAAGCAATACTGTTATTTTCCTCTGAGTTTATTCATTAAATTCAAACATTTTAAAGGAAAATTTAGTTGATGAAAAAGTTTGAAGCACTATCTTAAAACCTGAAGACAATATGGAATACATATTTTCCAGGAAACGTTTCCCCTAATTTGAAGACTATAAAAAAAAATCCAAATGGAAAATCACTCAAACATCATTCAAAGCCATTCTTTTAGAGGCTATACAAATCCACAGTTTGAAGGCATTTGGGTGTACATTCATGTTTCTTTTTTCATTATGCTAATAGATAATAATAATAATAAATTTGCAGTACTTCATATTCCTAACAACAAAGCCCTGTGTACTACCCCCCGAGGGACAAATCAGAGTAGTTAATTAGGGAAGACCGAAAGGCTATATTTTATTTCTAAATTAAACCGATTTGACAATTATTATTATAACTTGCCAGGACTGGGTTGATGAGGGAGGGATTATCCAAAAAAAGACATATCATTAAGCATTTAGGCAACATTAGGCTTTAGTGGAAGTGACAGTGTCAGTCTGCATTTAACCCGTCTGCAGAAAAGGAGGATCTGCACAAAGTGGAAGCTCAAAATAACCACTCCAGACATTAGGTGTGTGTGTGTGTGTGTGTGTTAGAGAAACATTTTAGAAACAATTTTAGTAATTGTCAGCGTAGCCAGAAAATAGAGTAAAGTGGTGCTTGTGTATTACTATACACAAACTCACAAACTCACACAAACATTTTGCAGAGCTCGAGGATAAAAAACTGACTCTCCTCAAATCTTCAGAATGTCTGGCCCTAAAAGGTTTGTCTGATTAATATCTGGGTTACCAGGTGGGTCATGTACTAGCTTGTAAGATTGTTACACAGCAGAAGTCATTTACCGTTTGATAAACTCCCCAACAGAGATCGTGCAACAAGGTTATTGTAATATGATTATTGGCACCAAACCAGGGAACAGGAATGTCTGAATTGGTTTTTCTTTTTTGATACACTGTGAAATTGGTGGAAAATGTTTCTGTGGAGAAACACAAATGTCGGATAACTTTGTGGAAAACGTCTTAAAGATCTTAACTGAGAAGATGAAGCCGCTCAGTTAAAGAGGCAGTGAATAATTGAGGTATATATATATATATATATATATATATATATATATATATAACATTATACAGCCAGATAGACCACGTGAATGTTAAGCCATCAAGATGATATCATCTAATCATTATTACATTATTACATCGTCTTTTGCAAACGCCGGCCGCCGGCTTTTGCAAACGCCGGCCGGCGTTACAGGTTGTTACAGGCCTGTTACAGGCCTGTTACAGGTTCGCCAAAATTACCATTAATGCTGTCAACACATCCGGGAACGTAGTTCTGTCCTTCACAATAAGATATCACTCTTCAACAACTCCACCGTCGCCCGATCGTCGCCGAGTGTTCTTTCTGCTTTCTCCCATCAAAGTCACTTTCCTATAGTATTTAGACATGTAAACGTCCATATATATTCATGACATTTGACACGTAGATTCTTTGATATGTATGAATTAATATTATTTACACTTGGATGGCGATTACCGAAGAAAGTGCGTCACGACGGAATCGTTCGAGATAGGCCAATAGCGGCTAGCGCCGTCTGAGGCAGGCCATCGTTACGTTACGTTGATTTGACTATGCATTGTCCGTTAATGACCAGCGTCCCGTCATGCACGGATTCATGTATCTGCACCGTAGCTGTTCAACTGTAGAAGGCCCAGGCATAAAATGCACGGCCCGCCACTGATATATATATATATATACTATATACACACACACACACACACACACACACACACACACACACACACACACACACACACACACACACACACACACACACACACACACACACACACACACACACACATTACTATTATTAGATCTACCAGCTGGGTCATTGTCATTGAACGAGGATAACTGGGTTAGCTTGATTTGATTGTTGATTGTTTGACCTGGGCCTGGATTCAATTATGGCATAAGATTTATGTGGGGCTAAAACATCCTTCTCTCAACACTGTTGCTATTGTTTGCACAGTAAACACCGTTACCGCTGTTAGCTGCAAGCTGCAGGCTTAGCCGTCGCTGTGTAGCGGCAATAGATATGCTCTGAAATTTGTATGAAGCAATTTTTTTAAAGTTGTTATAACTATGATTTTAGAAGTGAATTTTTAGGTTATAAAGAATTATGTTTTTTAATAATGATGGCAAATAAATGTTTACTATAAAGAGTAAACAGAGAAGTCAAATAAAACATGTATTCACATGATGGAGAAACAGCCTTTACACATGCCTCCTCCATTGTTTATGTGGGGTGTTGTGACAGCTCAGTGCAGTGGGGCTGCACCAACATATTTCATTTGTGGAACTTTCACCCGAGCTGCAGCCAATCACTGTTGGCCACTGCTTGAACTGAAAGAACGACAAAAAAAACGTCTCATCATTACTTGTGTCTCACTTACATGTTTCTAAAATTTCCATAACTTTACAATACAAATTTGTTATTTGTAATTAATAAATAATTAGATGCAAATTATAGTTGAATAGTGTACAGTGCAAACATGCAGGTAGATTCTCTCTCTCACACACACACACACACACACACACACACACACACACACACACACACACACACACACACACACACACACACACACGCACACACACACACACACACACACACACACACACACACACACACACACACACACGCACACGCACACACACACAAGCTTTTTCAAATATAAGGTGTATTGATTTGTTCCCTTGACACTCTTGAAGTACTGCCAACTAATTGGTGGTGATTCATTTTCACTCTGTCTCCTCCTCTGATTGGTGCTCAGTTGAATTGAAGGTTATTAAAAGATAACAATGACTGAGTGACTCCTACGCTTACAACATATGGTGAGCTCACCTTAGTGGATCGCAGCGTGCAGCTAGACAAGGATGTCGAAAGACCGCTCAGATTTCAGGGCCATGTGTTAATAAACTGTGGATTGCCCACATACAGTACTGTATACTTATATAATACATACATACATACATACATTTAGTATAAAGTATACATACAGTGATTTCAGTATAATTCAAAACATGTTGAGAAAAAGCTGTTTACAGGCTGGTTTCAGCTTGCAGTAAAAAACTAAATTGGAAAGCTGTAAAGACCTTTCAACACCACTCTTCAACCAATGCGTACGAGTGCTAATTCTCACTTATGCTACTTTTACAATATCTCAGACACAGCCAACTTTAACAACATTTGATTGCATTTGTGATACATTTTGGCACTGTGTTCTGATTTTTAAAAACCTACATTGATTAGCTTGATGGAGTGCTGTGTCTAATTGTGTAACTTTAAAAGACCATAAGTACTGCACCACAAGCCCAATTTAGCTGCAATCTGAGGGGAGAGGCATGATTGTCCCAAAGGGCATCCACGGTATTTTTGGAGCATGAGAAGGAAATGCTAATTTTCTTCAAAGTCTGAGGCTATTTGGCTAATATGCGGCATTAATTAAAAAACCTGACGTAAAGCAATGTATCATGTTAGTTCCTGCTAACGTAAGTTGAGTAATTTAGTCAGGTTTCTTCTTTGCATAAAATCAGCCATGTAAATTCACTTTAATTAGAAAATTGATGTAAATGAACTGAGGAAAGCGTGTTACGTATTATTTTATTTGTAATGTCCTTGAAATGGATGGAAATATCCTGGATCCTATGCTGTACTTGGTTGTAGCTCAGTGAGCAGCGTAGCGTAAAACAATTATAATTTTGCCAGTCAATAACAAGTTAGAGGTAAAACATGATTAGAGTTTATTTGAATATATTGACCTTGATTTGGCTTAAAATATAAAATACATGAAGGGCAACCTTTTACTTTCGGTCCCCGTTTTTGCATTAAATAACAGTATGTAAACATTTAATAGATAGTTTATAACACACTACAATGTAGTTGTAAGCCAATATAAGTGTTTATTTAATGTATTTGTCCACTATAACCTCATGTAGAATGTGGTAAATATATAACGAATGAGAATGAAAATGTCTTTATAGCTGCGTACAACTACATTATAGTGTATTATTAACCATTTATTAAAGGTTTATTAACATACTGCTGATGAATGCTAAATGCGGGACTTAAAATATAGTTCTAAGTTCTTGCAGAACTACTTTACAGTAATTACCATTATTTATACACTTGATGACAGAACCACAAGTCTTGTTTCTACTGATAATAGTCAATCATTTTCCTTTTTTACCAGTGTTTTACACTCCTCAGATAACGGAGTGAGAGGAGGTTGAAGGAATGGCATTGATTCATACGGCATCTCCTTTTATAGACATTACTTCCCGTTGTTGAGTCTTGGAGATCATTTCTAAAGTGGATATCCACTTTTAGAAGAAATGTCACTCTTCTATCTGTCCTGTAGCTGCAGCCCAGTTTGACATGGCACTCTATGGGTGACACAGTTACGTTTTATGTAGATTTTTTCACCTGAAGTGAAACAATGTGAAGTACACCCACTGTCTAATCTCAAACTTTTTTGATGCCAGGGACATTCCAAGGGCCCCCTATAATCATAAAAGTGATATGCTAAGAGTATATGTATAATGAAACTTTTCAACCTTAATACTTCAGACCTGTTTCATAGTGACAAACAGAAACACATTTCAATATGAATCATGTTAAGATAAAATGAGATAATCCTTTATTAGTCTCACAGCGGGTACATTTGCAATGTTATTGCATGCTATTACCACTTATATACCTTTTTAAACAGAGGAAGATTTGAATCAAATTGCATTTGAACTCAGCTTTACAGCATTTATAGCCAACATTTCAATAATTTATCTTAAAAGCTTTCAGAAAATAAACAGTAGCGACATAGTCCTAATAAATCCAGATCCTTAAACTTAACAGTCTAAAGCTGACTGTCACTAATTTCTTCAACTTAAAAATAATTACCTTATTGCTGCTTGTCACAATTATCAACATGTCTATTGGCCCAAAGCAAACGTAATGGACACAATAGGCTTGTTTTATTGGCGCAAATGGTCCCCATCTGTGAATTGCATTTTTTAATGATACAGCGCAATTTAATAATGTAAAGCTAATTATTTAGCGGGCCATTTAGTGCCACATCCCCCACTTTGAGAATCACTGGTGTAGTGCATTTTTGTCCCTTCTGTTCTCCAAATCAAAGCAGACTCTGCTGTCTGCACTTTGCCAACATGTCTGACAGATATAGACTACTGACCTAAACGTGCACTGTCTTTCTGACAGACTGACATGAGAAGAAAAGCAGAATTTCCACGCTTCAGTTGCTCCCTTTGACTTGAGTTCACTCACACAGATTGGTGTGCCAGCGAGCACAATAGCTGCGGGATTACAAGTGAGATTTGGGTGACGTCCCTTTAAGGTTCCAATTGGTTAAAAAAAAAGAAAAGAATGAATTAACGTCACACTTTTTTTTAGATCTCCATCCCTGTCTGCCACATCACTGAGGAAGAAAAGAAGCTAAATAAGAAAAAAAGAAAGATAACACCTTGCAACAAATCCAACTCCATATGCTGCAGCTGCCTGTTGATTAAAGGATTTTCTTTTTCACTTTTCCCACACATGCTTCCAAAGTCTGGAAATCTCTCGCTGTCTCAGCTTCTATCTTATACATTCTTCTGTCCTTTCTGTTTCTCTCTCTTGTTCCTTCTCTTCCCATCTTATCTTTCATTGGATGCTCTGTTTGCCTGTCAGTGTTCATACATTCACATACATTGATCAGTTCTGTATCAGTTGGCAATTACTTTATTGCAAAAAAAAACCACAAGACAGTGTTTATAAAAGAAAATCAATACTACTCTTATGTCTTTATTATAAACACAAAGCTACCACCCTCTGCCGGTTAGCTTAGTTAAGCGTAAAGACTGGAAACAAGGACTAACAGCTATAGCCTGGCTCTGAAGAAGGTAACATCATCCGCCAACAATGCTGAGCTCAGACTATTTCTTGGCCAGGTGCAGTAACTTCCTGACTTATTTACTGTACAGATATGAGAGTCGTATCTAATTTAATATGCATATTACCCCAAATGTCAAACTACACCTTCAATCAGCAAGTTGCTGCATCCCCAAATGACGAGATGACAAGCATGAAAGTGAAAACACACATGATTTGACGATGACTATAATAAACTGAAATGTGAGCTCAGTATTATTACCTCCACTGTTTGAATACTCTTTGTGTATCAGGATCCAAAGTTCTACCAGGCTATTTTTTATTTTTACAACAGTGATACTACAGTTTTAATCATTAACTAACTCTACTTCTTTTTCAATAGTGTACTGGGCTCCCAACATTTTATTATTGTAGTCACTCATCTTTGTGAACACTCGGTGAACAGCGTTAGAACAAGATATATATTGACTTCAGCATCAACAAAATGAAAGTTTACACAATGGCTCTGGGCAAAAATCTGTTTCTGTTCCCAATGATTCAAACCCAGGACTCAAATTGTTCTCAGTTCATGTTAGTTTTGATAAGCAGCAGCTCACTGGTTACTAACACAGAACACAAGGCGTATAGAGTAGGCAGTGTCCAGGGTGTAAACAATGACGTTGAGGATCGTCATGAAGGTGACCACCACCAGTTTATCCCAGGGACAGAGGTGGCCACAGGTACTGGGTCTCTTATTGGCGCGGAAACTATACAGTGGCCAGATCACCATGGCTGTAATATACATCACTGCTGCCAAAATGTTATAGACGATCACAAGCTTGTCAAAGGGGAATGGAAGAAAAGAGGTCAGCCGTCCAGTAGAGAGCAGGATTATGAAGATGGCGAAGATGAAGCACAAGCAGTACACGGCCACGCACCACTGCAGTCCTGGGGAGCCGGAGAAGTGGCTTATATCCAGGGACGTGAAGATGAGACAGGCGAGGAACGTCTCAAGCATCTTCATGATGCCGGGCAACGAGGAGAGGAACCCGCTGTTCTGCCCACTCGGACGAAGGCGAGTTAAAGCCACCTCGCCTGCGTAAACCCCGAAGCACACCCAGGTCACCACGGAGGCACCGATCTGGCGGTGGCAGGTACTGCAGGTGAAAAAGACGGGGTACATTATGGAGGCAGAGAGGCACATGAGGCTCGCCAGCATGGCAAGGGCAGTGGTGAAGTCATCCCAGGCGAAAGGTAGTTTGGTATTGACAGTTGTGAACTCCAGGATGAGAATAAGAAGGGTGAAGAAGAAGCAGAAGCACCAGGTGAACATGCACCACGCCCAGTAGGGAGATGAGACGTGCCCCACTGTTGCCACCAGGCTAAAAGACATACAGGTGAGGATGGTCGCCATTATTCGCATTATGCCCACAGGCTGGGTGAGCGCCCGTAAGTCCACGGCAATCATGACTGGACAGGATGAGTCCGTTTGATGTAAAAGAAAAAAATGTTGTTTCCAAAGTCAGTTGATTCTACTCAGTGCATCAAGGCCATGTTTTCCAAACCAGATCCTGATGAAGACATCCATGTAGAGCCTCGAACAGGTGTGTTCTGTGAAACTGAAACTCAACGTGTGGTTGTGTGTATTCAAACAGATCATCACAGGCTTATCTGCGCAGTTTATGGCTCTGTTTCACTCCACGGATTGGATGCTGGTTGATTGTTATCTTGTTCCCCTTAAGACACACACGCTGGACTCTGGTCCTCAGTGCATGTTCTCCAGCACAATGACGAGGCGTGCAGGTCACATCCTACGCAAAATCTTTCCGATCCTAACCTTGAGTTCACTTGATTTATTGCTCTTGGGTGGGACAAATTGGAGAGTTTACAGAATGGATTTTTATGGATTTCATGGTACAAAGATTATACTTCAGGTTGGTTAGAAAAAAAGTTAGCTCTTTAGTAGAGACTTAAAAAAAGGGAAATCTACCTTCACACCAAATTGACAAGAAACTACATGATGATGTTTTACTTTAGTATTGTAATGTAATGTATTGTGATTCATTACATCAGTAACCAAAAGCAAAACGTTCTATGAAAACTTTCTATTTATTCATTGCACCAAAGAGGAAAAAAGTTTAAACGTAACACAAACATTAAAATCCCCTGCAGTATACAACAACAGAAGCATTTAATATATCTTATTATCTCCTCTGTCTTCCCTTGATCCTCTGGTTCTTTTTCGCTCCCTTTATTTGTGTTTACAATATCATTATAATATCTACTCGAGTCTCCATTTTGACTCTTTAGAGCGCAGCAATGCTTGGACTGGTCAAATGTTATGTGAGTAACCTCCCACCTTATCACTACGATTAGCAAACCAGGCTTTAATCCTGACCAATTACTCACTTGCTTTTATTATGTTGTTAGAGAGAGGCTAAACCTACGAACATGAGAACCGCCTCTACTCTTTTTCCTTTCCTCGTTAAACACGGCAACACAGAGGGGTGAATACATTTTTGACAGTAAGAGGTTTGTTCAGAGCAGAATAGCGGGAGGGGAGTTGTGAGATTGAAACCTATAGCTGCTGTGTGTTTCACGGTGTGCACACTTTGACACACCTTTGCAAACATACTTTGGGAAGGATAGGAGCGGTCCCACTGTAACTGTTTAACCATTTAACTGAGTATTTACCCATTAAACATATTTATGAGTCATTCATTCATGATCGTGATTTATTTATTTATTTAAGTGCTGAAACAACCAAATAATAGTGACACACCACATGTAAGCATGCACTGTAAATCCAAACTTTTATTATATTTCATTCATATTTCAGAGATCAACAACAATATGCACTCAACTGCAACTGAGATGGGTGCGGTCATATCAATGCCGTCTCAAAATTAGATAATTAATGAGGATCAGATGAGAATCGGGGAGGGACAAAAATAATAAGCAAAGATATTGGGATTACATCTCCCCGACATTAATAATTAGACACAGTTTCATGTTCTCAGAGAATGCATCATCTCAACTGATAAAAAAGAAGTTGTACAAGAGATGCTCTACATATCATTCTCCTGCTCTCGTGTTCATTCTTTGAGTCCTAGTGGACTTCCAACAGCTGAAAAATGACACATATTTGCAACCTAGGTTCTGCTGACAAAGAACACCAGCCTAAAAGAGTAAACAGTATCAGCGATGTAAGCAGCAAGGTTAAAACAGGTCATGAACGTGATAACCACTAAATTATCCCACGGACAGCCATTCCTGCAGTTGCTCGGCCTGGGATTGTTCCTGAAGCTGTACAACGGCCAGATGACCACAGCGGTGATGTACATCAACACTGCCAACACGTTGCAGACTGTCAGGACTTTGTCAAACGGTGCGGGGAAGAGAGTCAGAAGGCGGCAGATGGTAAAAATGATGACGAGCAGGGCAAAAATGAAGCAAATAGAGTATACGGCAACGCACCACTGGAGCCCTGGAAACCTAGAAAACTGGTTGTAGTCCAAGCAGATGAAGATGATGCAGGCCACGAAGGCCTCCAGAACCTTGAGGAGGCCTGGGACTGTGGACATAAATCCACTTATCTCACCAGGTTTAGCCCGGAGCAGCCCGACCTCAACGGTGTACACGATGAAAGCCAGACAGGAAGTAACGGTCGCACCAATCTGTCTGCCGCAGCTAGGGCAAGTGTAGAAGACGGGATAGATGATGGATGCTGCTAGCACCTGCATGAGAGAAAAGTAAAACATATAGTGTGAAATGATTCAATCTGTAAGTTACTCTCTTGCAGGTAGTTTGAATTTGTGTTATTATGAGTACAATTGCGAACCATATTAATCCTTTAGCACCAGTTAATAGTAAACACTCATATATAGAATAGCATAATGTCAAACGTGATTTTCATCATGTGTTTATGGAAAACACATCTTCTCTTTTATTATCTTCATCTGGGCCACGAGATAAGTGCTGAGGCCAGACACAGTTATTATTATGCCTTTTTATTGGGCATCAACTCAACGTTTGCACACGTATTGTTGAATAAGAGATCTTAAGCCTAAATAAATGCTCCATGCGGTGGTCACGCCCGTGAGTAAAAAACACGTGATACACTTGCAGTCTAACTGTAGGTTGCAGACACACCTAAGAGAGATCTGCACTATGAATGCACCATTCCAGTCATTCTGTTTTTTCATAAAATTGTAGTGGTACAGAAAACAACACGACCCTAATGAAAGCTCAAGAATACAGACCTGTAACCAGTGTTTGATTTTCTCAACCACTACATCATTTAATTTTGTGTTGATGTGGATTTGGCTGCCTTGAGTACCCGTCTGTTTAGGTTTACATTATCGGTTGGGAAAAAAAGATCTTGTGTGTTGTGGTCGTTCAAAGCTCATATAGTGTATTAGTTTGAAATGTGTGCTCATTAAATTTGGTTAAAATGTATTTTCTTCTGTAAAAAAATGTGTTTAATATTCCCAATGAGAGCAATGTCAGTGGCGAATCACTAATGTATTTTTTTGTAAATAAAAAAAGTATCTGTAGACAAAGACAAATAACCAGAGTAAGAAAGGGCACACACCATTAGAGTAGCCAACATGGCAAAAGCGGCCGTGAAGTCATCCCAGGAGATGGGCAGCTTGGCGCTGAGGCTGGTGAGTTCCAGGACTAGTATGAGGATGGTGACGCAGAAGCAGAAGCACCAGGTGAACATGCACCACGCCCAGAAGGACGCAGTGCTGTGGCCCACTGATGCCACCAGGCTGAAGGAGATACAGGTGAGGATCACCTCCAGTATCCGCACCACCAGCATCCTGATGTCCAGTGTAACCATGGTGGTTGTAATCCTGTGGTCAGTTTACTGTGGTTCTGGATAGAACTAGATATCAATTAGATTATCTCTTTTCACCAACTTGTCTCTTCGATCGTTCTATTGTTTTAAATAGCTCCTTGGTTTTCGTCAGTCCTTACCTCTCATCCTGTTAGTGTTGCCTGTATGACGAAAGTAAGGTGAATGTGAAATCTTTGGCCTCTCCCTTCACGCCCGTTGAGACCTCCCTATAATGGCCGCTAATCAAACATCTAATGCGCAAGTGCATGAGCTCTACGGAGTGTTTGTGTAGGAGGACAGTATCTATGTGTGCTCATCGGTTGTGTGCAAGGTCAATAAAATAATTAAAATATTTTACAGCAGTTGTGATCAAGAGGAACTGCACCTTATGACACAGCCACACTTCACAGTATTTCTCATCCATCATGTTTGCCCACACATCAATAGTTCAAATCTGTAAATGTGTTACAGGAGGCTTAAGAGGAATTGGGCCTAAGTGAAAAATGTGAGAAATACAGTATAGGAGATGGTATTAGTCTTTCACTGGATTTGAAATGTAGGTGTGAGATACTGCAAAGGAAAGAAGATGAAGATTAGGATATATGTTTTGCTTTTTAATACATGGACAAATCAACTATATGAACTATACTGATCCAAATTAAAACCAGATTACTGCCAACTGTGAACACACACACCTTTTAACAAATGAAATAAATCCAGGGAGTTCTGAATCAGGCCTTTACCTCAAACGGATTAATAGGCTTTTGTCAGGGTATACAATGGAGACATGTCAATTAAACAAGTCCTACAAAAGCGATTTACCTGCAGACAAAAAATCATTGAAGGGTTGACAAAACCTGAAGGAACTTTTGTAATTTCTGATTTATTTGTATGCATGTCCCAGTCGTGACGGGAGTATGGCTGTTTAATGCTTTCTCTATTTTGGAAAAAAAAAATTGCCACATGATTCCTTGGACAAAACTACTAGTATAAGAATAGAAGTAATAATACAAACTAGATAAGAGCAATTAAACTACTTCTGCAATGCCACAATCTCAACTGCCAGAAATTTTTCCATTGGGTGTTCCGCTTATGTCAACACATTAGCCTACTCACTGTTTCCTTATGTCATCTTGTACGGTATAAAACACAGGTTGCCTTTATGGCTAAATAAGTAAAAAAACACACAGCTTATGCAGCTATTCTATCTAACTAGCAATCGTCCTGCTCAGGACGGGCTCTGCAATAGTAGCCCCAGTTAATCTTTGCTCAAATGAAAAGAATAACAAACACTGTATTCACTTGTGTATTATACTGATAGTGGACGCTGTCTCGGCATAAAGAGAAAGATAAGTTGCTTCCATTGACATTATTAAGAGATTGTTGCATTCCACATATGGCAGTACTTGAAAAGCATGCAGGGCACTGAAACTGAGACTTTAACTCGGCCCAGTAGCCAAACTCGACCCATCATCATTATGCGGACTTCCCCCTCGGACATCTCAGTGTTTTTGTAAAAGTGGAGCTGGGGCTATTCAAGGACAGAGTCATCAAATATCCAATTATGACTTATGAGTAAAGGCTGGAAAGCATAAAGGCTCGAGGGGGTTTGGGTTTGGCAGCCGCTTGAAGTCATCTGGCACTCTTTTCTCCACTCTCTTGCTCCCCCTGTGGATCACAGTATAGAAAGTCAGCCGTGCAGAGGTTGGTAAAAACAAAAAACTCAGGTTGTTGCTGCATCAGCTCATATTTTTGCTGTTTAAGCCACACACCCGAAAACTGTTCATGTATAAAATAGAAGCCACGATTGGGAAATCATAGTCAACACAATGTGAATTAATAGACTCTACAGATTTTTCAATAGTAAATTGCTGTCACAGTGGATTATTTTACATTCACCGTTAACACCATCCTTTCTTTGAAACCCTGACGCTGACAAGTGTCAAACTGACAAAAACACACTTTTTGTCACCTCCTATTGGACCGCAGACTGTATTTTTGATTGATGGTCCTGTTATTCAGCCCCCCTCCTCTCTTCTGTCCCTCCTTTGTCCCTTCTTCACAGTCGCTAATCTTTCATACTCAGAACACCATTCATTTAGCAGACACTTGTATAGAGATGGTACGGTGAAAGGAAACTGGAATGAAAAATTGAAGACGCAAAGAAACGGATGACAATCTGGTTTCTATAAGAAAGTTCACTGAAAAGACAGAGAGGAAAGAGCTAAGAAAATCTCTATTTTTGTGTGTGGCTGTCCTTAGAGACATCTACCTGTCGGTTAATGGGTTTGTGTCCTCCAGGGTCCAAATGCGCTGTACAGTACTATATATTTCCTGAATGTGCCCAGCATCCCATCAAGGATCCATGAAAACTGCCACAATATTCCTCTGGCTTGTTCTTACAGTACTCATGATCGCAAAACCTTAGTGTATTCCACACTGTACAACACTGAATCTCCCTTTACTATTGTACTACTTATTACCACAGTAGGTGAGAATAGTAAAAATGGGAGTAAGTCTTGTGTGTGCTTGTAATGAATTGCACATTTAATGG
This sequence comes from Leptoclinus maculatus, assembly GCA_032191485.1. Lineage (NCBI taxonomy): Eukaryota > Metazoa > Chordata > Actinopteri > Perciformes > Stichaeidae > Leptoclinus > Leptoclinus maculatus. The sequence goes on from JAVDOI010000002.1 coordinate 14,497,942, forward strand.
AATTCTTTGACATTTCCGAAGTATTTTTAAAGAGATTCATAGTACTAGAAAAACAAATACCCGTTTAAAAGTGTTTACAGTCATGTTTTATCATCCTTCTTCTATTTTTTTTAAAGGAGAGTTACAACAACAAGTGTGTGGACAACAAGACCCTTTTGACAAACATGCCCCTGTGTACAGCTCACTACTGCTGGGTGATGACGTCCATGCTCTTGTGTTGTCACACATGTCATATGAACTACATTACTGAAAGTTGTTTATCTGTCTGCATAAGTCCTACCAAAAGCTGCATTCATGATAACCCTTTCATTCTTTTTAAGGTTTCACTTTTTTCTCCCATGATCTGGTATAAATTAAATGAACATGAACTGGTGATGCTCCCTGCTTGGTCTTAAGGTCAAAGCTCGGCCCAGTCTGTTTTCCTGTTGTTGTTGTTGTTGTTGTTGTTGTTGTTATTATTGCCTGTTTCATGGCATCCATTGATAAAACATCAGTCTTGACATAGTGTTGTGTTTCTGGGCTACTTCACAACTATGAAATATTGATATAATTGAGGCAAACACTGATTGCTGGACTGTGAAGACCATTAATCAAATCACTATTTGATGCTATTTCATACCCTACTTATACGTAGCAGAAACAACAGAAGAAACGGAAAAATTTAGTAAAGCGCACTGAAACCCAACTTCAGCAGTCACAAAGAGTATTACATGCCTGTGATACTTCAGTAACCAAGTATCTAAGTAACAGAGAAAAGTGCTAGTAGCTGATCCAGAAGAACATATGATAAAGAGCAACTTGTCAGCATTCTTGGATGTGGCATCATGAGAGACGCTGTGTGTTCTGGTATTCCTCCTGCTGAATGAAGTGTCCTTAAAATGACCCCACATTCTGCTCTCTCTGTGAAGGAAGAAACGAAACCTAGATTTAAACATAATAATGTTGCAACTCTGCCGACCTCCAGTGGCCATATATGAAAAATACACAGTTATTTTCTCTGGATTTCCTCCCCACGTCCGCCTGTATTGTCATGTCAGTGTTGTTGAAGCGTAGTGCATTCCAGATGTGACACTGCGGTCAAGTCAGCAGACACTCAGATCTCCGTGGTCAACTCAGATCTGAGTGTCTGCTGACTTGACCGCAGTGATGTGACGGGTAGTGTCCTTGTGATAGTCCTGTGACCTCTGGTGGATGCACCAAAAGTGTTGGTTACATGGAATTGTGACTGACAGAGAAACAGTTTGAATATTGCTGCAGTTATTGGATGGTTTGAGCGATGGCAACCAATCGCCCCGAGGCAGCAGAGCGAAGTGGTCGGGCGGGGGTGTAGATAGAGCTTGGAGATAGGAAGGAGCTCCTTTCACTGCCCTGTAGGCTAGCACCAGAGTCTTAAACTGGATGCGAGCTCTTACAGGTAGCCAGTGTAGAGAACGGAGAAGGGAAGTTGTGTGGGAGAACTTGGGGCGATTGAACACCAGGTGAGCTGCAGCTTTCTGGACAAGCTCGAGCAGTCTGATGGCCGACGCCGGGGCTCCGGCAAGTAGAGAGGAAGAGTGGTAAAGGTCAAAGGAGGAGAGGAAGGAGAGAAGAGGTTCCAACTTATCAGTCTGGATGTTGAAGTCGCCGAGCAGGGTGAGTCATGGAAGTGCGAGACTAATGTGTCGAGCTCCACCAGGAACTCACCAAGAGGGCCTGGTGGGCGATACATGACAGCAATGGTGAGCTTGACTGGATAAGTGACAGTAAGAGCATGAAATTCGAAAGAGGACGGGGAGAACTGTGGAACAGAGACAAGAGAGTATTTCCATTTTGGGGAAATTAGCAGGCCAGTACCACCACCTCGCCTCGCAGCTCTGGTAGTGTGAGAGAAAGAGTACACGTCTGACAGAGCAGCGGGTGTGGTGGTGTTTTCTGGTGTGATCCAGGTCTCAGTTAGAGCAAGAAAGTTCAGGGAGAGCAAGGAAGCGTAACCTGAGATGAACTCAGCTTTCAGCACTGCCGACTGGCAATTCCAAAGCCCCCTCGCCACCACTTGCTCGCCATGAGCTGAGAGAGTAGGATAGATGAGATTGGTGGGGTCACGGCACCTGGGAGTGGCCCAGTGTCTACGTGACCACCGAGCAGAGGAGCGGACAGAAATCGGATGCAAACACATAAGTACACGCGCGAGAAGTCCTAGCTTGACGAAGTCGGGCTTGAAAAAGTCGCCCTGTTGCCTTTGTTCGCCCTAGCCTTCGTTTGCCTGACGCTTCCAACCACCAGCAGTGGTTAAGGACAGCTATCTACTGATTGCTGATTGTCTGCCAGGAGTGGAAGCTCCTCCCCTTGCAATCAGCAAAGCTATTCAGCAGCAGACACTAGGTCACACCTCCTCAGACAGGCAGAAACTCACAGACCAATCACAACTGAGGCAGGCCTCAGTACAGCTATAAAGACAATTTAGTTAAAGCAAGAGTAAAATACTTATCAGTTTCTGGGTGAGTCAGAGTTCAGTTGTTGCTCCAAAAGATGAATACAGTCTGTTGGTTGTATTATTCTTCCTACGCTTTCACATTCTTGTTTACCAAAATCATGACATAGGTATGGCACTTTGAAGGCATTTCCCATAGTGCACTGCTCATAAAAGTCATTCCAAAATTCTGACAGTACATCCCTCAAAACACGACCATCGTCCACAGCCTTTTCAAGCTTTCCATCGGGAAGAATAACTTACAAGTAAACGTCATCCTCCATGATACTTTCCTCAGAAAACACACAATAAGTTCTCTAAGAATCTGTCCATGATGAAGAACAATCATTTTCTTCACTCTTTCTCTCTGAATGGCTTGTTCCTGCAACATCTCCATGGAGGGAGGCAAGACTGATTCAAAAGACATTTCCTGAGAGAGAAGCACGGTCTCATCAAGACTAGAGTACTCCATCCCAGAGAACACCACTATCCTCTAAAGCAGTGGTCCCCAACCACCGGGCCGCGGACTGGTACCGGGCCGTGGGTCATTTGGTACCGGGTCGCACAGAAAGAATAAATATTATATTATTTCCGTTTTATTGATTATCAGAGTCTGAAAGAAGTTTTATTTTGAAAAATGACCGGATTCTCCCAATTTCATCCGCCTGTGCCTCTTGACACATGTCAAGACGCTCGTCTCGGTCACGTGATACGTTACCTCCAGGGTAGGAAATTTACATATTTTTTAGGGGGCAATTTTTGCCCCCACTGACTGAAATCCAGGGGCATTCAACAAAAAATTGGGGGCACTTTTTGAAATTTGTGAAATATCATTTAATTAACCTTTGTTCAAAATAATAAATATACAATTATCATCAAATGGCAATAATAAGACTATTAGGCAGTAGTCTACAGATTCAAAGTGTTTTCTTAGGGGGGGGGGGTTACCCGGGAGAATTTTATTTTAAATATGAGCTTTAAAATGTAGCATTCTGTACTCTGAGAAGAAAATTTTACTTTAAGCAAAAAACTAATTTATTATTCAGTTATTAATCAGTATTTCAGCTCTATTATTAACCTTTATTTAGACAAAATCCAATGAGACCGAGGTCTCATTTTCAAAAGTTTTAGTCATATAAAAACAAAGATAGCAAGAGTAGTAAGAACCATCGCCTGTACAAAATAAAGTGATTAGTTTTCATTGAACCCTGTTACTGTATGGCTTAATATTAACTTCCACTGTTACGGTACAGCTGTTAGAATTGTGGCCTATCTTCTATTTGCAATTAATATGCATTCAATCCAGTTCAATTATTTAAATGAAAATGATAATCTACTCTGGCTAAAGTAGCTGATCAAGAGTAAAATAATCGCTGTGATCTATACACACCTCTGTATTAGCAACCCGCTGAAATGAGGATACAGGCTCGTGGGACTGTTAGTACACTGGCTGTGGTCATCACAGTGAACAGTGTCTGGCAGTGTGATGAGAGGGCACGCCCTTGTTGCTGTACTTTATCTCCTTGGAGCAGAGGCTGCATTCAGCATACCCTGCCTTAAAATACGGTGACAGCGGGAAGCTGTACTCAGGTCTGTGTAGACCTCCAGCTTTATCCAGGCCCAGCTCCACTCACATCTCAGCCCTGCGTCAAGCTGCACTACACAAACAGCCTCCTCTTCATTAAGCTCTTTGACCACATCATCTCATCAGTATCTGGGCCTCATCGTGGTCATAAAAGTTATTATGACCACAAAATCATCCTCATTCTACTTTGAGAACGCTGGCTGGCCAGTTATAAAGAAACTCTACGGACGGATCTACACGATTCACGTGGATGATATAATTTGATTAAAAACGGCAAATTTCGCCGAAAAGCGACAAGTTTGCAGGTATGCAATCTAGCTTCCATTTTTCGATGGTCGCTGGGTGTGTGAATTTTATCTTTGGAACCTGAAGTGGTGACGGAGACTATTTGCTGATCCTCATTTCTCCTCACACTCGCAGTCACAGGTCTGATTAAGAAGCGCTCCATTTATTTATTTTTTTAGAACGTTTGGTCCTTCACGCACACGCAACATCAGTCAAGGCGAAAATCTAAAACATTCTTTGGCAACTGGACCGGGTCATATAGGCTACGATGCTTTTGACAAGTTCATTAAATTATCATTATTATTAGAGGAAATCATGGGGGCATTTTTTGCCCCTCTCCTAGTGATATCAGGGGCAACATTTTATTTCTTAGGGGCAGTTTTGCCCTTTGCCCTCGTGTATTTCCGACGCTGGTTACCTCAAAATTTAAGCCCGCAAACTAGCGAAAATTAGTAAATAACTTTTGTAGAGCTTCTTTGCAAAGGTGAAAAGGCTGAAAACCCTGCTTCCATTTCACACATCCTCTTTGTGAAGTGGGATTTTCTGCATTGACGGCTATCAAAACAAAATTACGGAGTAGACTGGACATAAGGAACACACTTCGGGTGTCATTGTCTCCCATTACTCCCAGATGGGAACGTCTCGTTGCAGAGAAACAAGCTCAGGGCTCCCACTGATTCAGCGTTATTGTGAGTTGTATTTATTTATGGATTTTATATTTGTTTTCATGCCGATTGTATCATTTTATTTCGTCGTGTTTTTCCACCACACCTTGAAGGCCGGTCCGTGAAAATATTGTCTTACATGAAACCGGTCCGTGGTGCAAAAAAGGTTGGGGACCTCTGCTCTAAAGCATCCACATGATGTAATGTGTCATGTTCTGGCAAACTAGTTGCATCAGTTGGGTTGACTGTGGTGTAAAGAAGGGAAACACTCTCACTGCTTGCATTTGCAAATACTTCCAACATAAATATTTATCTCCCCAGCGTCTGTTGTAGTCTGAAGTATTTGGAGAGTGGTGAAAGACAGCAGGTCTGTCGTGTGTCTTTTCACCTTCTTGCGCAGTGGCATGAATAATCACCCATCTTCACCCAGCTTTGCACCTCGAGAAGGCATCAGCCTCATTGAGCGTTGCAGCAGCCTGATGTGCCACCTGAAAGAAGCTGTGTGGGTGGTCACCCTAACTGATGGAAGACACATGCATGTATGGGGCACACTGCTGATGAACTCTTGTCATTCAATTCAATTCAATTCATTTTTGTATAGCCCAAAATCACAAATTACAAATTTGCCTCAGAGGGCTTTACAGTATGTACACATGTCATCTTTTCCACGATCCAATGTTGACTAATTGCTAAGATGTAGGACATTTCCTATGCTATCATGAACAAAAAACAAGGCAGATAGATTGTACACATGGTGTTTTACAGGATTGTAAAAGGCGGATTTTAGACTGAGCTAGCAGCAAACCACAGAATGCTAGAGGGCTGGCTGACAGGAAAATACATGAATAGATGATCGGCATAGGCAGCAATAGGTTGGTTGATAGTCTGTGTCTTACAGTGATGGGCCGTGCATTTTATACCTGGGCCTTCTGTGCTGTCTTGCAGCTGAAACACCACCTCATGATGGCACCACAGCTACGGTTATTTGTTTCTAGGAGTTTAACAATACAAGTATTCGTATTAAACCGTTCAGTACGAGGCTTACAAACCGAACAATACGTTTGAATAATACTAGTGCATTTGGAAAATGCAGAAGCTTAAATTGTGGGAAATATAATGTTTTCGGTGGACTGCGCTCACGTAGGAGACAACAGGCTGTGACCTCTCAACCCGGAACAAAAAAAACCACAACAAAAAACAGCTGATGCCCCGCACTTCTGAGAAGCTAGGCTAAACTAGCTTAACAAACAATAACTCCGCGCATGACGGTATGCTTCGTAATTAACGGACAATGCATATAGTCCAAATCTATATAATTAACACAATGACAACAACAAACTCACAAGAACCAGTCACATATATTCATATGACAACAGAGCATGACAAATCAATCCAGCAATTCTGTTTAGGCCAGCAGAGAAGGCTTTGCAGGCCCTGACGGCCCACCACTGGTGTCTTACAAACAAACAAACAAACAAAGAGACATTTCTTTCTGTTCATCTAAAAAAATACTGTCTTGGTCTCTTGACCTTAAGTAGGCTCAGTCACAGTGTTTAGTATTACTAATGTACTGAATGTATGTGTTCTTACATTTTTCGAGGATTGCTGACTGAAACAGTGACAGATCAATGATATGACGCATTATGTTCGGCCAACAAAGAATACTTTGTTCTCAGCAAACAACCCATCTCTACGCTCCTCTTTTCGCTGAGCTCTGTATTCATAACTCTTATTGCCGTACTGGTCATTATTTGAACAATATTGAACAAACACTTTCATATTTATTCAGTTAATTCTCTTTAGACCCACCCAGTCAGTTAAAGGGAGGGGAAAGAGGGAGGGGGCATGAAGCTGGGACTATAGTCCCTCCACTACGAAAAACAGGAAATACTTTCCTCTATCCTTCGTCCATCTCCCCTGGCTTCACCGTGATTCTTCCTATCTCACTCAGTACCAGGCTCCAACAGAGAGGGTGGGTAACTTTCTCTTTTATTTTGATGGAAAGTAACGGGTAGGTAAATCTTATTTTAAACCTATGTAGTTATGTAACTATCTGCTGCTGTTGCAATGGTGTAAAAGCTATCAGCTGTGTGTATGAATGTGGATTTAGCTGATATTATTATTCAACCACTGTAAAAAAACAGACAAAGAACATGAAGGTACTACATTGGTCATGTAAAGCTTATTCAGACACACTGACCAAACAAAACAGGGTGAGGCACAAGTACAATGTGATTTATAACGGATTCATGATGAGAACCAGGAAGTAGTGCAGGGACTGGCTGGGCTTGTTAAGACTGATCCGCATACGTCGCAGCCTTTTTCTGTTCTCAAAATAAAGCAATAAATAATGTTGGTTTCCTTCACTGAAAGAGGCTCTAATGGATCTGGACAAGTACAAAACAAGATTATCGGTGCAAAGAGCTTTTAAACGCAAGCTCTACTGCCCCACGCCTCCCCCACTTAGCAAATGACTTCCATCCGCTTGCCACACACCAAGGCATACTGTAGCAATACTACAGTTTGACATGTCTTTATATTTATACTTTAATACACCTAGTTTTCCCCAGTGGTGGAAAGTAATAATGTACATTTGCTCAAGTACTGTGCTTTGGTGCAATTTTGAAATACTTGTAATGTACTTGAGTATTTCCATTTTATGCAAATATTGTACATTTATTGACAGATTATATACAAAATATCTGGTTATCTTATAAAATATGATGCACTCTTATAGATGAAACTCCTACTAACATTAGATCAAAGATTAGATACAATTAGCTATCTTGACCAACTACAACAGTAAAGTACCACTTATATAATATAATATAACACTCACACTAAGTAGCCACATATTTGTCTCAGGAGATGGTAGAGTGAATACTGGATTTGCAGTTTCGGATGTTCTCGGCAGTGTGGTTTGTAAAGAGGATGTGAAACGTATTGTTAAGAGTCTAGATCCTCTTGAAATGTCAGTTAGTACACAGAAGTCAAGTCACTTCCTGTTGCTGCTGTTCATGAGTTAAATCAATAAATCTTTCTTAAACACATTTTGTAGATATATTTATAACTGGAAATGTGTGTGAGGTGTTACTGTTTGCTTCTAAACCCTCTTTTGCTCTCATCTACATTTGTGAAAACGTTTTTTTTGTATCTGGCTGCATTTCTAACCAAACCTATGAAACTGTTGATGCATGCTTGGTTACAATACAACATTTAGTTTGGCTCCAGTTTATATTAAAGCTTTTCCACATAGCTATCACCATGTCACTATGTAATGAAAAGTGTTCACATGTTTGTATTTTTTTGTGGCAGCAATAGAATACAATGTCTTACATTTATAACTAAGTTCATACTTTTTGCTTATTACCTTTTAAAGCCTGTTGATCAACTAAAGAAAATAATAATACACATTTCTCATATGCAGTAGAGATTTCCGAAGATGGAAAAACAACATGAATCAGCTCCACCGTACCCTGGGCCACCTATGAACTATGGGGGTGCAGTGCCACAGCCAGGTATGTACCCTCAGCCGGGCCTCTCGCCTGGAGCGCCTCCACCTGGTGTTTAGGTCTGTGACTGACCCAGTTAAAAGCTGATACTGTTACCCCTGGTTAATTTTACCCATCTACGGCCTAACAACACTATTTCACACCTTTTTCTTTAAAACAAATGGACCTTTGTCCAAAACAAAACAACATATTTACTTACATAAGCACTTACATGTATTTTATGCAAAGCCAGTTATAGATGATTTATGGAAATATCTGTTCTGAACCATCATTTCCTGCTTTGGTAAACTGTGTTTTATCTACCAGGTGTTGCTTATGCTCCGGCCCTGGGTGCACCTGCCACAACAGGTGAGACTGTTGCTTTCAAATAAGTTTCAAATGAGTCCACAGAATTTTGCATAGGGGGAAGATCGGGGTGGTGGATGAATTGCTGCACTGTCATACAGGAGATTGCTGTTTGTGTCCCATGCAAACCTAAACATAAGCAAGTAGTAGTTTTGATGCCTAAAGCTAACAAAGTACTTTTGTTGTGGAAATGCCTTCAACTTTTTCAACAGAGGGCGACTTTTCTGATTGCAAAAAGAAGGCCCTACCTACCTGACCCTACTTCTCACTTGAATTATTACCTCAGTAAACATTGTAAACATGAGTTTATGGTCTCAATCACTAATGCCAAGTCTTCTTCAATACAGCATGATGTTCATTTAGTAAATTATGCTCCCATTTGGAGTAAATTAGATAATAAAGCAGGCTATGCTTTAGGGCGGGGCTACCTTGTTGTCCAGTCTGGTAGTTGTGTATGTTTTCGTCTTACAACTTTAACCCTTTCACACGTTTTCAGTGCTTTAGAGTTAATTATAACCTTTTTGGTCACACTTTTGGTTGCAAAAAGCCAAGATGGCGACGGCCAAAATGTAAAACTTAAAGCCTCAAAACACCAGTCCACAAACCAATGGGTGACGTCCAGGTGACTGTGGCCACTTCTTATAGACAGTCTATGGTGAAACACAATTGAGATGCACCATTTGTCAGAAGACGTTCATGAATATATGTTCACACCCTGCACACACAGGAAACGAAACTGTGAACACACATCTGGGAGCAGATAGTGTTTTCGTTCCAGTTTGTGAAGTGAGAAAACACAGAGCCACAAAGTCAGTGGACACAGTCTGCAGTTTCCCTCCAAAGTGATCTATAGAATTGCCCATTTATACCCTCCGTGCCTAATAAACAGCTATTGTTCACTGTTTCTTCTTTTGATGCACGTTCACATTTTGAGTGTTGCTTGTAAAAGACGAGTAAGGAGCAGCTCATATGAAGTTTAGGCTTCTCACATGAAGGATGTGTTGCAATTCTCACATCTACATTGATATACAGTACATTTTAAAGTATTTTTTATATTACTGTCTTTCCATCAATGACTTAAATTACAGGAAAGGGAAATTGGAAAGACAGAAACAAAACAGAAAGTCATTATCACGTTACAGTTGCTGTGCTATTGGCAGCCTCTGCTGGTCTTGCTGAGTCAGTGCAGTCAGTACACTTCATCCTCAAATCTGGTAATGACATCTAAGACTGAAAAGTCTAAAATAACAACAGAAATGTCTGACTTGCTGGCCACAACAGTTACACATATTATTAAATAATGCATTAGGAAAAAGAATCATTAGTTATTACCTAAAAATGGGGAACTACTAACTTCCAGTTAGCTTGTAGTTAGGGATGGGCAAAAATACATCAAAATATATTTTGATACAAAATACCCCTCAAATGAATTTATTGAAATAAAATACAAAATACTGGTGCCAGAAAATGTAACAAAATACAATACATGTATTTTGTATTTAAAATATAGGAAATACCTTTTTCTGGATTTTCCGTTTTCTCACAATTTGGTATAGCAGAGCATTCAGGTTTGGGCTATAATGTACACAAAGCTCTGGTGAACCCCACAAAAAGGAAGAACAGTCACAGAATGACAGTGGCCAACTGTAGAATGTATGAAATAATAAAACTAAGAATACTTTCATAATATGCCTTTGGTAGCACTTTATAATAACTACACACTATGAAGCATTAGTTAAGCATGAGTAAACACTTAATTCATCATTTATAAAGCATTGTTCCTACATTAATAATTCATTAGTATGCAGTTCATAACAACAGTTATAAATGTTTTATTCTTGATTAATAAGCTCGTCTATTATGTGCCTGTCAAGGTAAATATTTTATCTGAGTGTGACAGATGTCAACTAGCTTGATGTATAATTGATGTCTGGGTCTGGCTACATAGTCTATTGTACATGGTGATGATGGTTATAATATCAAGGTAGCGATCGATGCTAACATGATAATGACGCTAGCATGCTGTCTAGCTAGGCTAGTGCATAGCATAATTATCTACAACTCCTTAATTATTGGTTTGTAAAATATATAATACTTCATTTACAAATGGGGAATCCATCATTTATAAAGTATGAAAACACAATAATGAAACACATAATAGACAAGCTTATTAATCAAGAATAAAACATTTATAACTGTTGTTATGAACTGCATACTAATTAATTATTAATGTAGGAACAATGCTTTATAAATGATGAATTAAGTGTTTACTCATGCTTAACTAATGCTTCATAGTGTGTAGTTATTATAAAGTGCTACCATGCCGGGTAAATAAAATAAATTGGATATTTAATGTTTTTTAGTTTTTTTTAACAAATGGACATCTACTGTCATAGCCTGGCTAACTGTGAACTATATTATCTGCCAGTAATTGATATGGCATTATGACATTCAGATTGAGAAGATACAGCATAACTTGTAATACAGTGGAAGATTAGATGGTCAGACATCTCTTGATAAGGTTATCACAAGCTCCCAATCTCCCTCTTCCTATAGCTAGCTTAGCTACTCCACTGATAAGTTAACTTGCTAAACACTGGCTATGCACTAGCCTAGCTAGACAGCATGCTAGCGTCATTATCATGTTAGCATTGATCGCTAGCTTGATATTATAATCATCACCATGTACAATAGGCTATGTAGCCAGACCCAGACATCAATTATACATCAAGCTAGTTGACATCTGTCACACTCAGATAAAATATTTACCTTGACAGGCAATCCGTTGAAGATCTGAAGACTGAACTCGTGAACTGTTTTTTGATTCGTGGAGAAAGTATTTTGAGTATTTTAAATACAAAATTACTTCACTCTAAATTTTATTTTGTATTTTGTTACAAATTACGTTGGATTTTTTATCGGCCCTATCAAATACAAATTACAAAATACTCAAAAGTAATTGAAATACGTATTTCAAATACAAGTAATAGAAATACTGCCCATCCCTGCTTGTAGTGAATATGGAAACTAAAGAATATGAAGATAAAACCTGAATTTTATGTGCTGTGCATTTCTCGTCCTCAGTGACTCACTTGATAGTAACACCGGCACTACATGAAATCCCAGGACAAACTCTGTGCCCCCACTGCCAGCAGACAGTGATCACCAACACAGAGCACACTGCCGGCCTGATGACCTGGGCCGTCTGTGGTGGCCTCGCCCTCTTTGGGTAAAAACTTGTCTAGTTTCTATCTCATAAAAAGTAAAAAAAAAATCATTTTTCACAAACTGGTATTAACTGGAAGTTCACAATTCACTTGGTTTTCACCTACAGGTGTTTTCTCTGCTGCTGTATCCCGTTCTGCGTTGAGGCCTGTCAAGATGTGGAGCATCGCTGTCCTTCCTGCCAAAGAGTCATCTACGTGTACAAGCGACTTTAAAATTGACTGTGAATGGGGGAGAATATCACAACGCTTATCTGTAGTCTCTCTTACTCTACAACGTTCTTTTTTATACCGCTTAAAATTATAATCCAAAAGGCACTTATCCTATACATGTTGTGACTCTGTCACCCTATGATTTGAATGCTAATGATATATATATATATTATGCTGTGTTATATACAAAACACTTTTTTTGCAGCACACTAATTCGATTTTGGTGGTCAAAGGTCACCTCATAAAACACATTTTTGGCCATAACTCAATAACTAATTTGCCAATTATGATGATTTCATACAAATATCTAATGAAATGAAGTGATGGCATTTTGGACAGACATGGCGGTATACAATGGAGAGGTGATTACTCAATAGTTTTCGTTAAAAGGCATTTGTTCAATTCACTGTTTGGTATTTTCTACCAAGAGGATACATAAAACTGAGAGATTAAAGCCATGCTAGGTGCTCTGTGAGGCTGTATACAGCGGTGATGAATGCTCACATTAGCATGCTAACATGCTGGAAAATGCAAACATACTAATGCTTCGTAATATGTTCATGTTTGAGTTATGGATGTTAACATGCTAACACTTGCTACCTGTCATTAAACACAAAGTGCAGTTGAGTCTGATGACATATCTTTGTTTTGCAGGTGTGTGGTCATAAACTAATTGAACTTTTGAACTAATGGTTCTAAATGAAGGCTTATCTATCAGTTGCTCATCAGTGACGATAGAGGAAAATGAAGGCTTATCTATCAGTTGCTCATCAGTGACGATAGAGGAAAATTAAGGCTTATCTATCAGTTGCTCATCGGTGACGATAGAGGAAAAGTCCCGATCACAAAAGCCATTCTTCTGGGAGCCTTGAATGTCTGTACAACTTGTTTTTGCATCTGATTGCAGTTATCCAAGTGGCAAAGTATAAATGTGCTTGAAGCCAATGTGTCGTTTGTGAGAGGTGAGAGGCAGCCTGCACCAGAGGTCTAGAGGACCACTTCCACCCAAACCTCCCAAAGGCAATTAAGAGGGGGAGGGAAAACTGTAAGTGCGGGATTTGGGTAAAGAGAGAGAGAATAAATCATTATTTTATGTGTTTATATAGGCTAAGTCTAATAACCTTACATTTAATTCATGTTTTTTCTCATGTATTTTCATATACGACATTTGGTTTAGCTTTATTCATTATATTTCATGACACAATTGTCCTTGCATCCTGCCACTATTCCCCAAAATACATATAATTTATCGTACATTCACTGTAACTGCATGTACCTATTTAGACTGATCTTTGGGGATATGCCCTGCACATGCATCAGTCATTCCCCTTTGTTACCGATGACAGGGGGAAGTATAATCCTGTAAATTTCCCCACTGCAGGACTAATAAAGTTTATCTTATCGTAGCACCCCGTTGCCACAGAGATCCGGTTCAAAACACCGTAAAGGCACGTACACACAAGAGGCAGTGTTATGAAAATATAACTATTTTATTGGTACAAATATAACTCTGTGGTGTAACCAGTGACAGCTGGTTTAGCGGGCAGGAGGAGTTCACAGACCAGGTGCCAAGATAGGCATCACAAACAACTTAAAGCAAAAGAAAAGAAACAAAAGACCAAGGCAGCGTCCCACTAACGACTGTTCAGCAACCCAGCCACCCCCACTTGGATTCCCCCCCAGCTACCATTGGGTGCACTGCTCAGGAAGCTCTGAACCAGCCATCCCCCAAACACACGCTGTCCCCTCCGTACAGGATGCCTCTCAGACACTGCGCTACCGACGCAATTTATCATGCGGCCTCACGCTACGTCTCCGCTTGTTGCGGGAGAGAGAGTAGACGGACTCGGCACCCCCCGCTCGTGACGCCGGAGAGAAAGACAAAAGAACACGATTTGCCCGCAGGTGCATCTTTTCACCTAATCAGAGCCCGTGCACCCCATTACCGGTCCGGCGGATACAATCATTTCACCCCATCAGTTCCACTTGGTTACATTATCTTATAAAGTAAAGGCCCAACAGTGTCAACCACTGCATGGCTGTGCCACCAAACAGCATCTACATAATATCCTTCTACTGTCAAATGCAAATTTAAACTGGCTGGTTACATTATACTGTAACCTACTTTATAGTATAAAGTATCAATACATGTAAATACTTAAGAACAGTTACAACAAAAGTGTACTCTACATCAGTAAATGTACCTATACTTCCTTCACTCTGTGTGTTAGAGCTCAGATTACTGGCTTTGTTGTTCGGGGATTTTCTAGGTTGGCCAATTGATCATAAAAATTAACTTGGATTAATGATTGGCTTCATCCTGAAAATGAAAGTAAGTGGATAATATATATAATGAGAACCGTTCTTCTTGTCCACATTACTTGAAGAGGCACTCTGCAGATATAAAGGTAAGGACTTTCTATTATGTAACAACGGGTAATGTGTAACTGATTTTATTCATATGGTTTCATAAAATGTTTGTCTCTTTATGAATTTTAAACAGAAACACACTTTTATGAAAGACATGCTTTATGTACTGCAGAGTTAAGCCTTCACTTTTACCTCTATAAGTAATTAATCACTGAACTTGAAAGTGAAAATTGTCTTGACTGTCATTTCAATTTGGTACGTGTTGACATAACTTTCACATACTTGAACTATATTTTCTTTTTTTTAGTTAAATTTGTGACCACTGTCTTGATGGTTTAACCTGTGTGTCTCCTGTTATCATATTCTTGCTGCTAGCAACTGCTAGCACTGATGCATAACATGTTCTATGTTTTTCATTAATTATTTAAATTGTATATTTCCTACTACTGTATATGGCTTAGCTTTTCACGCTTGTTAAGCAGCTTCATTTTTTATTCAGAAAAAAACCTTGAAAAATAAATAGAAATAAACACTTTCATTTGCATCTTTACCACTAAGAGTACTTAATTGAAGTTAACATTTCAATTTAGGCATTTGCAACATTCCTTTTCCAGAACATTTTATTTAAATTCATGCACATTTACATGTTAATGTCTCCCTTTACAGCAATGGGGGGAGGTAAGTCTTGAATTGTCATAATTTCACCTTGTACATGTTCCAAATATTGCAAAAGTGATTGAAATGTATAATGCTAACATGTACCAAAAGGAATACATGATGTTGCTGAAGTGTTACGATACAGCTTTATGTTAACATATGTAACTTTCTCTTTAGCATATTTTAGTCAGCCATGGAGGAATGTGACGGAGTGAGTATGAGTCACATGTTGTACATTTAATATAATAAATATAATAAAGTATACTGTTCTAATGTTCTTTTTCTTTGATTAAAAGGAACTACCAGAGAGATCTCAAATTTGTGAAAACTTACCAACCTCGAAACAAAGATGTCAAACATCTCAGAATTCTGCTTCATGGACCGGTCGGGTCTGGCAAGTCCAGTTTCATCAACTCTGTTGAAACTGTTTTAACAGGCAGAGTTGCTGGTCGAGCTTTGACAGATGCAATCTCTGGGAGCAGCTTTACCCAAAAGGTATGAATAACTTGTTAATTGTGGTGACTCTAAAGAACTGTTTAAATGTTTCAAAACCCGTCACAGCCTTATAACTGAAATGGCTATGAAAGCATTAAAGATAACTGATCACATTTGTGCATTTCCACTGATAATTTCCGTACACTATCCAATATTTAGCTTTATACCATGGTCACTAAAACAAATCAGGATTCTGTTTGGTTGGAAGGATTAACATTTAGTAACCGAACAGTTTAATTGGACATCTATGATGTATTGTAGGCCAATGTGTTCAATTGCCTTTTTACATTAATGTATCATTATGAGACTGTAGGTAATGCATCCAGCACTGACTCTTATCAAAAGAGTTTGGAGCTAGTGTTGTTTATGTCACCATCACCAACAGCTGTAAAAAATTATCAATGGCTTCTCAGTTAAAACGACGCAAATTTAATTTGAAATGTGTTTGATATTTGCGTAAATCTAGAATTACAAATAAATTAACGTTAAAATAAAGAAGGATTGAAATAGAGGACTAAAACACTTTTTTTCCCCAAAACATTTTAAAACTCTGAGCCCAGCCTTGTGAAGCTCTTACAGTTTAGATGTTGCTTAACGTAGCCTAATCAGCAGTGCAATAGAGAGGACAGCAGAGATACAGCAATAAGAGTTTGATTCTGAATTTTTGATTGTGTGCTTTAATTTTGGCAAAAACAGCAAATACATTTGGTATAATTGTATTGCACCTCCAGTTCATTTTTTTGTTACCGTGCAGACAAGCTTAGATTTATAGCTTTCATTTAATGCCTCACCTGCTGTTTTCTTGGAAGAAATAATGTCTGTTTGACATTTTTTATTCCAAATTTATCAGGGATTTGCTAAAGTGATGCAAATAATTCCACCTTCTGCTTTACAGTACACGGCTTATAAAATCCACAAAGACCCTGATACGCTTTACTCTGTCATTTTCAATGACATCATGGGCTTTGAGCAAAATAAGACAGGAGTTGATGTGGAAGACGTGAAACTGGCCATGAGGGGACATGTGCCAGATGGTTATAAGGTACAACTCTTTGAACTCTGACATTATTTAAGTTATCTACTTTTCTTTTTTCATACGGTTTTGCATTTTACACTTTTTTTTGCATTACATTGTGCCAAATGCTATTGTTTAATTAACTGTTATATTGAATAGTTAACAGTAGATAATCTTTTTCTAAATCGTTTTTCTAGTTCAATCCTGTAGCCCAGTTTCAGGGGACTGATAGGGACTACATCTCATCTCCCACTCTGGAAGACAGAGTTCACGTCCTGGTTTGTGTCATTACTGCTGGCTCAGTATCTTTAATAAGTGAAGAAGTTGTGAAGAAGCTGAGAGAAGTCAGACTAGCAGCCACTGAAATGGGTAAGAGCAGACATCACAACGGTCATGACTGTGTTCACTAATGGAACCAGATCTGGTTTTATGAATCAAAATACCAGCAAAGCAAATACGGATTATGTTTCTGTCTTGACAGGAATTCCCCAACTGGCTATTCTCACCAAAGTTGATGAAGCGTCTCCTGAGGCGGAAAAATACATAAAAGAAACATACAGGATCAAGTACTTGAAGGAACAGGTAGGCTTTTATTGGTGATTTTGTATTTGTTGTTAGAGTTACATTTTCAGAATTTGAGCAAAAGAATCTCATTTTTGTTATTCACAACTTTGCCATTTACTAATCAACTGAAATCCTGTTACTTAGGTCGACAAATTCAGCATGTTGCTCGGCATTCCAGTGAACTGCATCTTTCTTGTGAAGAACTACCACTCAGAAACCAAAACAGATGAAGATGTTAATGCGCTGATCCTGAACGCACTGAAACAGATGATTACCTTCGGAGAAGACTTTCTCAACAACCTGTAGACCTACATACTGCTGAGGCAAACATTGTATGACCAGTCCACACATTCTCACTCCCAACTCGTCAAATACTAACTCTTGGTCAGGGGCCTTAAGCCTCAAACAAAGCTCTACGTGTCAGTTTCCACTTGTTGCATGCATAGTTTATTTTCAAAATTAACTTCCTTCTTTACAGAAAGTTAGGTTTAGGAAAAGAGAGTGGGTGACGTTAACTTAACTCACTAACAACTCACATCACTACTGAGTGGCTAACGACACTAACAACTCACGCAACTAACGACTGACGTGAAAAAAAGTCCACGATTACTTTAAGTTTTGCACGGGACACGAAGATTGGTCTCCTGGATGAAAGTCCATTGTTTGTCCCCTCCTTCCCTCTCTGTGTGGACTATCTCACTCTTTATACTACATCAGTGGCTCTCAGCATATAATAATGATGTGGGTGGGTTTTCTTTGGAGTTAGTGTAAAGCCCAGTGTGTCTCATACAGATGCTAAAGGGTGCCTCCGTGGGTCGGTATCAGACATCGAGGGGCACTGACCAACCGTCGGTATTTGACGAGTTAGGAGTGAGACTGGGGTCGATCAAAGCATGAACAACTGGCTTCTTTAAAACAATAATAATAACAGTTATGTGCAGGATGCTTTTTGTGTTTTTTATTTTCATTTTCAAGCATGTTATGCATATATTGTAGGCTTCATTACATGCGTCTTAGTTGAGTTAGTTCAAAATTTAGAAAATGTTTCTCCTATTTTACTTTGTGGGATAAAATAAGTATAAAATAACTTGTTCAAAATGTAGATCTGCTAAAAAATATGCTTGTGTGTAGTGCAACATTACATGAAATACATTGTGTAATAAATAAGCTATTGTTCACTGTGGGTGACGTCCAGGTGACTGTGGCCACTTCTTATAGACAGTCTATGGTGAAACACAATTGAGATGCACCATTTGTCAGAAGACGTTCATGAATATATGTTCACACCCTGCACACACAGGAAACGAAACTGTGAACACACATCTGGGAGCAGATAGTGTTTTCGTTCCAGTTTGTGAAGTGAGAAAACACAGAGCCACAAAGTCAGTGGACACAGTCTGCAGTTTCCCTCCAAAGTGATCTATAGAATTGCCCATTTATACCCTCCGTGCCTAATAAACAGCTATTGTTCACTGTTTCTTCTTTTGATGCACGTTCACATTTTGAGTGTTGCTTGTAAAAGATGATAAGGAGCAGCTCATATGAAGTTTAGGCTTCTCACATGAAGGATGTGTTGCAATTCTCACATCTACATTGATATACACTTTAAAGTATTTTTTATATTAATGTCTTTCCAACAATGACAGTTTCACACTACACAATGAGAACAATCGGATCTGTCATTTACCATAAAACCCTCTATCTTTGGATGCCTCAATGACTTAAATTACAGGAAAGGGAAATTGGAAAGACAGAAACAAAACAAAGTAATTATCAAGTTACAGTTGCTGTGCT
The DNA here is from genome assembly GCA_032191485.1 of Leptoclinus maculatus. NCBI lineage: Eukaryota > Metazoa > Chordata > Actinopteri > Perciformes > Stichaeidae > Leptoclinus > Leptoclinus maculatus. Next base: position 14,517,115 of record JAVDOI010000002.1, read on the forward strand.
ATTGGCAGCCTCTGCTGGTCTTGCTGAGTCAGTGCAGTCAGTACACTTCATCCTCAAATCTGGTAATGACATCTAAGACTGAAAAGTCTAAAATAACAACAGAAATGTCTGACTTGCTGACCACAACAGTTACACATATTATTACATAATGCAATAGGAAAAACAATCATTAGTTATTACCTAGAAAAGCAGAACTACTAACTTCCAGTTAGGCATCAAAACGACAGTCAACACAACGATGGGTGACGTGAGTTGTCAAGACAACTACGTCTACTTGTTATATCCAGTCACTGCATTTTATATAAATATAAATGATAAATAACAGCACTAACACATTTTTTTCTGTTATTTCAGTTGCCCCAACAGTGTCAACCACTGTATGGCTGTGGTTACATTATACTGTAACCTACTTTACAGTATAAAGTAGCAATACATGTAAATACTTAAAAACAGTTACAACAAAAGTGTACTCTACATCAGTAAATGTACCAACCTCCTTCATTGGTACTTTCCATGATGCATTTTTTGGATTATTTTAAGTCACATGACTGGCTTCATCCTGAAAGTGAAAGTAAGTGGATAACTTATATAATGAGAACCGTTCTTCTTGTCCACATTACTTGAAGAGGCACTCTGCAGATATAAAGGTAAGGACTTTCTATTATGTAACAACGGGTAATGTGTAACTGATTTTATTCATATGGTTTCATAAAATGTTTGTCTCTTTATGAATTTTAAACAGAAACACACTTTTATGAAAGACATGCTTTATGTACTGCAGAGTTAAGCCTTCACTTTTACCTCTATACGTAATTAATCACTGAACTTGAAAGTGAAAATTGTCTTGACTGTCATTTCAATTTGGTACGTGTTGACATAACTTTGACATACTTGAAGTATATTTTCTTTTCTTTTTTGTTAAATTTGTGACCACTGTCTTGATGGTTTAACCTGTGTCTCCTCATCTGCTTGCTTTAAGCAACAGCTAGCACTGATGCAGAACATGCAGGGTAGGAAATTTAAATATTTTTTAGGGCGCAATTTTTGCCCCCACTGACTGAAATCCAGGGGCATTTAACAAAGAATTGGGGGCACTTTTTGAAATTTGTGAAATATCATTTAACCTTTGTTCAAAATAATAAATATACTTAATTAGGCTTACAGTATATGAGCAATTGTCATCAAATGGCAATAATAAGACTATAAGGCAGTAGTCTACAGATCCAAAGTGTTTTCTTAGATTTTTTGAACAAAAAACAAACAGAAAACATAAATCAGACAATCATATTCAATTGTATTCTTATTTCTTTGTGGTTACTTATTGTTATTATTAAATTTTTTTAAACAACTATTAACAATTATAACTTTTTTTCTTTCTTTTTTTATAATTATAACTTATTATATTCATACCTGCAAACTCATAAGAGGTGAAAGAGGTGACAAGCACCCGAACCCGAAACCCTGTCGGGGTGTGTGTGTGTGTGTGTGGGGGGGGGGGTTACCCGGGAGAATTTTATTTTAAATATGAGCTTTAAAATGTATAGCATTCTGTACTCTGAGAAGAAAATTAAGTGATAAGACATTTACTTTAAGCAAAAAACTAATTTATTATTCAGTTATTAATCAGTATTTCAGCTCTATTATTAACCTTTATTTAGACAAAATCCATTGAGACCGTGGTCTCATTTTCAAAAGTTTTAGTCATATAAAAACAAAGATAGCAAGAGTAGTGAGAACCATCGACTGTACAAAATAAAGTGATTAGTTTTCATTGAACCCTGTTACTGTATGGCTTCATATTAACTTCCACTGTTACGGTACAGCTGTTAGAATTGTCGCCTATCATATTTGCAATTAATATTCATTCAATCCAGTTCAATTATTTAAATGAAAATGATAATCTACTCTGGCTAAAGTAGCTGATCAAGGGTAAAATAACAGCTGTGATCTATACACACCTCTGTATTAGCAACCCGCTGAAATGAGGATACAGGCACGTGGGACTGTTAGTACACTGGCTGTGGTCATCACAGTGAACAGTGTCTGGCAGTGTGATGAGAGGGCACGCCCTTGTTGCTGTACTTTATCTCCTTGGAGCAGAGGCTGCATTCAACATACCCTGCCTTAAAATACTGTGACAGCGGGAAGCTGTACTCAGGTCTGTGTAGACCTCCACCTTTATCCAGGCCCAGCTCCACTCACAGCTCAGCCCTGCGTCAAGCTGCACTACACAAACAGCCTCCTCTTCATTAAGCTCTTTGACCACATCATCTCATCAGTATCTGGGCCTCATCATCGTGGTCATAAAAGTTATTATGACCACAAAATCATCCTCATTCTACTTTGAGTTAAAAAACAACCTGCCAGCAGATCCGCCGGTGTTCCGGTTTAACGTTAACGAGTGACCGCGTGAACTGAACCGCAACACGGGGAGGCTGCATGTTTCATCACGTTACGTTTTTTCCTCCTAAATCGCGATAATGACGAACGTTAACAGTCGACAAAGTTCCGCATGCAGTGGACGTTAACTTAACCCAGCAAGTCTGAACTGTAACGGAACATAACGGAACTTTAACTTTAACGGAGGGAAATGAAGACGGTGTAGACATCTTAACGCTGATTGGACAAGACTCGACACATCAAATATGTTTTATTGCAAAGATCACGACATCACCTTTTCTCCTCATCTCACTCCAATCTGAGAAACACTGGCTGGCCAGTTGCCCCCCCCCCCCCTCACACACACCCACCCCCAAAAAAATGAACTCTACGGATCTACACGATTCACGTGGATGATATAATTTGATTCAAAACGGCGAATTTCGGTGTGTGAATTTGATCTTTGGAACCTGAGATGGTGACGGAGACTGTTTGCTGATCCTCATTTCTCCTCACACTCGCAGTCACAGGTCTGATTAAGAAGCGCTCCATTTATTTATTTTTTAGAACGTTCGGTTCTTCACACACACGCAACATCGTCTGGCTTGAATGCGGCCGAAATTAGTTTCCTCCGTAGGGTGGCCGGGCTCAGCCTTAGAGATAGGGTAAGGAGCTCGGACATCAGGAGGGAACTTACTGTATGAACTGTATCATTAAATACATGCAGAGGTACAATTACATTTTTCTTTCTGTCCAGATACTTCTTTGGATCCAGTGAAAGGTAAAAAAATTATAATTTCTTGACAGTTTAGCTTTGTACTTTAACTTTCTCTCTAACTTTTGTGTTTTCGGTGAATTAAATTGTATACATGTAATTACACATTCAAGAAGAATAAATACTTTGCTCATGAAGCACCTGAGTCAGTCTGAACTTACAAATGAATATTCTGAAATATGAAGCCTCAAATATTCTGTCGACATTTGGTTTGTTTTTGGTAATAAATATTGTTTAATAATGTTTCTTGTTTACAACTTATATCTTTTTGTAGGGATGGGTGGAGTATGGTCAGATTCGGATCCGGATCCGGATCTTTCTGAGCGTAAGATACTCAAAATATTTCAGAACATTGTTTAAACTCAGAAGATTACATCACACATTTATTTGACGAGTGTGAAGGAGAGGGATAAGTAGATCAACAGTTGTGAATAAAACCCTACACACAGTCAAACTTATAAAAATACATTTGAGAAATGTATAAAGATAAAAAATAAAAGATTCTTCATTTGTGTTGAAATAATGTATTTGACGGATATATTACATCAATGTGTGCACTCTGCAGCTTTGCTGAAAGAATGGAGGAGCGTACGATGGGGGTGAGTGGTTTGTTTAATTTATGTTGCCTCTGGTGTTTAATGGCTTTTCTTCAACTAACTATTGTGAAAACCAAAACTGCGCCACTGCAGCACACTCCTTTGTTGAGACTGCCTCTATTACTGTCATTTTGGTTTGTTTCAGTTTCAGTTTCATGGTGGTTTAGTTTGTGTCTGTGACGACCGTGCAGCAACCACAAAATATGTGCAACATATGGAAAACTAATGTTGAAGTGCATTGTGATCTGAAATGTAATCTTACCTTTTCTTTATTGAACAGCCATGAAAACAAAGACCTGCAGTTTGTGAAGGATTATCAGCCTCATAACAAAGAAGTCAAACAGCTCAGAGTTATCCTTCATGGACCTGTAGGTGCTGGCAAGTCCAGCTTCATCAACTCTGTCGACAGTGCGTTACAAGGCAGAGTTACTGGTCGAGCTTTGGTGGATACAATCGGTGGAGAGAGCTTCACCATGAAAGTATGAATCCCTTTTCAGTGAGGTTGAACTAAGGTCGTATGTTACGCACTGTAAAACTTCATGAACTTAAACAACTCTTTCACCTAGTATTTCCCATTTATTCATTTTTGAGTGCACTTGTAAATATAATTGCAGTACACAGCTCAGGCAGCAGCAATTGAGCAACTATTGTGATGAAACTAATGAGCATGATATAAAGTGCCTCATAGACCTTTTTCAATATGTAATAATGTCATAATGTCTGCGCTTTTCTGTTTTACAGCACAGCACTTACAAAATCAATAAAGGAGGACCAGGGACATTTTACCCTTTTGTCTTCACTGACTTGATGGGCCTTGAGAAGAGAGCTCATGGAGGAGTTTGTGTGGAAGACATCCAACTGGCCATGAAGGGGCACATCAAAGATGGTTATGAAGTACAGTCCAATTAATTACTGACTTCATTAAGCTTTGTTGGATATATTTCAGTAAAACAATCCAGCTTTGAGATCTGTTTTGCATAAATAATTGTATTTACGTGAAGATACATTTAAGGAACTATTTGCACAAGTTATTCTTTGATTCAGTTTTACATTATTTTCTAGTTCAATCCGTGCTCTAAAATATCAGAGGATAATCCAAACTACAACCAGGACCCCACTCTGAAGGACCAAGTTCATGTTCTGGTTTGTGTCATCGCTGCCAACACAGTAAATTTACTGGATGATGAATCTGTGAAAAAGATGAGGGATGTCAGACTTGCAGCTTCACTCATGGGTAAGGTTTAGTTTTTGGGGTTCATAAATTAAATCAAATAACCTGACAAACATTAATCTGATTGAATTGGATCTTTCTATCGGCAGGGATTCCCCAAGTGGCTATTCTCACCAAAATTGATGAAGCTTGTCCAGAGGTCAAGACCGATGTAAAGAACGTGTATAAGAGCAAGTACCTGAAGAAAATGGTAAGTTTCTATTTCATGAGTTTGTAGAGTTGTTATTCTAATTGGAATACAATTTTGCTTAACATTTTAAAATTTAAACGCAAAAGTCTTTTTTGAGCAACATTCCTTAAATGTGCAATTTTTTCAAATTAGGTGGACGAATTGAGTGTTAAGCTGGGCTTTACACCGAACTGCATCTTTCCTGTGAAAAACTACCATTCAGAGATCGAAACAAAGGATGAGATTGATACACTGATACTGAGCGCACTGAAAATGATCATTAACTTGGGAGAAGACTATGTCAACAGCCTGTAGACCTACAAACTGCTGAGGGAAATCTTGATTTATCTCAGCATGAAATAAAGTCAGTTTGTGAACAGGATGTAATTAAATAAAGAGGGACTTATGGCTTTTTGCTTTTCATTTGTAAACATGTAATGCATATAGTATCTGCTCTAAATGGTCTTACTTCTACCTAGTTGAATAAAGTATGATAGGCTGTATCACTATCACTATGCATTTGAGTTTTTGCATTATTATTTTGTTAGTTATCCTTTGTTGATTCGGGTGTTGATTTCTGATGTTCCAGTCTCCCAGTAATCATAACACATATCTGAAAACTGGGCTAAATATGATTGAAAAGTGAAATTTATATCAGACTACTGATTACATATGCTGTATTGTTTTATTTCAATGTTTGGACCTGCTATTGAATAATCGTGCTAATACTGTTTGTGTCTGCTGTTCAGGTAAAACCCACAATAAATAACATAAATAATGTAATTTGTATTTAGTCTCCTTTTATTTCATTCCTTTTAGTCCATACCATACACTAAATTGTCTTGTAATGCAATCCCTTTGAAGTGATCCACGCTGTATTACACAATTGTATGTAATATGTGGTAAGGCATGTAAACTGGGGGCATGAATTGACCTCTTATGGTGACGAATACAAATTAAAGTAAAATTATTGTAGGAGTAATTTCACCTCGATCCATCAGAGCGCAATCGGAGGTGCTTGTCAGTGAGCATGTTTAATGAAGCTATATTAAGATTCAGTGTAAATGTGTCCCTTTTGAGTCTGGAGTGTTAAAAGGAGATACTCATATATTTTTTTATTTATATAATTTATATTTGTATATTTCTACTGACAAATGTGAAAACCTTATGATGTTCTCGTGCCATTTCTTTACAGAATCTCTTTCAGAATATGATTGAGGTATTTTCTTCTCTTTCTACGCCTTCTACGTCAAATCATTTTACGTTGTTGGCGCGATGTGACGTCATCGCGTGATCTGGTCAACAACTCAGCTGTTGTGATGGTGGCTTCTCGTACCGTCGGAAATCTTGGAATTACAACTCCACCCCGATGAAAAACAAAACAAAATGACTAATAGGACAGGAGAGCTCGTGATTATTTATGACCTCCCAGTAGATATAATGCAAATGTTACATTTAGTAAAAGTATTAATACATAGATTAAGTATTTTCCGGTGTAGTTTCCCCTCTATTATATTAGTGTAGGACCAACACATATGTGGGTACCACACTACTATAATACGGTTCTATACAATATGATTTTTATTCCCACAAGATCAAAAATATATTTCTGGAGTCGATGGTCTTCGGACTGTGATTTTGGTATTCCAGTGAAACTGGTAAATACAAGCTTTGAAAAAGTATTTGAATGCAACATGGGACAAGTGAGTGGAAAAAAGAGGAAGACATCCACGTAGCCTCTCTTGCATCGCAGTCGCACGGCCGTGTAATGTCCTCAATGTGTAACGTTACGCTTATTTGATGAAACGCTGCATGCAATTAAGCCGATAGCGGTGTTCACAGTGGCGGGGTAACGCGGAACAACCCACATCGGTCCCGTTTGCTGAAAGGGGGGAGAGAGGACTATAAAATGGAGCTGGAAGACGGAGTTGTGTACCAGGACGACCCGGGGACATCAGCGATGATGTCTGAGCGGGTATCGGGCCTGGCCAACTCCATCTACCGCGAGTTCGAGAGGCTCATCGGTAAATACGACGAGGACGTGGTGAAGGAGCTGATGCCGCTGGTCGTGGCGGTGCTGGAGAACCTGGACTCGGTGTTCGCGGAGAACCAGGAGCACGAAGTGGAGCTGGAGCTGCTGAAGGAGGACAACGAGCAGCTCATCACCCAGTACGAGCGGGAGAAAGCGCTGAGGAAACATGCAGAAGAGGTGAGTTGAATGGAGCTGTGGAAAAAACACAAAAAAACGGGATGGTCACCGGCATCCTCGTGAGGAGGAACGAGGGCTGCCTCAGGTGTTTTGCCCTCCCAGCATCCCTTTGCGATGACTTAACCTGTGCACGTGGCCGGGGCAGCATCCTGCCCGTCCTGCCACGGAGCTCGTTGGATGTAAACAAGGCAGTGTCATGGCTAACGTCAGGCTGAATTGGCCCTCTCTTTGTATTCGCTGTGTGTCACAGAAGGATGGTCAGCGACACTCTAATCCAAGGATGGGACTTCTTACCCACTGCTTCAACAAAAGCATATTTCTCTGTTAAATCCATCTACAGCCATCAGCTCACCTATTGCATCAGATAGTGAAGTCACTGTCTGAGCCCTGTGAGACCCTGACTGAGTAAACAGCAGGTGATGTGACTCAGCGTTTTGGGGCATCACTGTAACATAAGTTTAAAAAAACCCACAGGGATAAGAGGATGGAGACAGACAAGCAGTCAGTAGGATTACATACAAGCTTTCACTGTGATAGGACTCACTACAAGCATCCAACCACAGCTTTACCCAAATTATACCTTATGATGCTCATATTACTGTATTTAGGGTCCTCCACTAGCCGACCTTTACCCCTGTTCAACGCACGTAAGATATTAACCTTTAATATGGTCCAAGCTGCAAAACAATACTCGTTCCTAGTAATGCCAGTACTTGATAGCATTTGTCACTGGTAAATGCCCACACCTCCAAACTCTCTTCAAACTCCATACCTTCAGTCTTTCTGTCATAAATTAGGCTGCGATAATTAGAGGACGAGTAGTGCTCCGCGTGACGTAAAACTGACTTTGATTTGTAAAAATTGGTGGAGTTGCCCTTTAAATTAACAAATATGAAATCAAGTCAGCATTTGCTGCTACACAAAGTTTGATTAAGCAACCAAATGGGTGAAAAGCTGTCACTCGTTGATCAGACACGGCCAACAAACATGACCCCCTGATGCGTGTGTGTGTGTGTGTGTGTGTGCAGGCATGTCTCAGGGATCTTGTGTATTGTCTGGGATATTGCCTAAGATGTGTGTGGTTTAAATGTGTGAATCTGCCTCCTGGCCCTGAGCTTTTGAATTGAAACGTGATGAGACTCAGACCGTCTGTCCCAGCTTGCATTTTTGGACTCGGGGCCTCGGGACAGCAGGGACACTGGCCCCAGTACGCTGTGGACACGTAGACCCCTCTGCACACACATTGACAGTGAAGCGGTGTGACAGCCAGGCACACATAAACACTCACACACACGCTGCACACTGACAATACTCCTGTATCCTTCACTGTTATAGTAACATATCATGTCAACTGTACAGTAAATCTGTGTACGGGATTGTCCTGGAAAGGAAGAGAAGCTTGTCCCCTCCCCTGAGGAGTAGTGAGCAGCGATACGCTGAGTCTGATGGAGAGGCATGGTATAACTTCCAGGTCATGTGATCCTTTGTCACACACAAGCAGAAAGGGAACTTCCACCAGCTTGCATTTTTTTTTTAGTGCCTGGATTTAGAAGTGAAGTCACCTTTCTTCTTCCAGAGGAAATAGATTTAGTTTTTTCGACCTTTTGCTTGCTTGGCCATTGATTGCTTTTAAAAAAAATCATGATCAAGATTTCACACAGACACAAAATAGATGGTATCATCATCCTCCCGGCTCTGTTATTGCAACCCTGTTTCCTCCGATCTCTGATGTAATTTGTAGACATAGACATGAAATTAAACAGTGCAAATTACTTATGATATTAATGTCCGACATTACATTGATTTTTATTAAGTCTAAGGAATCTATCCAGCTGTTCAGATCATTAAAACTAATTCACAGCCTTCTCATTGTTTTTTCTCTCACATGTATCTAGAGTCTAGAGTAGACCATCAATCATTACCAGTTATCATCTTCATCACTTTGCCTCATTTATACATTTTCTTATATGTAAATACCTGCAATAAAGTATGAACATAGGATGGCCGCTGTTGAGATTTCTTACATACACTTTCAGCTCTACATTATTTAATTATTTATTTATTTGAGCAAATGTTTTTTGCACATTTGTTGAACATATGAATTGGGCAACCCTGAGTGCTACATATGAATAAGATAAATTTAATCTTGAGATAATTTGTAATTTAGTCTGAACAAAATATGTTTTAGTTTTTCAGTCATATAGCTCAAAAATATCAGGCTGCCAAGCAGGCTGTGGCATGTCTTAGAACATCAAGCTGCAGTAGGACTCAAGCATCCAGAGGAAGAGGAAGGGCAGCCACATTAGGGCCTTGGCTTGCTCCGCTGGACAGGATGTGGACGCTGACACACACTCAGAGGTCCGCCTAGAAGGAAACTGGGAGGAACGGGAATTTCCGAATGAACCCTTAAGTCAAAATCTTGCTCCTCTAATCCTGGTTTAGTCTTGTTTTTGTTTACATCCACGCCATCAGAGTATATGTTCTGGAAAGTTACGCTGTCACACATGTCGTCTGTGATATTATGTAATGCACTGTGTATAGGGCTACAACTATTATTTTTATTATTGATAAAATCTGTGGATATGTTTTAATTCATCAATTGTTTCTATGAAATGTAGTCGGACCAACAGTTCATCCTCTCATTGAGAAGCTGTAACCAGAGAATGTTTGCAATATTTTCAACTATTTTGCCTGAAAAATAATTAATGATACACATTATTTAGCTCAAGCGCTTATCTTTTTCACTAATATGTTAATAAATGACAAAAAGGAACCTGATTATCCCTTTAAACTGCGTCAGACTACAATGAGTTTTGATGGGTTAGGGATGAAGTGCCAGTGAATCTGACCACGCTCTGTGTTTCTGTTTGTTCTTGTTCTTGTCTGCGTTCCTGAGCAGAAGTTCATTGAGTTTGAGGACACGCATGAACAGGATAAGAAGGACCTGCAGAACCATGTGGACAGAAAGGAGTCCCATTCGCGGCAACTGGAACTCAAGATCAAGAACTACGCAGACCAGAGTAAGCACGAATGATATATTATGAATGTCACTCTTCTCACAATCACTGTTCTCCGTTGTGTCACGGGGAGACATCCATTCATTGAGATGAAAAATCAGTTATGACCCAGTAGTATGATCTTTTATTTATCCGTCTGTTCACATGTACAAGGCGTTTCCTTATTCTTTTTCTCTCTTCATGTAATCTTCCTCACTTGTTTGATGTCTCTCTCATGGTTTGTTATGCCTACTTCCTGCACACACACACACACACACACACACACACACACACACACACACACACACACACACACACACACACACACACACACACAGAGTCACACTCTCTTCCTCCCTCTTTGCTGGGGTAACTAACAGTAATGGGATTATAGGATTTCTGTTATTCACGTCCTCCTAATGCAGCAGTGCATTACCTCCCATCTCATTGGTGGATTACGGAATGGAGGCAGAGCGATTGGCTCTCACATTCGGTCTGGTTGGAAAAAGTGGATTCACACTGTGACTGGTCTGGTATGTAGTGGCAAAGCTACACAGCTGGTTAAAGTCATGCATTCACACAAAGCTGTGAGAAAATGCCAATATGAATTTCTTTTGTATCTTAATGTTTAGCAGAAGCATCAACAAGGCAAACATAAGTGGCTCAATGTTTGGTTTATTCTTGAAAATTAAATGTAACTTGATTTATTTTTACATCACCATCTTTTTTCTGAATTTGGGAAAATGGAGATCCTTGAGTGTACACGCTCCACACAGCTATTCAGTGGGTTCAATCAACGCTTGGCCACTCCCAGTGAACAGTAAATCATTCATTCATGACTGTATGTTGCAGCACCTGAGCTCATTGCGTCCTGAGTCATCTAGGACAGAGTCCACATCTAAAGATGGGCAATGACAGCTTAGCTCAGATTTTTCTAAGCCATTCTCCTGCTTTGGTCTTGGCTTTATTTCCCCTTGCTTGGCACTGAAGAGACGGATAATTAATCCGTTTTGTTTTGTTTTTAGGGACATTTGAAGCTCATTTCTATTTGTACCGTCAGATCAGACATCCAGTGATTGTGAGATATGCACCGCTCCTTTAAAATAATTTTTTTTACATCAGTGAGGCCCTCTCCTCATCAAGCAAAAGGCATCCAACAATGTGATGATGAAGACTTGTACATCGGCACATGTCTCACCCTCTTGCCTTCCGAGCAGATTTATGACTTTAAAGGTTTATTACGCAGCTCCCACACAGAACAGGGAAATCACACTGTTGGCATTTCTTTAGTGTTGTCTGTGTTACAGAAAAAAACGTCTTTTTTTTTGTGTTGGTGTTAAACAGCTTTTTAGTTAAATTAATTATTAATTCAATCAATATCATTGGCTGAATGCTCAGCCGCACGGTGATTTGCCAACCTTGGACAGCACTAATACGAGCACACAGGAGGGATTACTTCAGTCCTCAGCCGTCTCCCCTGTGATTAGTGTCTGTATAGCCATTCGCACTTCCCTGCATTACATGTCTCCATCCCCCCGGTAATGCCAGAATACACACAAAGATAAGGACATCATCATACGACATGCAGAAGCTTTAGCTGCTGTAATTGATAGTGTATATCCGTCTGTGGCAGGAGCTCTCTGTGTAGCTTAGGATAGACCTGATGCGCTAGTAAGGGATTAGGTGTTTTTGTCATTTCTTAAATCAGCCCAACATTGAAACCCGTTTCAGTGAGAGAACCGGCAACTCTAAAGCTCATTACATGTATAAACGTCATATCTCGTATGTTTAATCTGCACAAAAATCACAGTGTGAAAACGATGATTTGGGGTGTTTTAGGGGGTGTTTTGTGCTCGACTATTTCTTGGCTCTGAGCAGTTGCAACCGGTATTCTCCAGGAAGTTACTGGGCCCAGGCAAGAAACATTTTTACACAGTTTTTGTACAAACAAGATATAACTTGTTATTTTATCATTTTGCAAATAGTTCATAGACAAAGCATTATCCTTGTCTTATGTCGTGTAAATTGACTTCCTGAAACTGAGCGGTGTTGTATTCTGTTTCAGTCGGCAGGTTAGAAGAACGTGAGTTGGAGCTCAAGAGAGAATACAACTCCCTCCATCAGCGACACTCAGAGGTAAGGGGGAGAGAAAGGATGGGGAAGGAACTATTGTCAAGTTGTTATCCGTAACCACATTGATGACTAGTTTCCTCTGGCTCTTTGGTTTGACTTCTGCAGATGATCCATAACTACATGGAGCATGTGGAAAGGATAAAAATGCAGCAGATAAGCGAGACTTCAGAGTCAAGCGCGGTCGGTCGAATCAGGTAAAACCACAACAGCTACGTTAAGTTTGTATTAATGCTGCGTTCACGGCAGATTGGATGGATAGCAGAGAATGGCAGCTGATAACTTGCAAACATTCACGTCATCAAGACCAGGGTTTCTGTTTGAATTGGTGCCGGTCTATGTGTCCTCCTGGAAGATGTCAATGTCGCGGACAAATGGGCGAAATTTCGGTCAAGTAGCTTTCTTTTTTCCATCCAGGAGAGAGCGGCCTCTTTCTTTGGGGATCTTCCCATCACCCATCGGAGCGTCTCTGCTAATCCCCGACTCCCAGGCCAGGGCAGAGACACCGGGCACAGAGGGCTGGAGATTCACTGACCCAGCACGGTCCAACACTAACCTCAAGGTAGGCGTGTGGAATGGCTCCTTCATGTGAGCTTTAATCACAGTAGGTGGAAAATAATGACTTATTCCAATAGACACACAAATAATCTTTGAATTACCGACACAAAAATGCAAAAAGACGATCTGAAGACACGGTAAACTCTGATTTTCCACTCTGAATTATGATGATCTTAAATAGTAATTTTTTTTCCCCCACATGATTCAAATTATTTGGTACTTGAAGATTAAGTGTGCTTTCACCGTTTCAGCTGTTTGATCAAAATGAGTGTCAACCGTATACAAAGCATACACAAAACAAAATGCATAAAAATGGAGAATGATCTGATCGTTTTAATCCCTTTTGAGTGTTTCCAGCCCTCCTGCCAGTGCTGGAAGATGGAGGAGGTTTGGCTTTGGATCCATTTTAAAAATAGGGAACCTTTGATGAGGCTCGGGCGTGCCAAGGCGTATTTTAGTAGGCGTCTGACAAGGCCATCTCTGTTTTCAGACATCCTCCTCTGTAGCCATTGATGAATATGCAAACTTGTCTGTTCTCCTGGTGCAGCAGTCAGAGGAGATACATCTATGAATACTCGTATTCTATTGATGCAGGTGCAAATTATAATCCAGAGCTTTATTGTTTGATGTGTATTTTTAGTGATTTCAATTCCTGTTAAACTGTTTAAAGATTCACAAGTCATTCTTCTAACATTGACGTTATTATGGTTATGGTCACTCAGATGAAATGAAGCTGTTTTTATAGTAAAACACAGTGAGTGGTACTCAAAACGTTTTTGTGTGTGGGTTATGTCTGTGGCAGTTAGGACCTGGAGGGTGACCATGTTAATTCAGCCCACTGCTGCATCTTTGTTAAAACTGGGACATCAGCTCTGTGGCGTGATGCATGATGGGAGTGATGCCGCTGTATGGCTCGCAGCCAGTCACTGAGGGACAAAAAGTGATTAGTTCTTATGCAATCAGTGCTACAGGACGGTTATTGTTGAGCCATACCCTTTTGAACATGAGTGGCTTTGATATGCAGACAGGCTCTTAGACTTAAACAGAGACCTCATATTTATTTACGGGGGTAGGTGGTGCCTCAAATGAAGAGGAACGACAGGTTAATAAGGTGCATATGCCGCATGCAAGGCCTCCATCCACAATAAGAGCATCCCATTGTCTTTGAAGCTGGCATAATTATATTTTTTTGTTTAATTAAACGGGACCTTTTAGAAAGCAGTTAAAGGGGCTGAAGACTACACATTTTAAAATGACAAAAAGGGTGTAGAGTTAGAAAGAAGTGAGCTTACCAGACCTCTGTAGCTCCTCATCTCTGCTGCAGGTTAGCTGCTCGGGGCTACATTAGCAGCTACTAGCATAACATCACCCGAATCTCTGGCCGAACTGCCGACAGTCCAGTTGCATTGTAGGTAATGTGTTGGCGTGGGATAAAAGACTATATCTCTGGTTCAGCTGCATCAGTTGTGGTACCTTTTGTAAAAATTGTCTGTCTGTCCGACAAATCTGTTGTTTATTGTTATGCACCAAATACCAAGCCAAATTCCTTGTATGTGTAACGTACTTCTGACACATTAACAGCTTGGATTTCTGCACTTCGTATCAGTCCAAGTACAACTTGAAGGTATCTTGGCCGTTAGTTAAACTAAAGAAACAATTTGGTCGGACAGCAACTACTGATATCCATCAGAAAATTGTGAAAATGACCCACCACAATTTCTGACAAGATGTCGTCAGCAGATAGCTTGTTTTATGTGACCAACAGTCACATAAGATAAAGAAAAGCAGCGAATGAACTGGGGAGTTTTACTTGAAAAATGAACTATAAACCGAATATCAAAATAGTTGCATTAACTACTTGTTTCAATCCTACAAATGTTACCATCAGTCACTATTGTAACACATAGATTTAATGGGTACATTATGTACAGAAAATGATTAAGATTGCTCTATTGCTAAACTAGCTAGTATGAGCTAGCCACATGTGCACACACACACACACACACACACACACACACACACACACACACACACACACACACACACACACACACACACACACACACATCTACATACACTGTTAAGATAGTACTGATCCATTCACATCACAGACATGCACACTTTGTTGCGTATGCATTTCATCTGAACTGCTTCTGCACATGTGAGCTTCATTCTTACTCTCCCCCCCCCCCCCACCCCACAAGCAGTTGGACTTTGTCGACCCCCCAAAGGCAAGGGAGGGTAAGAGTGCGCAGGACTCTACTTGGGGGAAATCACTGGCAGATGACTGCAAGGTAGTTGGATGAGTGGCGGAAGTGCCAGCAGCACGCCTGCATTGGCTGTGGACAGCACACTGTTTGTGTTTGCGTGTGTGTGGGCTTCAGTAGTCTCCCCCCACTATGCTGTTTCATCATTTCAAACACGTCGCCTCTCACTTTGTGCATTTATAGACCCTCACTTCACAGACCACCTGCACTAGATCATGCTACATGCAACCATGTCCTGTGTGAGGGCCTCATTGTTTGGGGTCTTTTTAAAAATCTCAAGTGCACACACCAATCAGCTGTGTCGCGAATGGAACTGGTTAATTATTTTAATTATTAATCTTTCGAAATCAATAACAGCGTGGTTGCATCTGGTCTCTATTATTCTTTACCATTAAAATGCATGACTTTTATATTTCACCTGCTTCTTTGTGAATTTGCTTCATTCATTCATGCAGCTCTTCAACAGAACTAACATTGTTCATCACTCATTGTACAATAACGTAGCATCACACATACAAATAGTGTCTTTTAATTCTGTATTTGTGTCATACGTTCTAACGTGCAGTCGGTTTATACGTTCAGTCTCTGTGCAGTTTCTTCTTAACTGTTTTTTAGTTTTTGAATATCGTGTGGGTTTATGTTGTGTTGTGTACTGGAGGTAGAATGGCAGCTCCCATTGTGGCCATGTTTAATTTCAGTTGATGTCGTGTGGCTCTGTGTTACTCGTCTGTGTTTGTGTCCTACCTCTGTGTTGCTCATGTTTTCTCTCTGCATCTGATTGGAAAACTTTCCTCAGTCCATCCGCAACGTTGTTTAGTGTTTCACGGTTCTGTCTTTTTTGTGTTGATTCATAGTATTTCTGTTAGATATCCTGATGTTTTAATGAGCTCCAAAATCATGGAAAAGAAGCCCAGTCCCCTGTAGCTTAGTATTTCAAATGATTGTATTTAAGGGATTTAGAGGTAGATTTTCACTTGGACTCAATTGGACTTATGTCTTGTGTTATTCTGCATGTGTAGTGTATGTAGTAACCCTCTAACCCTTTCTAGTTTGTGATTAGCTCTTTCAATCTGTCCAACCATGTTAGACCTGTTAGATCGTAAACTGTGTTGTTATCTTTGTGGTCCAAATGTGTTCTGTATGTCTTGTTTTATCTCATTTTTTGTAAAGTTTCATTGTGACCCCTGTCTTTGAATAGCTATCTGTAATATTGCTGTATTTAAGCTTCTTTTTATTACAGGATGAGCTGTCGGACTTCACCGGCTCCAAGTCGGCCACACCAATGTCCACCACAGACACGGTGAAGGGAGATGGGAACAGTAAGAGCACGGAGGTGCAGGTTGCACCGGGGACCAGGTCCATATTAGTGGGTAGGGTCAAACATCATGAAACTGCACAAGTCACAGAATCCCATTCATTAGTCATCTGTCTTAATGGCCTTCATGTATTTCCGTTCTTTGTTATACACAGTATATGAAGGGTTTGGCATACGGTGTTTGTGCTGTAGAGGTTTTATTACTTCATTCTGAAAACATCCTAGTTTTTAGATTTTGACTCACATATAGTGTCTTTCTTTCTCTTTGGTATTTTGGCATGTGCTGTGTCAAACGCAGGTTTGCCTGAAAATGAGGAGCGCTCCGATGTGCAGGACATCATTGAGACCACCCCTGAGCTGGACATGGATGCCATTGGATACAAACCCGGCAGGTACTAAGAAAAAAACATGCTATTAGGTCAGTTTTAAACAATGTTTCATCAGGTAGCGTAGCATCACCTCCTGTTCTTGTTCTTCTTCTAGTACTCCTACTAAAGGCATTGAGAACTTGGCATTTGACCGAAACACAGAGTCTCTGTTTGAAGAGCTGTCTTCTGCAGGCACTGGGATCATAGGGGATGTGGATGACGGGGCCGACCTGCTGGGTGAGTAAACACGTTATCTTCGTTGGAACAATGCAGCATTGAACCTTAAAGTAAGGTAGCAGCAATCCTGTCAGATACTCTGAATACATTTCATCTGGATTGTGTTGGAATAGTCTGTATGAAATGTCTTTATTCATTGAATTGACTCAATAATTGTGTGATTAAACCGTACTGTCCTTCTCTGGTACTTGAGTAGTCACAGAACGTAATGGGTCGTTGTGTAAGAGTTTATAATGATTTGCATGTTGTGTGAAGATTAGGCATGTACATGTTATTAGTGACAATTATACCATGGTCATGGAATTTGTACTTGTAATTTGTTATTTGCTCACAGGTGTCTATTAAATGTAATTAATTGTACAAGGTATATACATAAGAGTCAGAGGGGAAACATGGCCAATGGACTTAGGCCCTCTATCCTAAAAAAACCCCCAAAAAACGCAGATTGCAACGTATGGCCGCGAAGAAATCCACCAACAATATCCACTTATATATTAGTTAGAGAAGCCATTCTTATTGTTAGCTTCCCTCAGTGTTTCTACCTGCTGGACATCGTGACTATTTATTAATAAAAGATACCTCCTTTTCAGAGGTACAATATGATTAGTTGAGAGAATAAACAAATATATAATAAGAAGTAATACTTTCTACAATTTTATTTAGATTTAGTCTGTATGGTTCCCTCAGTTTAAACTACAGGCAACCCAAACTATGATGCTTAAAATACTTAAACATTTAAGAAATAGATGACAATATTCACGCAGCCCATCATTTAGTCATTTTTGTACGTGGCCATGGTATAATCATACACATAATAAGTTACTTCAAGGTGTCCTGACAGTGGAAAAAACTAATTCTTGTTATCCCTTTTCTAAGTCTGATCAAAATAGTTTTCTCTTCTGTGTTTATGAGTTAAGAACAGGGGAAAAAGGTTTAAGGATAATCTTTCTAAGTTACTTACATGTTTTCCATTTGTGAAACGGTTAGGGAAAAAATATATATTGCCACGATTATTTTTCAAATTGTTTTTTTTCATCTGAGACAACCGGTGAAAATAAAGCGTTTGGTGGGTGTTTGTTATTGTAATACTCATTTCAACCACAAGAGGCTGAACTACACCACTACCCTGATGTTCTAAATACTGTAGGACTAAAAGCTAAATATTGTGTGTCAGCAAGTTATGTTAACTTATTGTCATGTCTTTCTGTAGGCATTCACAGGTGAAACAAAAAGTAACGTAGAAAAATTATCTGAGCAAAACATTTTTTTCAACTGTTTCCATGATTAAGAAACTTCGCAAAACATTTTTTTCAACTGTTCATCAGTCATAATCACAGGGAAGAAAACTATTTGGATCAGACTTCTCTCACTTGTCTCTCAGGGTTTCCGTAATTTCTCAATGTGATCAACAAAAATTGTTGATCTTGTCGTATCAGCCAAATGAAATGCATGATAACCCATGTTTCTTAAAAAAATCCCATAAAGCTGTTTTAATGGCTCTCTACTGCTCTGCTCTGCTAGCAGCTCTTGCTCTACTTGATCGTACTTGTTTTAAACTCATTGTAAGTCTGACAGCTGCTGTTTGCTGCGATGCTACACCACTTGCTTTGGTCCAGCTGTGATACACAGTGTTAGCCATCTACCCATGTTAACATCACCTCTCTCTCTCCCGTATCTCATCCTCTGGCTTTTGTCCATAATCCCAGTGGAGTACTCTGGTGTGTATGACCTCAAACCTTTCCTTGACCTATACTCATTAGTCACTTTCTGACATATCCGCCATCGTTACCGCTCACAGCTTCTTCTTCATTATGTTTAATAACAGTAGACATACAGTTGGTTCAGGAATGCACACTTTACATCTTTTAAGCTGCCTACTTTTGACTACTTTGGTGCATGGATGATGGAGTTCAATGCTTCCTTTGTTGGCCTAACTGTTTTCTTTTTACAGCTTGAATTAATTTTCTGGCCCTTGTATTTTCCTGTTTTTCCTTCTCTGTACTGCTACAATTGTTTTATCAACTAGCTTTAGAGACCCAACAGCATCTTCTGCTTGTGGAGTCAACAGCTACACGTTTAGCTCTGGCTCCTTCATCACTTTGATCATTCCACTGTCTCAAACTATATCCGCATTTCTCTCTCTCTCTCTCTCCCCTGTTCTTTCCGCCTGACTTGGATTGCATGGTTTTCTCAGACCTTAGTTTGATTGGTAAGACCCCATCCGCTCTATCCATCCTTCTCCTGTCAGTCATGTGACGTGTGCTGTGGGGTTGTGTGTTTGTGGTAGTTTCTTGTACTGTGTAACGTACAGTGCTAAATATCTCACTAGGAGATATTTCACATCCTTTGTAGTGCCTTGTTGTATTTTAAGTAAGAATTATTTAAAGTGCTATATCTTAATCTGTAGTGCTTGTGTGTGTTCACTGCTTTAGCTTGTTGTCAAACCGTTTTTTTATGTTATAAAACTCTCTCATCATCAACTCTGTTAAGGAATGGGCCGGGAAGTTGAAAATCTCATTCAGGAGAATTCACAGCTGCTTGAGACAAAGTAAGTACATAATTAAATGTGTTTTTTGTGTCTTGACTTTGATATGTGATATCTTCTTAATCTCCCTGTTAAAATGTGCCG
Source organism: Leptoclinus maculatus (assembly GCA_032191485.1). NCBI lineage: Eukaryota > Metazoa > Chordata > Actinopteri > Perciformes > Stichaeidae > Leptoclinus > Leptoclinus maculatus. The sequence continues at coordinate 14,536,974 of JAVDOI010000002.1, forward strand.
GCGGTATTTTTACAAGTGGACTAACATGCCCTTGTTCCCGCCTGTCCAGGAATGCTCTGAACGTGGTGAACAAAGACTTGATATTGAAGGTGGACGAGTTGACCTGTGAGAAGGAGATGTTAGAGGGAGAGATGGAGGCTGTGCTGCAGGCCAAGACCAAGCTGGAGGACAAGAACAAAGAGATGGAGGAGGAGCTCAAAAAGTAGGTCAACTACTGCGCTTGTTGTAATAAAGATAGAATAACAACAGAACATAGCGACATGCTTTGATTTAATTACATTTATATCCTTGCGAGTGTAATAAATGGTCTTTTTCAGAGTGCGACTGGAGATGGAGGAAGTGAAACACAAAACTAAAGAGGAAGAAGATGTGAGTATTCTTCACTTGTACAACAATGTCTGAAGCTGCAGACCTACTGTGTGTGTGTATATGATATATACACACACAGTCTGTTTGATGTGGCTGTATTTCTGTGTGGTCATGTGTGGGTTTACTTGTGTGCTACCACAGAGTGATGTACCCACAGCCCAGAGGAAGCGCTTCACCAGAGTGGAAATGGCCAGAGTGCTGATGGAAAGGAACCAGTACAAAGAGAGACTGATGGAGCTACAGGAAGCTGTGCGGTGGACGGAGATGATCAGGTACAGAACACCTGGCTGCAAATCAACACTTGTGCATAACCACTTTTTTTGTCTACATTAAGGTTAATCTTCAACACCAGTGAAAACATCTCTGATCAAAATGACACAATGACCATGGAACATGGGTCTTTTATTTCTTATGAATTGATGAAGTTAGATGGTGTTGCTGCTGTAGACACGACTTATGCAACATGAGAAGCATTTTTCAGCATTAGTGTTTCACACACAAAACGGATGAATACAATAATGACATATCGACCAAAAAAACGTAACAGAACTGTCAACAGGTAACGTGATATCATCTTGTCCTCTTCTTTAGGGCCTCGAGAGAAAATCCAACACTCTCAGAAAAAAAGAAATCCAGTATCTGGCAGTTGTAAGTCCTCCCAAATGTACTTTTCTTTTCTTTAACTACCTTTGTGACATTTTCTCTCAACTTTTCAAATACATTTTTTTCCTCTTTTCTCGGGATGTGCAATTGAATTGGCAGCATTAGGTAAAGATGGTTTAATAAACATTCCTCCAGTCAAACCTCTCTTTTTCCCTCCATTGACACAGAACTGCTCCCACATTACAAATGGATTCAACTTTGATGTGTCTTTATCCATAATGTTTTCTCTCCGAGCAGTGCACCAGTTGTCGTTATCACAAACTGCTCAGACATGACTCTCCTTGTGCCCCCGGGCTTTCCTGTCTCCTGCCTGCTGTGTGCCTTGGTTGATGTTTTCCGACTCTGTCTGCTCATAGGGAGCTTAAGAGCGACAGCGTTCCCCCTGCAGCCTAAATACATGTACACGTCTGTCTTAAGTCAGGTCGTACCGTCAGATCGGTATGCTTTTTTTGTAAGGGATTTTTAACAGATTTAGCAGATGCTTTCTCCTAATTTGAGTAGACTTCAAGAAATATTGACTGAAAATGTTAAGCAGTGAACTAAAACCTCACGTGTTCAGCACAAATAGTCACTAATAGATCAGTGGAGACACATTCAGGTTTCAGTCATTCACGTTCAGTCTGCTATGATTTGGATGAAATGTGTTTATGTATTGAATGGAATGTTTTCTACATTGTATAGTTAATATGGAAACGATGATTTGAACATCAATTAGACATTAATATTATTTTCTTGCTTTTTTAGAACTGTGATGTTTTCATCTTTTTATTCAGACTTTTTCCTACACATTCAAAATGGTTGGATTATACTTAAGTATAAAACGATCTCACTTGACACTTAAGATAGTGTTGATACTTGGTGCTAAAGACACATTGTGGTTAGTGCTTCACAGTCGAATGGGATAGGAACTGCTCAGCTATTCACGACTCCCAGCATGCTCTGCGTCACTGTTCAGTAAATGTTGGTGCCCTCGGTTGTCTGGTTGGTTGGTGACCCCCTACCTTGCTTTTTCCCTGCTCTCCTGTCTGCTCTGTTTCCCTCTTGGCTTTCTGTAACTTTGCCACCTGCAGCTTCAGCAGACTGTTTAGCTCCTCCTCCAGTTCCCCAGCTATAAAGAAGGTGGAGTCCCAGTCCAACATCAAATACAACGCCCCGGGCAGCATGGTAAAGAGGAGCAGCACCTTCTCCCAGTTCCCAACAGAGAAGTCAAAGACGTTTGACTTCCTTAATGAAGAGTGAGTAACAGAGTCAATGACTGTGAGTTTGGTGTGTTTTATTAAGGGGAACATGTTGACACAAACCCCAAACCCTTAAACATAACTGGACATTTAATTATTGCATTTTTATCATTAGACATTTTCAAGCCATTTGGGTTTGATTTCCATCACGACTCATTCCAAAAATATTTGTAGGAATATTATTTTCACCGAATGGCCCGCAATAATGTACATGTATACAATGTACCTGTAAGCTGATGACATGTCTCTCTCTTTGCTCTTCTTGTAGAAAGGACCAGTGCAGCTCGCCATCGCGTAAAGAGCAGAAGAGAGCCCAGTACAGACAGGTCAAGGCCCACATGCAGAAGGAGGATGGACGAGTCACTGCACACGGCTGGAGCCTGCCCAGCAAATACAAGGTAGGAAATTAAGGTTAGAATAGGACTCAAGTAAGAGAGAATATGGCTTTTTTTTTCATTTGATAATGATCAAGACTGTCAGTTTTGACCATGAGATTATGCCACGGTACCAGTGACACGAAAATGAACATTGTAAATGTTTATGTGCAGTGTCATTTACTCATAGAGCATAGCTGTCGTTTCTTTCTGCTGGGCCTGTATAAGCTCTATGTCCATGTTCCTGCAACCCCCCTAAATATAAACCACCCCTTCATAACAGGAAGTGACTCATAACTCTTGATATCAGGAAGTGTGAGTCATGCTAAATCTAAAAACGTGTGTATGATGTAAGGGTATTCAAATTTGAGTTATTTGAGTATTTGAATATTCTCCCCTCCGGCTTCACAGCTTGAAGACCCCCGACATAATCTACAATGAAACATATGAGAGCTATTCTGTCCACAAAACAGACAAAAGAAACGAAGGGTTCATTTCAACCTAGTATCTGTAAGAGTTTCCGCAATGGCCGATTCAAATTGGTATCAGCCTTCCGTAAAACGTTCACAGCTCAAAGACATTTCCTGGAGACCATATCACTACTGCAGATGGTAGCCGTGTGCAGAATGTTACAGAGACTTCAAGCTGTGTTGACTATGTTGCCTTTTTGTCTAAATTTGGGTGAAAATCTGTTGTAAAAGCGTGTTTCCTTTGCATGTGCCGGTGATGCCCCGACAGGTGGCAAATGGTGAACAAGTGGAGAACAAAATGAACCTACCTGTACCAGTATACTTGAGACCTCTGGATCAGAAAGATGCTTCTATGAAGGTACATAAGCCAATACCTAGATGACACTTGGATATAAGCAGCATACTGTGTCTTTTTAATACTAAAGACAATCTGATATTTATGTCTTGTCTCTCTGTTCCCCAGCTGTGGTGTGCTGCAGGGGTCAACCTATCTGGGGGAAAGACATTACCAGAGCTCATGAAACAGACGAAGGGTTCTCAGAGTAGTCTGGACCAGTTAGAGCAAGAGAGTAAGGTAAGCGTAAGTTATTTAAGGAAGAGGTGTTGCTCTTCGTAAAGCCAGTGAGTTCAGAAAGTTCTTTAAACTATGGTTTAGATTCCGTCGAGGCGGTTGGCTGATTTAGTTTTCCCCCGTAAAGGATCAGGAGAAAGGGGAGCAGGAGAAGGAGCTGGTCCTTCAGGATGAGATCTCCAGTAGGGTGTGGGTGTGCACCAGCACCCACTCCTCCACCAAGGTTATGGTGCTGGACGGCATTCAGCCCTCTGACTTACTCGACAGCTTCTACGCCTGCAACACCCACGTCGTCTGCATTGCCAGCGTGCCAGGTAGGCTGAGTGGTCACATTGGTTGTTTGTGTGGGATGGATGAGTGGTTTTCTTTGTCCTCCTCATCCATGACTGCATCATTTATTTTCTTTTTCTTTCGTGCGTGTTGTCTTTTAACAGGTGTGTTGGAGACTGATTATTCGGCAAGTGAAGAGGTACCACAAGACCCGGAGGCCAGCCAAGGTGACGGGGTGTCACTGGCCGGCAGTGTGGCCAGTGTGGGCTCAACGGGCAGCGATGGTGCCATGGCAGCAGAGGGGACCACCGCCATTCCCCAGACAGCCATTGCAGGTGTCACCGATCAGCCGCCTGAGCACAGTGGCATCTCTAGCTCAGGTGCAGTAGATTTCTGCTGACAAAATGCTTTGATAGTGTATGTCCTATTTAGTTTTACTGCTAGCATCAAACACAACGGTGCCCGATAGCTACAACTCCACCAGGAGGCTACATCTTTGTCATACAGGTTATCCACCCAAACCTTCCCGTATCACTCATTTTACCCTCTGATCAACCCTGTGATCCACAATGCCCACAGTTGAGCTGTCCAGAGAGACCAGTCCAGCAGAAGACAACGTTCCTACGGCGGAAGAGGCAACGGAAGCAACGGAGGCTAACACTGGCGTGGGCGAAGAAGGGGAGGAGGACCAGGGAGCGGATCCAAACCCGCCAGGAATCTACACGGAGCATGTGTTCACCGACCCACTGGGGGTGGGACCCACTGACTCCCCTTCTGCTCACGCACAGAGGTGAGCAATGATGTTCTAGACTATCTCTTCTGTAATTGTTTGGTTTTTGTAGATACTAATATATGCAGAGGTAGGTTCGCTTTTCTTATGAAAGGTTTTTCAAAGTGCGAATCGCAATGATTCTTTTTTAGATGACTATAAAAGTAATGTTCTGCCCGATGCAAAAGTCCACCGTTTATTAGAAAGAGGCTGAAACTCCCCTTTTGATTTGACTTTCATGATTCTACAGCAAAAACACGTCAAAAAAACAAAATTAGCTGCAGTAGTTTATGATCAAGTGGCCTTTTGAAGTCAGTAGTTTCACATCGTCTTTTCTTTTTTTCAACCATCTAAAAATAGCTGATGTGCCTGAACCATACAAACCATGTATACTACTATTATACTACTATCAACTATTATACATCAGAAACAAGTATATAGTGTTCCCTCCCCTGGTAGACATTACATATTCATTCAACAAGGATAGGATATTTAGCTTATATAGGAAATGTTAACAAGAACAACCCTGGAAACATTGATATGTACAAGATATTTAAAGAAGTCTGAACTTGTCACAAGTGTTACAGTAAGTGCATTAGAAAAATGTGAATTTTCTACCTTCTGTGATGCAGGGGCTGTGGACATGATGGCGAGGCTTCCTTTCCAGAAGACTCGGACCCATCAGATGGGGAAGTCCTGAGGATGAGCAGCGCACTTCCCACCATGTGGCTGGGAGCTCAGAATGGATGGTGAGCAGGACAACAGCCACTAGAGGGCAGCAGCAACATATAAGGGCTGGCACGCACTCAACACCTACAATGTGTTTATTGCATCACTGAAGATCAAGTCTGTTTTTATCCAATGATGGTTCTTTTATTGTGAGCAAATGTATTCTTTATCTCTCTGTCTCCCTCTCAAGTCTTTATGTGCACTCGTCTGTGGCTCGATGGAGGAAGTGTCTTCATGCCATCAAGCTGAAAGACTCCATCCTCAGCATAGTGTGAGTACAAAGTCAGTTGTACCTCAAATTCTGATTTATACCTACAGGAAAGAATGTGTAAAAAGAGTGTTTATGTGTTGTTACAGGCACGTTAAAGGGAGAGTCCTGGTAGCTTTGGCTGATGGGACATTAGCAATTTTTCACAGAGGCATTGGTGAGTCTGGGTTAGAGCTCATTGTGGTAAGACACTTTGTGGTTTAGACGTGCAGAATTCAGAAACATTTCAGTTTTTGGTATGAATCTAAATCCACCGCACTGTCACTGTTATTTTGACCATATTTTTTATGTTTGTAAATCATATTCATTTACTAGGAAGCTCAAAATATTAGAAGATGTTGAATATTTTGTATAGTGTTTATACTGTTGGATGCCAATCTACAAAGATCATAGATTATCTTGCAATTTTTGTTTCTCCCATGCAGACGGTCAGTGGGATTTAACCAACTATCACCTGTTGGATCTGGGCCGGCCTCACCACTCTATCCGCTGTATGACAGTAGTCCATGACAAGGTGTGGTGCGGTTACAGAAACAAGATCTATGTCATCCAGCCGAAGGCCATGAGGATAGAGGTACAGCTGTGATTATAATGAATTCACTCAAATGAGTTCTCCAAACCAGCAAAATATTGCATTTACTTTTATTTACTCTTATGGTAACATTTGAAAATCCTACATTTAACGTTTCTATAATATTCTAACGTCGCATCATCTCGTTCCCTCATGTCTGAGCAGAAGTCGTTTGACGCTCATCCTCGCCGGGAGAGTCAAGTGCGGCAGCTGGCCTGGGTTGGAGACGGTATCTGGGTGTCCATCCGACTGGATTCAACTCTACGCTTGTTTCACGCCTACACCTACCAGCACCTCCAGGACGTGGACATCGAGCCCTACGTCAGCAAGATGTTGGGTACGCATACCAACTAGTCATTTCTCTCTTCTCTGACTTTCATCTCACCAGACCATGGCCTTTTTTTTTTTAAAAGGTCAACAAGTGTGTGTTCTGTGTGTGTTGCAGGTACGGGTAAACTGGGCTTCTCCTTTGTGAGAATCACAGCTCTGGTGGTGTCCTGCAGCCGACTCTGGGTAGGGACAGGAAACGGGGTCATCATCTCCATCCCGCTCTCTGAAGGTATGACACACAGCTCAGGTTTACCCCATACAACAGACTCCAGAACATTTGTTTTCATAAGGCTATAGCACAGCATAAATGTTAAACCGATACAATATGTGAGCTTTAGAGGCGTCAGTAGGTGGATATTGTTGTCTGTGGACAGAGACTAGCTGTTTCCTTTGTGCTAAGCTAACTGGCTGCTGGTGGTATCTTCATGTTTACCGTACAGAGATGAAAGTGGAATCAATCATCAAGCTCTTAACAACAAAAAAAAGGAAAATAAGCGAATTTCCAAAAACTATTTATTTAAGATAAAAGCTCACTTTGGCATACGTTTAAGCAAACCTTTTTAACCTGTCTTTAAAGCATGGCTGCCATGCATCTCTCTCCTCACTGTGTATCTGTGCTTTAGATATTTCTCTCACGTCGTCGTTTCCACTCAGGAGATACTTGTTGAATAAAATATAACCGGGTTGCCATGGATACAGGTCTTACAGTCACCTTGTAACGCACATGACACTGCTTGTGTAATATAACAATTTATCATGTAAGCTCTATAGTCTTCCTTTTCATTTTTTCCTCTTCTGTGCAGTTCACTCTCCTTTATTTCTGTTTGCTCTTCTCATAGTGTTTAGGAGCTTAACCTCTAGCTTCTCTCCAACAGCCTCTCTTTTTGCTTGGTTGTCTCACTTTATTTATGTTTATAAAAACAATGAGATCAACCAGACATGAACCCACGGACGGCTCTGCTGTCAGTGTGAGTGACTGTGTGCGTGCTTCAGTGAGCCGTTAACACTGATGACTTTAACCTTTTGTCAGAGACTGAGATTTGATTGTTTCACCCACCGCTGACCTTCTTGTGCAAAACCAAGATAATATGCACCATGCGACATCGGTAGCTTTTACTAATTTTTTTCTTACTCTGCAGCCAACAAGACGACGGGAATAATGCCAAATCGGCCCGGCAGTGCTGTACGGGTTTACGGTGATGACGGTTCAGACTGTGCCATGCAAGGCAGCTTTGTGCCCTACTGCTCCATGGCCCACGCCCAGCTGTGTTTCCATGGACATCGAGATGCTGTCAAGTTTTTTGTCACAGTGCCAGGTAAGTGGCAAGTGTGGGGGAAAAAGGGCAGAAATGGTGACAAATGCTGCAAAAATGAAGAACCAATAAACCATAGAAATGGCCAGCCATGTGTTTGGGTCAAACTATTGTATTAGTAATTAACATATGACAAACCACCATTTATGTCTGTGGCATTTATATAGAGCTGCAATGATGAATTTTTTTTTATTTATTTTTTTTTTAAACTAATCAGCAACTATTTTGATAATTGATTAACTGTTTCAGTCATTTTTCCAGCAAAAAAGCATAACATGTTCGTTGCTTTTGAAATGTGGTCATCTGCTGCTTTTCTCTGTTTTATATCATTGTAAACTGAATTTCTTTGTTTTTTTCAGAGAAAAAATGACTTTTTGACTTTTCATAGACTAAACAATTAACCAAGACAATAATCTGCAGATGAATTGATAATGGTGACAATTGTTAGTTGCTCCGAGCATCTATGCATCTTTATTATGCACAATTTTAAATAAATGTCAACAATGTTGAATAATAGTCAACAGAAAATATATTGATGAAAGCTTTGACAATCATTCCTTAAGTCAGTTATGAAGTAAAAATAGCAATTGCTTCCTGATTACAGCTTTTTGGGCCTTTTTTGTCACAGGTCAGGCGATGCCCCCTACAGGCAGTGCAGATTCAGGCTCTGATGACCCTCCATCTGAAACCTCTGACACGGCAGCCTCTGAGCTTAAAACATACCTGGTCATGAGTGGAGGCGAAGGCTACATTGACTTTCGAATGGGTGAGTATGTCACACCACTGGCACCACTGACAAAACACAGATGTAGTTCAAAGTGCATTGACTTAGGTGGAGCCAACGAGTAGCTTTCTATTTTCCCTTAAGTGAAATGTAAAATACAAAAGACTGCATTTGAATCCACATAAAAGTATTGCAGCTGTTTACTGGACGGTCTCTCTTAAAGGGCCAATGTGTAGCATTCAGGATCTATTGGTACACATATTAATATTATGTTCTCTTTAGTGTGTATTGACCTGAAAATGAGAATCATTGTGTTTTTGTTACTTTAAAATGAGCCGTTAGTATCTACATACGCAGCAGGTTCTCGTCACAGAGTCCACCATGTTGCACTACAATGTTTCTACAGTAGCCCAGAACGGACAAATCAAGCACTGGCTCTACGTAGATAGGGCCATTCACGTTTTCGCCTGGGCCACCGTAGTTCTCTTACAGGCTTATTAGCACACGGAGAAGTTTAAGTTGGTTGCAACCTCATCGATGCCTGTAGATGCAGCCAATTCCTACACACTGGACCTTTTTAAAGCTGGTACAAAGGCCCAATGTCTTCCCTGTGACCCACCTGGTATGCTGTTTGTTTGACTCATCGTCCTCCTCCTCAGGTGATGAAGGCGGTGAGTCGGACGGTTTATCAGAGCCAGCAGCCAGCCAGCAGTCCCCACCTACCAAGGCCGAGCAGAGCCACCTCATTGTCTGGCAGGTCACAGCCTCCCATGATTGAAAAAAACAAATCAGACTGTTGTGTCAACGCCAGGCCCTGCATGTCCTTCTCAAAGTTTTTAATTTGATATTATTGATCGTTCTTAATGCCTGAGTAGTTGACTACTTTGTAAAAGAAAACAATTATTTTTAGTCCATGTTTTGTACAGTTTATTCTTTATGAATTTGAATTAGATAAGGTGAAGTTTATGTTAACTTTAAGAATCCGTCCAAGTGTTCCCTTCTGCTGGGTTGCATGTTGGAGAGCCGGTGCGCACTAGAAAAAGGCCTAGTTAACTCAACTGAAGTTGTGGGCATAGTTTGATCAGGTAAAGTATGGAAGTCGGTCTCCCAAATGTTAAAGGGATGTGAAAGATAAAAGGGAAAAGCGCTTAAAGCAGTTTGGCAGTCATTGAAAAGGAGCAGAAGTATATTTTATACGACACACATAAGACTTTTACATTTGTAAACCACATGTATGTATGTGTGTGTGAACATCAGGTGTGTGTATGCATTCACTGAGCATTTTTATTATATTAACCATTAGGGCTGGGTGTCAAAATATGTTACCTACAAGTCCAAATGTATACAAAATTCCAAAAGGTTAAATTGATTGAGTGTGTTGACAGAGGCTAATTACTCTACTGTATGGTCTGACTATTAGAAAAGCTGCTTGCACGTACCAGTGGTTTATTAAATGTGCTTTTATTCAGCAAAAGTTGTAGGGTAAAACACTTTGAGAGGTTGTATTAATATTGAATGACACTGAGCCCTATTTGCTACAGGTTTATGTTTTACGACATGAATAAATGTCCAAGCAGTTTGGGTCCTGCTACTGATCAGAAGAACCGGCCTACTGTACTTCAGGTTAGCATTAGCCTGCGTGGGGAAAGCCCGTATCCTCGTCCAAGTGTGTGTGTGTGTGTGTGTGTGTGTGTGTGTGTGTGTGTGTGTGTGTGTGTGTGTGTGTCTGCACGGGCGTTTTAAAGCTAAACCGTCGACTGTCGTGTGAAGAAAATCTGCCTGTGCCACCAGCTCGGTGCTTCCTGTTTGCTTCAGCTCATTGGCACTTTAAAATGTTAGATGTTAGTCGCTTGAGGTTTGGAAGAACGCCAATGGTAATGTACACTACAATACTGTGTGCTCACCGTATGAAGGGAACAAAACGTACAAATATCTGTAGCGATGTGTCACCCCAGTAACCAAAGGACGAAAGAAGAAGCCCCGTGAAACTGACTATTTTATTGTTTTCATCTTTTCCGACATAAAACGTCTTGTCAGTCTAATAATTTGAGGGTATACATGTGTATATTCAGGGCGTTGAATAAGCTTGAATAAGGGAATCGGACTAAAAATATCATTTTTGTGTGGCACCTACTAATGGTCATGCACTAAAGGGAGTCTCTCCTGATTGCTTCATCATTCCTTCTTTTGTTGTTACAAATACATGTTGAGGCCTGGAAGCCAATTATTGTCATTATTTTTTGGTTATTTTGGGCGTTGCTTGTGTTTTTGAATTCATGTGTGAGACACTTTTATTAAGTATTTTGATGATGACTGTAACAGATAGCAGGATACCAACATTAAGCAGGTGTTTTAATTTGTTTTTATATCTGAAAAGTTGGACCAAGATTGGTCTTCAATCCATTTCAAAATAGTAATTTCTATTTTGTTTTTGCCATTCCAGTATTTATTTCCTTTGTTAACGAGCCTATCTGGGTTCAGAATGTAACTTTCTACATGAGCAAAATAAATTGGGAGGCTATTGTAAACAAAATAGTCCAATGAGTTTACGTGATTGTTAATAATGGTCAAATAAAAGACATTAATGTGATCATGTTGGACATTTTTGATAAACCATGAAATCAAAGTGTGCAAACAATAACTTGATGGTTTTAGAACAACACATTCATGTACTAAGCTATGCATGTTTGTTTTTTTAAAAAGGACACTGCTATGTTTTCAGCTAAATCAGTTTATTGCCACCGTTTTGGGTGGATGTCTATCCATGTGTTTGTGTGTACAGTACATGTGTAGGAGTTCGAACGCAAGACACATTTGTCCGTGTGTGTTTGATTTTGGAAATTTGTGGTGTATGCGTGTGCTCACTGTATGTTCATCTGTAATACTTCAGAGACTGGTCAGATTTACCCGTTGCACCGGGCTTCTCTGGACGTGGTTCCTCCTGGTCAATGTTTGCTAAAACAGCATCATAGCCTTATTTTTAACAATCTATTAAACTCAATTTCATGGACACGTTTTTGTTATCATGTGTCTGATTGTTATAAAATGTAATTTTCCCACTGAAAGATGTGACAAAGTGTGTTTAAGACCCTGAAAGCTTGTTTTCTCAATCAGCTTGTTACTGTGAGTAATGGGCTCCTACATGAACACAATTGTTCTGATAAAGTGTTCTTTCAGTGCTTTTTTTCACAGGTTTTAAGTGGACAGGGTTTCATTTGGAAAAGATGATGTCATGTTCTTCACTATACGTCCTCTGTAGCAGCATGCATATGGTTAATCAACCAAAGACTGACATTTTAATGCTAACTATTTTAAAGCATAAATAATGTAATCATATAACCACCAGATGGTGCTGTATGTCTATGGGACTGAGAGTCTCAGTCCCACGGTGGTCACATTGAAATATGATTTTTTTCTTTGTGTAATGACAGAGGCTTCATTGAAGACCAAGCTTTAATAATGTGCGCTTTATTCCATCGTTCTGTTTACAGCTCATGGGAACTCTGCATGTTGACTGTTTATAGGTTGCACAACAACCAAAGAATTATGAAAAAAGTCCCCTTGACATGTTCAAATGATATCCTGGAGCTCCAGTATGGAATATGTAATTTGCTCAAAGAACAAATGCTTGTTGATGCACGAGATGAGAAAATGCTCATCTTGTGCATCAAGAATTTAAGATGGCAGCACGAACATATTTTACAGTCAGATACAGTTTTATTATCTCCGCCAGCAGATAATGAGATGTTTGTGTGGGCGCATCTCTGTGTCTGTCCACGGCCAATCTTTCATTCTGCTGCACCAAACTGCATCATATTTTGATTGCTCATGTTTGGCTGCATGCTCAAGGCCCTCATGTGGTTGCAGTGACTCAAGTTTCCAAAACACCTTTTATTGTCTGTTTGATATACTGTTGTATTTGACTGCCTGCTGACTCCCTACTCACTATTCTTAACCAGCCCACAGCTGGCCGCAAGTGATTTCACAGCTGAGTGCATCGTCGCTGCTCTGCTGCCAGGGACACGGTGTGGAAAATAGTTTGCTCACTTGTTTGACTATCAACTAAGGGCTAATGGAACTACACACACAGCTGAGTGCATCGCCGCCGGTCTGCCTCCGCTCTGACGCTACTCTGACGCTGTTCTACGGCAAGAGACAGTTATTCCTAGCTTTTTATTGGCCATCACCCTCATGTTTACATGCGTATTGTCAAAAAAATAGAGTGGACGGAGTTGAGACATGTGTCTGCACAGAGCTGGTGCAGACATCTGCATAGATTAAAATGAGAGCGCATCTGTTTGAGAGGGAAAAACACGTCTGATACACTTGAAGTCTAGATGAGGGGTTAGCAAATGATGGTGGATGTATTTATTCAATCACACAGCAGTGGTTATTGCAGACCCGGAAATCTGCACTTTGGGTTTACCTTTCTGTGTTTGTGCTCAGTTCATTGGGTCTTTTCCTTGGCCAGTAGGAGGCTGTGCTGCTCAATGCTTCTGTAGGATGCAGCATCACCACACATAACCGTTTCCATGGCATTACATCACAGCGTAAAGCCCACCTCAGTCTCTCTCTTTGTCCCTCCATCCCACCTCGGCCTCTCTCCTCCTCGTAAGCCATGCGGGGGCTGACAGCGAGCCCTGCACAGGCATACAAAGAGCTTTCTGACGTCACAGAGTGTGTTGTAGCCCAGACGGGGGATTCTTGCCAGGATATGCCAGGACATGCCAGGATTGTGTTGCATTACAGCTGGGATGCTGCAAAGAAGAACTGATCCCAACTTCCTGTCAGAGCTGTTTCCAATGAATAGGAATGGGGACAAAAAGTAATTTCAGTAGTGTCACTTACAGATTGCAGCTAAAAGCAATACTAAAGAGGTTGGTGTTAAACAGGACTTTCTAGGCCTTAGCTGACGTCAAAGTCATCCGATTAATTTGTTCAGTAGACAAATGTAATGAAGCAGAGGGATTTCAGCGCTGATGGATGACTTATCTTCAACTAGCAGGGATAGACAGAAAGAAAAGGGGGGTTTAGGTTGCTGTGTTGTGCTCACCGTTTAGTATAGAGGTTCACTTGTATACAGATGACATTAAAAGAAACCCAATAGGCCCCAATAGATGGAGGCAGGGTTCAACTGTTACATACCACACTCCCTGGTGCCTTCTCTGTGTCTCTCTCTCCGTCCTTCTCTGTTTCATGAAAGTCAATCCCCCGTTAAAGGTCAAATGTTATGATGTGCTTTTCTCTCTGTTAGTTATTGTGATTACAGAAAATCTATTCTTCAATAAAAGCTATAGCCCCTTTTTGCTTGTTTGCTTAGTTTGATGAAACGTGCTGGTGTTTTTTGACATGCTGGTGTCTCAGCTTGGGGCACAGCAGTGACATGCAACACAGGCTGCCAGATCAATAGTGTTATCACTCTGGGATCTCAGGCCAGAGAGGAACTTCAGAGAAGGGAAGACAGGGGTAGCATCTTTTCAGTGGAAGAGAACAAGACATTTTCTCTTCTGTATAACAGCTTCATAACACAAAATGCATTCCCATGGAAGCTTCCGTGAGCTGACGTTTATAGATAGTTGCAATATACATTCAAGGATGCCTGTGGTATGTTGTGATACGTCTCTTGGCTTTTTAGCTGGTGGTGAAGGGGACTGGATGAAGGAAGGTGAGAAATCCAAAAGAGGGAGAGAAGGGAGGAAGTCAACAGAGTTAGGGGAAAGAGGAGAGGCCCACCACATGACACTGGGGTGGAAAATATGGCAGTTGTGAGGAGAGAGGTGAAGAGATGCATCTGCTACATATTAACAGGGTCCCCCCTGCAGGTAGTGCAGGTGAAAGGCTTGGTAAACAAGAAGGGAGGTGTGTGTGTGTGTGTGTGTGTCTGAATGAGTCTGATGAACACTTTTTGTATGTGTGGGAGTTTTATATTTTTATGTTTTAATCCCCAGATTCCAAAGCATGATTCTCAATGGAGGCCTGTGGAGAGAGATCATACAAGTACAAATATTTGATCATCAGCAGTCAGTGCTTTGGAGTTTCTATCACCTCTGCAAACACAGTGCTGAATGAATGACATATTTTCACAGGCCAACCTCGAAAGTTAGCATCGCACTCGTTCCCTCGACAAAAAGTCAATGGGATTTTGAAAAATCCCACAAACCCAGGGCTTATTTTCTGCAAATAAGTCACACATTAATGTTCCACCAACAGAGCAAAGCTTTTTTTAATCCAGCAAACCAGGCAATAAACATCTTTAAGATGTAGAGAAAATGAGCTGAAAGGAAGTTTAAAATGGCTGCTAACTAATTCTTATAATGAGCCACAATGTCATGAACACTATAGATATTGTCTGTTTTACTGTAGAAGAGTCCAGAAGACCAGTCCATGTGCTTGCTTTTTCACACACTATTATAAATTGTGCACATACAGTATGCACCTCTGTCTTTCCTTCCTGTGTGTGTGTGTGTGCCTATGATAGCATGTGATTTAAAAGCCTCCTTCGGCCCTGGTGAGAGCGCCCTTGGCCTCCCATGGAAGTGCGCAGTATTTTAGTGTGATAGGCTGGGCTAAGCGTTTTCTGAGCCAGTACAGCAAAGCAACACAGCGTTCTTAGAGCACACTGTGCACACCATCAAAACCAGCCTGCAGATGAGGCCTCATCACAGCTGAAATCTCCTGAGCTGAAAAATAAAAGTAGACAGGTGTGTGTGTGTGTGTGTGTGTGTGTGTGTGTGTGTGTGTGTGTGTGTGTGTGTGTGTGTGTGTGTGTGTGTGTGTGTGTGTGTGTGTGTGTGTGTGTGTGTGTGTGTGTGTGTGTGTGTGTGTGTGTGTGTGTGTGTGTGTGTGTGTGTGTGTGTGTGTGTGTGTGTGTGTGTGTGTGTGTGTGTGTGTGTGTGTGTGTGTGTGTGTGTGTGTGTGTGTGTGCGCCTATTTATAGCAAACGTCTAAAGTGCTGAGGGGACTGAACCAGGGTTGAAAGAGGGGGGACAGTTTAGTGTGACACCATGTGCAGGCTAGCAGTGGGGCACAGGTTATATATGGGTGCAAACCAGTTAGATCCTCATCATCTTTCTCTCTCTCTCTCCCTTTCTCTTTTCCTATATTTAGGCAGCACTTATGAAGTACACAAGTTTGCAGTTTGTTGAATAAGAGAAATGAATCGTGTACATCCTGCTACCCTCTTTCTGTATACAGGGTGAAGTTTGACTTCATATATGTTAGACTAGGGTTATTTTTCACAGCATCTGTAACTTCTGGAATGACATTGCAATCACAGATGCAGGGAGGAACGAAGGAAGTCGTTGGTAATTGTTGCAGTGGAATTATTGACCAGATAGATATCAATGATGAATCATGTGCGTGTGTGTGTGTATAAATATATATATGGGGAGTTTAATAATTAAGCACCTGCAGTGTGTGTGTGCAGTTCTTTACATACTCTTTGTGTGTTTGTGTTTGTGAGTGACATTACTGCATGGTAGGTGGCCACAAGCAGCAGGGAGATGTGGGTAATATTACCCACACTCCTCGCTCCTTTATTTATCCCCCCCCGCCCCAAGGGTCTGGTTACTCTTTCATCGATGACGTAGGCATACTGCTGTTATCGTTCTCCCCCCCCCCCC
This sequence comes from Leptoclinus maculatus, assembly GCA_032191485.1. Classification (NCBI taxonomy): domain Eukaryota; kingdom Metazoa; phylum Chordata; class Actinopteri; order Perciformes; family Stichaeidae; genus Leptoclinus; species Leptoclinus maculatus. The sequence goes on from JAVDOI010000002.1 coordinate 14,553,255, forward strand.
CCCCCCCCTTTTCTCCCTGTCATTTATTTTTGTACTATTGTGTTCTTGCATGCAGGCAGCAACTGGATGATTTCAGTCCTATGAGTCACTCTCTTTCGCTCTCTTTATGATGTTATGATTCACGTGGCTGGCAGTGGTTTTCTGCCATCAGGTCTACTCTTTCTGACAATGATCCTACTTCTGAGATTCAGCTGTGTATCTTCTGTAATCATGCCCACATGTAAACAAGAGAGCTTAGCCACTTCTTCTAGTGATTTAAGTGATTTTTATTCCTGCTACATAGACGATGTAGGCTACTTGCTAATTTACCAAACAATAAGGAACATTCTAAAAGATGACATCATCTTTGTGAGTCCAACCTAGGACCATGCCTCAACCAAAGCAAGCAGACTTTAAAATAAACTTTGATTTACTTGTAAAATGATTTAGTAATGTATTAGCCCTGCCCCTCTTTTGTGTTCATCTCGGTTCCAGTAGACTTCTGCAATAAATGTTAGCCTTGCATGCTAACACACTAACATAAGAGGGTGAACATTATACCACAACATTATACCTGCTAAACATCAGCATGTTGTTAACATTGTCAGGGAACATGTTAGCATGCCAGCCATTCGCACTTCGCTCAAAGCAGCCTTGTTCCTATGTACAAAATAGAGCCACTTCTGTAACATGACTGTAGAATCTTTTTCTCAAAGAGAAAAATCTCTTTAAAATGTTCCTTTAAGGCTGAAACATGGTATTGGGCTACCTCTCTATAAATGCCTGTTCAAATTGAACAGAGGCTAGTGGAACAGAATTGTCAGGTTGTAGAGCGGACTTCAGCTCTCCACAAGAAAAAAACAATGGATCACCATGAAACACAACCTTATTTATTGTCAAGATTATTTTTAATAAGATTTTCAAAGGAATACAATTTTCTATAAATGCTTATTTGTGCTCTCTTGCTGAGTGTTTGATGAAAAGATCGATACCACTCTGATGTCTGTACGATAAATATGTCACTAGCTATATCTGCAACCCTGTTAGCTTAGCTTAGCACAAAGACTGGAAACAGCTAAACTAGCTCTGTATGGTGACAAAATCTGCCTATCAGCAAGTCTAACCATAAAATGAAAAAGCTAAAGCAAATAAACCCTTTCGGTATAATACTAAAAGAGTATGTGCACTGCTTTCGGCATCTTGCTTTACAGATTCAGTCATTTATCACCTGTCATAACTGCATCTGTATGCGAGTTAGACTGCACAAATTGGTGTAGCTTCATTACCTGCAAACGCGTATCGCTTTGGATGGTATAACACTTAGGTCTACCCCCCATCCCAGATCATTTGCTGTGAAATGGAAATAGCAAATATGGTTTATGATTTTGCTTCACATTATGTCAAACACAATTTACCCTCAGAGGTGATATGTGAGGGCTGCTGCGTACTAAACTAGGCCACAATAATGAACCTGCTGACTTACGGGTGACTCACAATGTGCCTACCAGTGGAAGGCTGCCACTTCATGTCTACAACGTCTATCCTTCCTTGCACACCCATCTCCCCTTCTCTTTCAAGCTCTTCTACCACACCCTCTCTTTTTTTCACATCTCCCTGTCGTCTCACCTCATCATCCATCTCCTCCACTTCAGACCTCCTTGATGCCCCACTGCCAGGTTTGACTGGTGGGCTACATCCTAGTTTTTGATCCCTTGGTGTTGTATTTGATGAGGCTCCACCAGCGCTCTGAGCTGTACTGACCTTTCTCATGGGCCCCCCCAAGTCACACTCATCTGAAGACACCTGGAGTGAGGTCCGGGGAAATACTGACATCTTATATCATTAAAAGCAGCTGACAGCTTTCTATGAGCAGGATGTTGTGTGTGTGTGTGTGTGTGTGTGTGTGTGTGTGTGTGTGTGTGTGTGTGTGTGTGTGTGTGTGTGTGTGTGTGTGTGTGTGTGTGTGTGTGTGTGTGTGTGTGTGTGTGTGTGTGTGTGTGTGTGTGTGTGTGTGTGTGTGTGTGTGTGCGCGTGTGTATTTGATGTGTGTTCATGCTTTTCTTGTTGTGTTAAATGTGTTCTTGACTTTGTTTATACAGCCATTTTTCTTCTTTTGTGACAGAAGAGGACAGACCCCATTCTCCTTTAATCTACAGAAATGTGTGTGTGTGTGTGTGTGTGTGTGTGTGTGTCTGTATAGTATGTCGAAAAAAGTCATAGCATAGCATGTCGAAAAATTCAAAAAAGTCCTATAGCATGTCGAAAAGAGTCATACAAAAATCATAGTATAGCATGTTATAGATTGTTGGGAAAAAGTCTTCAAAGGTAACAGTATCAAATTAAAGAAAGTTATGAAAATGTAAAATCATAACATCTCAAAAAGTCATACAATGTCTGAAATTCAGTTTAATTGAAATATGATAGTACAGTATAACTTAAAAGGTCATAATATAGCATGTCATAAAAAGTGTCAGCAAAGTAAGTCATGAAAAAGTTGTAGTATAGAATATTATAAAAATCATAAAAAACATTGTATAAATGCATGAGGCCACAGGCCATCCTTAGCACACATCTTACAGTAGCAAAGGGGACAGTGCAACAACAAAAGTCATCAGTAAAGAAAAGGAAGATATAATAAATAAGTAAGCAGCATTAAGGATATAATTAATAAGTACAGTAAAAAAAACTAAATAGAATAGTAGACAGACTGAATGGTTAAATTTACATTATTGCACATATGAAATAAGAAATATTGACATTGCACAGTTTATTGATATTGCACAGTAGTATACATTGATATTGCACACGAATGAATGAATTGTCAGTTTTTGGTATGTGCAGTCTACTGGGAGCACTGTTGATTGTAAAGTCTGACAGCAGCAGGAAGGAAGGACCTGCAGCATCTCTCCTTCACATGCTGCAGGTGAAGCAGCCTGTCTGAAGGAGCAGCACAGTGCTGTTAAAGTGTCCTGCATGGTGTGGGACATGTTCTCCATCAGGGATGACAGTTTAGCCATCAGTCCCACAACCTCCACTGGATCGAGGAAGGAGCTTACCTTCTTAACTAATCTGCTATGTCTCTTCCTGTCAGCAGTCAAGATGCCACTGCCCCCAGAACATGGCTGATGCCACAACAGAGGCAAACAAAAGTCTGCAGGAGTGCTCCATGCACTTCAAAAGAGTCTCCTCAGCAGAAAAGTCTACTCTTTCTTTCTACAGTGCATTTATGTTGGCTGTCCAGTTTATTATTCAGGTGAACACCATGTACTTGTAGGACATCACCATCTCAATTTCCATTCCCTGGATGTTCACTGGTACAGAAGAGTGTTTGCACCAGCAGAGGTACACCACCAGTTCATTGGTTTTCTCTGCATTGATCTGGGTAAATACCCTGTATTCCCCGTTGAACTCGTCTGTGATGAGGCTGCAGTGTAGATGTTGAAAAGGAAGGGAGCCAGAACTGTTCCCTGCGGTGCCCCAGTCGAGAAAAAGTAATGGAAAAGTCATTACATAATATGACATAAAAACACATAAAAATAATAAAACAACATAAAAAGTCGGCTTTGCGGACTAATGAATTAATAAGGATATAGTATTAGGTGCTATAAAAAAGTAATTAAAAAGTTATAGTATACGATACAATGGAAAAGTAAAAAAGGCATAGTATAAAATGCCATCGAAAGTAAAAAACAATCATATAATATGCCAGAAAAAGTAATTAAAAGTCATACAAATATCCTAAACATCATATCATAGTATGCTATTAAAAGATCATAGTATAATAGGCCAAAAAAGTCATAAAAAAGTTGTAGTATAGTATATCATAAAAAGTCATAGTACAGTATTCCATTAAAAAGTCAAGTTTATATTATACTATTCTATCAAAAGGTCATAAAAAGTCATAGTATAATATGTCATAAAAAACTCATCGTATAGTATATCATAAAAAGTCATAGTACAGTATGCCATAAAAGAGTCATAGTATAATATGCCATAAAAAGTAATTAAATCTCAAAGTATAGTATTCCATTAAAAAGTCATAGTATAGTATGTTGTAGAAATATCATAAAAAGTCAGCAAAAGTTAGATAAAGTTTGTCACAAAAATGTAATAAAACATCTTGGTATAGGTACAACACACGTCCATGAGCAAATGTTTTGCTGTTGTGCACTCTCGATGCGGTTACTGAGCATCTTTGGGTGCCCTGGAAGGCTTGTGGTGAGATAGAGTCATGAATCCCTGACAGGGAGACAGAAAACCCAACAGATGGGAGCAGAGTCTGCAATTCATTTATTGTAAGAGCACCACATGTCTTTGGTGTAGGGACGATTTGTCATTCTCACTTTGCAGCACAACATAGCAAAGTCGATCTTGAATGTAAACATGAATGTCGATTACATCATAGTTACATTCTGTTAGACGAGAAGTCCGCAAGTTCAAACTAGATTTAGAGTTCTTTTTCAAACTACAAATAATTTGATATTTTGGGAAATGTGCTTCTGTGCTGTCTTACTGAGAGTTAAACGAGACCTGTCTGTACGGTAAATATGTGGCTGGCCTCATTAACTGGCTAACTTAGCTCATAACAACGCCTGGAAACCAGAGGAAACAAGCTAGCCTGGCTCTGTGCGAAGGTAACAAAATCTGCATGTTATATCTTGTTTGTTTAATTAATATGAATTCTCGTTTAACGAGAGGTTTTGTGTCAGACTATTTCTTGGCCGGTACCAGCAACTTCCTGGAGTTTCCTCTGGTTGCCTGGCAACTGGTCATTTGAAAAGTGCATAGAACATGAAATCTAGTTCGTTTTAATTCAGAGACCTGAGGAATCAGATCAAAACTCTGTCGGCGGTCACTGACCGTCAAACAGTCCAAAATATACACCCAGCTACAGTATCTATGTGCATTCAGCTGTCCCTCACTGACGCCTCCCCATGATGCCCCTTCACTCAGCCCTGCTGCCTGTTCCTCCTCTAACGTCTGCACTTCCTCTGCCTCCTGAGTGAGTTTCTGTGTTTCTGCTGCGAATGAGCCGAGAAAACTGTCAAAGATGTGTTCCCATGACAACCTCCATCCAGTATTAGCAACATGAAGTGTCAGAGAGAGAGCGAGAGAGACAGAGACAGAGAGAGAGAGAGACAGAGAGAGAGAGAGACAGAGAGAGAGACAGAGACAGAGAGAGAGAGAGAGAGAGACAGAGAGAGAGACAGAGACAGAGAGAGAGAGAGAGAGACAGAGAGAGAGAGAGACAGGGAGAGAGAGACAGAGAGAGAGACGGACAGACAGACAGACAGACGATGTGGGGGAAAGCAACTTCAAAGGAAGCATAGAGAAATTTGGACATAAATCTGAAGTATATGTGGGTGAAAGGTGACCGTTGATATTGCCAGTGTACAGTTTTCTCGGCCAGTTAGCAAACATAAATGAATATGTACAAACATGCATAAATATATATACACACACATATATAAATATATGTACACACACACATATATGTATATACACACACATATACTGTATATACACACATATATATATAGCAAAATAAAGTAGTATCAGGCTGAGATCCCAGCAGACAGACTGTGCTGCATGTGTTTGTGTTGTTATTTGCATCACGTCCAGCTCAACGGTGAAGGCCTTCTACAAGTGTTGCTATGATACAAGAATTTCCTTAAGAAGTTACAATAGTGAATATAATTAACAGTTTACACAGTGGGTGGCAAAAAATGTATAATGTAACATTATCTTTTTAAGCTTTCATGAAACTATTACTTGAGATTAGTATCTTGGGTTTAAAAAGTAATGAAAAAAAGCTGAAAAATAGGTCATAGTTGGTGATTTTGCCTCTTCTTGTGAAATAAATCATCTTGTGACACGTTTCTGGCACCTGTCAGCTCATGTCCTGAAGTATTCACTTATACTCCTGCACCTCCTACCTACATTGTTATCAGTCTCACTCTCGACTTTTACCCTCTCTCTATCTTTTCCCGTTCTCAACCAGCCTTAAACAGACCACAAAAACACCTCCAGGTATTTTACACACAACTCTTGCATGACCAAGCACATCTTCAAAGTTGCAATTTTCGAGATACAATCTTTCTGAAACTCCCAATTCATAAACCTTCCCTCCAGGGACGTGAACCTGTATTTCATACCTGTCAAACTAAATGAATCTCTGCTCTCTCTAGCTCTTTCTCTCTCTGACACACATGAAATACAGCTGAAGTAACAACGGCTTCTTGGGTTTTACTGGACGCTATACACACAACTACACACCTAAAAGACATACAGCAGGGCAGAGGGGGAATTAAATTTACTAATGTATCTGCCAAGGTTGGGATGCAGCGGTGGAACATGGCTGTCTGACCTCTGGGATGCCTCACAAGAACATCAGTCTCTTTCATGACAGCTTGAGGTGAAGAACTTGTACATCTTGGCCAAAGGGGAGAATAGCATTTCAGAGTGTGACGACATTTTTTTATGTGACATAGTACCTTGGTCTCTACGAGGGTGGAGAGTGCACATAAAATGATTGCAAGGAACAGATTGATGATGAATTGGAAAGCAGTACATTACGGTGTCAGTTAGGGTGTTTGGAGCTGAAAATGGACAGATTTAGTTTCATGTGTATGGAAATTAATAATTGCTGAAGAAACACTTACATTTGATCATCTTAGAAGTGTGATATAGACTGATGCATGTGTATTTCTGCAGTGCCTGGGCACATTTTAGTGTTTGTGTGCAAAATCATGCAAAATGCCCTGAGCTCACAGCCAGAAAGCTGGAGGTTATCACAAAACATCTATTCTGTCTGATCAAATCTCATTTTCATAATCATATTACAAACCTAAAGTATCTCAAAATAAATATGGCGGCCTTCACTGTTGTCCTTTTACGTGACTTTGATTTGCGTTGGGGACATTGCAGTGTTTTGTCCCTCCTGTCTCTCTGTGGGACTTTTGAGTGTTTTCCCATTCTTCCTGTGTCCTGCTGGCATGTATTGCCCTTTTAGGGAAGGAGAGCTGGTTGGGTGCGAAAATGTGCAGTGAGGTGTAGGGGACAACTGTGCCAACCCTCAGGGATATTCTACCTTTCTAAGAATGTGGGCACCATTCACACATTTTTAAAATGTTTTGAGCTTTCAATGTGACTGCTCCTCACAATGCTGACCCAGCAATTTTAGTTTTATAACTGCGTTTTTTTCTCTTTTACATCACAGGAATGGCTCCAGTTGGTTTGTGCAATATAGTGCTTCAGTATCCTGCTCTGCATGATTGAGAACCAGCGTGATGATATCAGATATGACATTATCAATCAAGAGATGAGGCGTGGTCGTTACATATAGGCCAATGTTGTGTTGAGACCTGTGTGTGTGTGAGTTTGTGTGTGCTTGGATCGGTTTCTAAGCAATCGCTGCTGGCTCAATATGTCACTATGCCTGTCTGTACCACAGCTGAAAGCTCTGTATCACTATGTGACTGTGTGTTGTGCAAACCTTTTTTGTTATGGAGTAAAACTTTGTGAAGCCCAAAGAAACAACTAGCTAAAACCAAACGGTGTTGTGACAGAGCATTTTTGACAACTCTTTCTCAAGTGTCACCATCCCCAACAGGGATTGAAGAAGTACTCGGATCCTTTAATTAAGTAAAAGTACTAATACAGCAACTCTGTGTTCAAAATAATACGACGATACTGTATATGGCATTATTAGATTGGTAAAACCAATGCAACACTGTGTAAGAAGCATTTTACTGTTGTAGCTGGTCGAGGTGCAGCTAGTTTGAATTACTTTACCGTACATACAGTAGTTTAATGCAGTTTTTACCATCCTACGGGTCGGGGCCCTTGTAAGGGTCACAAGATAAATCTCAGTGCCATGAGAGTAGGAAAGAAGAAAAAACTAAGTTTAGCTATGCAAATGTGTATTGACTCTTCGGAATTTGTTTCTGTTTTTGCTTTTCTGGTGAAATATTGGAAACGTTTACCTCTTTGGGCCTTAAAGTGTTGGTGAATGAAAATCTCTCTTTTTCAAGGAACAACTCTTAGAGATCTGAAACATGACAACGGGCCCAAATTAGACGTCTTTTATTGTAAATAGTCAAGGGCCAAAAAGTCAGCCAGTTTTATTTTTAACAACACATTGTATTTCATATGCTTATATATTTTTTATGTAAAAACTTCAGCTGTCATTTAATGGGGTTAAAGAGTTCAATATATATACCCCTAAAATTTAGTGGAGACAAAGTAGGAAGTATCGTAAAAGAAACATACTCAAGTTAGGTACGACAAGTACCTTAGAACTGTACTGAACTACTTGTGTTTGAGTAAATGTACTTAGTTACTTTCCACCACTGGTCCCTAACCTTCAGCATTGTCAAGTCTGTACAAACAGCTGATAACATGCAGTTCACTGTTGTCAACACAGGTTTTACATCCCTCTCTGTTTTTTTCTGTCTCACTGTATCAAGTCTGTGTAAACACACACCTCATCTCATGCTTCTTTGCCAGTCTTTGTCATTGTGCAATGTATGTTTTAAGGAACCTGTAGTCTGGATTTAGACTGTCCTAATTAATTCCCATGGTAAAAGATTGTTTTTCGATTGCTCAGACTCAGACGTGGCTGCTGTAAAGTATCAAGAAGGGAGAGAGGAAGGTTCAGCTATGTGAATTTTAAATACCAGGTCTGTGGGTGGGAGTGTTTGTTGAAGAGAAACACCTCACTCACTGTGAAGGTGCACAGAAGTCTAAGTGTAATGTTTCTGAAAGTTTGGTACTTTGTGTGCATGCTGGGTGGCCACTGACTCTTGATTTTGGTTACGGTTGCACATATTTTGTGCACGTATACGGACTTACACACTAACCCGTACTAATCAGCTGCTTGGCTGAGGTAGATCTGCTGTCCAGAGTATTTGACCAGTCACATCCTTTAGGCAAGCGACTGAGGAGACAGGGAGCTTGAGAGAGTAGCTTTGGTTGGGTATGAATAGCAAGGCTAATCGCTCCAGGCCATGGGAACCAGCTAGCTGCTAGGGCTAAGAATATGCCAGATTGGTTCTTCGTGGGAGAGCCAGAGGGCTGCTCTGCTGAGCAAGACGGTGACCCACAGTGGGAGGGGATTGAGGTCAGCTTGACACTTTTTCTGCCACCAAAGGTAGCTCAAGTTCATACAAGGAGAATAAGGAGTACTGGATGATATTAGTATAGTGTATGCGGGCTACAAAGCAGACGTGTAAAGGAAAGGGTGAGAGAGAAAGTTGTTCAATTAGTGTGAGCTTATAGAAAGTGTAACAGAGAACTTGGGACTACAGGAGCAACACTGACCCATGGCTTTAACATTGACTGGATTAGTACCAGCAACATTGCCCTGCTGTAATTGTTTCATATGCCGCTGCATAGAGAAACACACAGCAGCGCTGTATATTAATAATGTATACGCCGTGTTCAGATATGCCGGTTCTGGTCAGAGAGGTCATATTGTCTTTCACAGCTTGTTTGTCAAAATTTGCAAACCAGCATTTCTCCCACCTAAAGGGAGCCATGTCCGTGTTTTTGCATGTTTTAGCTCATTTAGTAAAAATCACTTTACGTTACTGCTGCCTACTTCAAAAAGGGATCCATGGTGATTCAGATTTGTAACTGTTTCTGCCCAATGCTTTACCTTCCTGTCGTATGAAAAACAACTTGCAGAGAATTGAAGCTTGCGTCATAATCCCTCACAGGGAACATCATGTCCTGTTTGTTTTTTTGCCAAAGTTGAAAAGGATCATATAAATGTGGTGGCCTCTTGCATTAAAAAAAGCTGCAGGTCACGCTAAAATCTGCCAAAAATTATCCTTGAAGGCCTTCAAACTGAATAGTCTCTCCCTTGATGAACTAGTACTGCCTATCAATACTGGCAGTTAGAAAATCCTTATGCAGCGGCGCTCAGTTCCTTCAGGATCGAAAAAATCTTAACAGCATGTGACCTTCAACGATCACCTCCCCACTCGAGGAACATGCTGCTTCGAATTGAATCCTGTCATTCTGCACCTGATACGAGGGCACTGCATCTCAACCCCTCTATCCAGTCCCTGTCCATACATTTTTCATCCTCTATTGACTCTTCCTGCCAATATTTCAGATACGTAAAGGAGCCTTTAAAATTCATGAAGGGTACGGGTGTGTAGGTCATAGAGCAACCGAACTGAGCACCATTCTAATGAACCCTGCAGAAATTCTCTGAAATCAGAATTTTTGCAGCAAAACAATCAAACCCCACAACATTAGGTGCCTGGAGGTTGTTCAATTATGACCGTCGAATTTTGTGAAATATAAAATGCTGTAAAAACGAGAGGCACCTTTGGCCAAAAAATCGGTCTGCTTCTTCTTGTGAGGCTGTGAGTGGATATGAGAAATGATCTGAATTGAAATGACAGCTAGTGGAAGAGGATGAGCGGCAGAAAAAGCAAAAGAGATAAGAAAAATAAACACGGGTATATCTCCTGCTAGCTCTGCTCTGCCTCAAACTCATTTACTTTCTTTAATTCATATTCAACAATGCATCCTGCAAAAAAAACAGAGAAAATAAAAAAAAAACGCCACCCCCTACTGCTGCAGATTGCAGGTCAGGCATGATTGCAGAACACTGAAAAATTATTGCTCACATAATTAGAACTCCATGGTTAATTTGTAAAGATAGCGACGCGGGCTGTTGGCCGATAGTTTGACCTGTGAATGTGCCGGGTCACTACACATTGGGAGGCATCAGTAGAGCTATTAACGACGAGGCTCCATCCGTCCTCTGGATAGCAGGGTGCCAGGGTGCTTGAGAAATAATCAACAGCAGAGAGAGTGCTGAATTTCTCTCTGACAGCTGCATCTTATCTTCTCTTGGCTTCTATCTTTCTTTCTCCCTTCACCTATTTTTTTCTTTTGCTACTTCCTCAACAGATCTATTTATCTTGCTTACTGTTTCCATTTTTCTGTCTCCACTCATACTCTTCTAATTTCATTTTTTCCCAAAAAAGCAAATATTCTTGCCACGGAAGTGAATTAGAGGAACTCAGAAAAAGAATGGGACACACATTGACTGAGTAACACTCTATCTTTTCCTCTTCATTACAGTTATGCTTACTGTAAAAACATATTTTACTCTTCAAGGACTACAGTTCTGAGGAAGGACAGGAAAATAATGGGAAATGTTAGCATCATTTTAGCAGCAATGAACACATTTGTGAAACACCATGCAAGAGGGAAAGACAAATGCTGCAAATGTAATGCTGGAAAGTCATCCATCCAAAAAATTTACACAATTGACATTTCCAGTGAAATGACTGTTGATTAATCAACATAGAGAACATTTGCTCCTGCAGCCCTGCTACCTTTTTCTTTTTGCTGCAGTTATGTGCTGTGTTGACAAGGAAAACATGAGGGGGAGGCTGGTCACGGCAATTCAGCCTGTTTATTGTTGCTTCAGAAACCCAGCCGGAATAAGCCTACACCTTTCTGCTTGTGAGTAACTTCATGCCCTAAACAGCCAAGAGGAAATATAATAATGGTGTAAAGAAATACTGAAGGTGAAAAGCAAGCAGGATTAAAAAAATAAACAAAATCATTTCATGTCTTTGGGAAAACACCGTGCCCAGAAACATTTGTGCATTATTGCTATTTAGCAACATGTTGATTTGTTTTTGTTTTTACACAGAGAAACAGAGCTATGGTAGATGTGGATTTCCAAATAGGCCAAATGTGAGTATTCAGGGTGGTGATATGGAAAATACCATACTGAAAAACTAGTAATGTACAATGTAATGCTATAGCTGTATGCTCTATTCAAAGAGCATATTTGACATCAGGTTTCACCACTTTGCTGACACCGTCCCTCCTAATCTAAACACAGGTCGTTTTATGCCGTCTGACTGACGCTGAGCACAGTGCAAACATTAGCAAACCGATTATAATTTTACTGACTTTACTGGGTAAACATTGATTAGATATCTTGACAGAGAAAGCAGGTCCTATTTTACTCTCCCTCACGCATGTTTGACTTAAGAAATTGCTTGTCTGACATTACTGCTGGAGATAAATAGAATGTCTCATTTAAGCCCGTTCAATAGAGTGTGTCCTGGTTGTGAAATAAAAATCGAGGCCATTACATGAAATATCTGGACACTATTGAGTGTCTTATTCTGAATTTACAACATATGATTTTATTGACATTTACCAGCCAGTTATAAGTGAATGTCTCTGACAGAATGCAAGAAAAGAAAAGTAATTTTCTATACATGCAATTCACCACAGGATCGGTCGACTGAGTCCATTTCAGTGTCAATTTCAGCCCACGCAGATGTGATGACGTCAGTGGCTGGAGAATATAGAGCACTGAGGGTGAAGCCTGGGTATTAGAACATAAACATACTGCTCAGTGTACAGTCAGTCATGTTTAGATCTTTTTTTTTACAGCATATAATAACTCTCCCCCCTACACCTCGCACCCTGAGGTGTCAGAGCAGTGTGTGCTTTATGACGGTCTCTGAAAGATTGGATGGACGCGCCTTAATACCGTGAAGGTCACCATGTTGGCTTTGTGTTACTGTGGAGCAGGCGTCAGACTGCTTTGCTGCATATTCTATATCTACTGTTAAACAATAACAACAACTAAAAACACAAACATAAGTTGAACAGTGCATGAAACTTTAGTCACAGTTGGAGCTCAGAGATAAACAACAACAAAAAAAAGCAGTGTTTAGAAATGGATTTTGTTTGAGTGAGCAGTGTTTTTTTTCTTTTTTTTCATCAGCTCTGTACTGTGGGATTTATGCTGTCCCTGTCAAAAAGTGCCCTCGCCCCGTGCTTTATGGCCCTAATATGAATCAGAGTTGGTGTGCAAAGAGCATAGGGAGAGTAATATATGTCTACTGGCTCACCTATAGCCAGCTCATCTCTGCCCTCACTGCAGTTTATGGGTGGTAAAAATAGACTAAACATATAGAACCAAGTTATTTTATACGGCATCTAGATTTAATCTAGACATGTATAACTTAATAAATGAGAAATTCTATTCAAGGGATATAGCTCCATGCTGCAATTTCAGTTTTCTATTTTGTAGGCCCTGTCTACTTTTGACTCAGACTGTAATGTTAAAAGCAGAATATTAGTTTTACAATATTCATGTCTTCCATGATTTGTTCACGGGTTTGCACAAACAACCATGTGTCAGGTGCATATCTTATATGGGTCTCCACATTCAAGTGGATGATGATGATGTACGTCACTGTGACAATCACTTCAATGCTACAGGAAAGTCACAGTAAAGTTCATATAAATGACCAGAATCATCACCGGGAGCAGTCGTGTTGAAAGAAAACGGTCTGATGCCACTTGTCCAGCATCCACACAGACTGGCTGTTTGGCTCCTATTGACTAAAGCTAAAACAGGCTTCTTCTTGTGTTTGATCTGATTGATGATGAAAGCTCTAATTCATCTAGCAACAGCTTCCTGGTTTTTAGATGCTTCTTCAAACCCCCCTCTGGTTCCCTTCTGATGCTCATAATTCAGCTGTGGGAGCATCTTCTGGTTATTTAAGTGGAATGAAATATGGTCACTCTACTTTTCTTCTCTTTGCCCCTTTTAGTCTGCAATAAGACGGTCAAACTGTACAGCGTACCAGTAGTTCTCGACTCACTTTGAGCATTACACCATTGCTTTTAGTTAACTATTTCAACTATTTAGCAGGTTATTGTAAGTTTACTACATATCAGCAGCACACCAAGTTAATCCTATTTGGCTGTTTATTTCCCTCCAAACAAATATGTAAATACATACTTTTTAAATCAAATCACAATTTAAATTCTTAAACTGAGTTTAGTTGAATTTAGTTCCCACATAGCCACTGGTGTAAAAGTAATGGTTGAGAATTGCTAATATATCTGTAACATATCCTGAGAATACTGTTGCTATAAGCATAAATGGTTTGATATATTTCGACAGTGCAGATATTGTTTCATGTTGCTGTGTTTTGTTGCCCCATTATTTATTGTGGTGTTATCAGCCTCAGTAAAACAATGCATGCTGTTTGTTTGGGGTTTAGGGAGCTGCTGTCAGTTCAGTGAATCAAAACAACACTGTGGTAACACTGTTGCCAAGTGATCAGCGGGAAATGCTGCCCAGAACGCCACAGCAATGACCGCATATCACCAAAGATGTCACAAAACCAAAGCAAACAAACCAAGATAACACACTCACACATTAAAGCACTGGACTTTGCTTTTTTTATTTATTCAAAGCAACATCCACACATTTATTTTGATGGAGACAGTCTAATCACTACGTGTGGATGAGTTGTGCAGGGACGGCTATATAGCCTACTGTATGGGAGGACTTTGTTGTTTTAGCCTAAATGTGGATGAGAACAAGGAAATGCAAGTTTCATTTTTTTTTTTTTAAACATGACAAAGGCTCTGCATATACCGTAGATGTCTTAGCTCTGGATTCCTTCACTATCTATGGCCATGACAACAATAAGCTTTGCAAAACTAGAAATGGAAAACTTCACCTGACAATCTAAAGACCAGAGAGGCAGGAGGCGAGAGGAGTCACTGCCTTTATAAACTGATGTAGCATCCCACAGTGAGGGACTGGAGATGCTGAAGTGAGTCCTGCACTGGTTGTGGCTTCTTTGCCAATTTGCACCGAGAAGCCTTGGGAATATTGAAGAGACTTGATTTGTGAAGCCTTAATGGAAAAATCTGAATTGTAGCCAGTGCATATGTGTCCTCAGCAGTAAGCTCATGTTTTACTTTAACTGGCCTGACCTGCTCTCTATCCTCTGCACTCAATAAGAGTGCTATGCTACCACTGAGGCTTGTATAGGTGAAGCCAAACAGGCAGCACTAAATGAATTCATTATGCAAAAACAAAACAAATTTTCTCCACGGATCTTGTTATCTTTTGATCAACCTACAAACGTGGCAAATTGAACCTCTGACAATCCATTCAAAGATGTGCATTCTAAATCCCTTGATGTGCGGCCTGCGTATGTATTTACACCTAAACTGATTTACATTTCTATGGCTGCTGGGGAATATGAAAGTGAGGGGCAAGAAACCACCGCAGCGCAGTGTTCCTGCTCAGATCAC
Organism: Leptoclinus maculatus; assembly: GCA_032191485.1. Lineage (NCBI taxonomy): Eukaryota > Metazoa > Chordata > Actinopteri > Perciformes > Stichaeidae > Leptoclinus > Leptoclinus maculatus. Next base: position 14,568,351 of record JAVDOI010000002.1, read on the forward strand.
TTCAACCTCACATATTAATTGAGACATTAAACTGCCAGGTTGCTTCTCTGACATCAGAGAAAGACAATTGCCATTCTGCCATTCAGCACACACACACACACACACACACACACACACACACACACACACACACACACACTGAATGATTATGGCAAACAATTGTCAGTACATGTTGTGCCCTTCAAAGCGTCGTTAGTTCAGCCCCGTGTACTGCACCACCCATTACCCATCAACCAAGCAAACATCAATTATGCACCATATGTCTGACAACATAATACAAACACACTAAAACTCACATTGATCGCATGTCTTATGTTCAGCTTATCTATATGATTTTTAATTACAGCAATGCAGTCCCATCCACATGCTCAATCAGGGCCACTTCATTAAGCCGGGCGGCAAAAACATGTCAAGACCTCGACATATTAAAATAAAAAGCCCTTTTTCTTAGATTGAATTATAAAAAAATGGGAACGTGAATCAATATGGAAAGCCACAGGCAATCAATATGTTGGTGGGCTGTGACTGCACCCTTCAACATATGCTTTTGACATTTCTCATGTATACAGTAGATAAGACTTCTCTAATAACATTGATTAAATGGTATTCAGGTCAGTCTCATTTGGACATAAAGAGCAATGCAGCTGCAATACAAATGACAGACATTCCTTTTAGACTGGACCTCAAATTACTATTTTTCCCCTCCATCAGCACAAAATACAAGTTAATAATTGCAGATTTTACATTTTTTATCACATGTATCATGTATAGTGTATAGTGCTCAGGCTTTCTGTTAATCTAATGCTGATAAAAGATACTCAGCTGCTTTCATTGCTGACCTGACTGTTTACTTTTCCTGCTCCTATTTTTCCAACCCCTTCATCAATCCATCTGTCCCCCAGTGGTTCCTCTGCTTGAGAATAAGAGCAGATGGAAAGGGAGCATGCTGCCTGATGCCAGGTGGTCAAGCGATAGAGGGAGGGAGGGAAAGAGAGATGGATGGAGGGGAGGGAGGGAGGGAGAGAGGAGAAGCCAAAGTGTACTCCTGCGGTCATGGCACAGCGGTGCAGTCTGCTCCGACCTGTGATAAGACAGCGGTGACCCTTCCCTGAGCTGCCCTGGAAAATCATGTGGATCTTTCCAGATCTTTGACCTTGCCTGCAGTGGATGGCTGAGAAATCAGCTCATGTTTTCTCACGCTTGTCCTCATTACACTCTTACATTTGATTATTTCCTAAACTTTAATGAGCTACCATCAAAAGAAAGAGCAGCTGTTTCATACAGCAAGAGCTCAAATGATTCAAGAGTTACTTTTACAACACTCTCCCTTGTCTCATAACGCAACAGCAAGCGCCATGATGCATAAAACATGAGAGGGATGTCCAAGCGAATTCTGAATGCCGGCTTTATCTACCTGTCGTCTGAAGAACAACTGCTTTTCTCTGCATTACATTGCTCTATGTAATGCATGGGTTTATATTAAACATGACGGTATTTTGTCTAGACTACCACATTCCTCCTCTCCTATCTTTCAAAAGGTTGTCTTCCAGGGGAGTTTATTTACCATGTTCTTGTGTGGTGAGGAGGAAGACCAGTGGATAATTGGGTTCTTGGAGCTGCCAATTGTGAACAACCTGGCATTGCAGCTCCTCCCTCTTTCGCACTGTCAACCCTCGCTTCATGACTTTGGCAGCCTCTTTCTGTGTGTGTGTGTGTGTGTAGGTGTGTAGGTGTGTGTGTGTGTGTGTGTGTGTGTGTGTGTTAGTTGATGGGGATGACCGTGCCAGCGTCATGCCAAGTGATGCAGTGCCCTTTGGAAGCAGACCAATAAAGGAGGGAAGCAGAACATGTACCTGCAGGGAACAACTTCTATTTACATGGACTTGTTCAGCCAACTAGGGAAAATGGCGAGGATTTATCTATACAAAATTGCCATCACCATTTATAGATTTAAAATCATGTGCACATGCCACTGTACAAAATATGATGGTGATGTGTGTTTTATATTTATCCTTTGTGACACTATTTGTTCCAAACAGATTGTCCTTGTTTGTTTGGCAAATCAAGCTTTCCTCCCTGCATGTTATTTCAAATGTTTGATTTTCAGTATTCAGTATTTGCAGAGCTGTTGCACTCATGAAGTGTATTTACAATTGTGGTTTTTTTTTCAGGACTTTTACAATTCGTTAATGCATTAGACAAATACATCAAACAACTATATCCTCTTTGCATGCTCGAGAAAAGAGAGATAGTGTGTGGGGCCTGTCCCTGTTTCTGTCTCCTGAGGACAAACAAAGATAGCACTGTCACTTTTCATTCATTGTTTTCTTTTGCTTTTGGACATAAAGCAAATAAAAGTCATGTTCCGCACCAACCTGAACCAGCATGTGTTAAACATGCCGGTTAACAACAATGCAACCAAACTGTCTGCATCCTGGAGGCAAACACCAATAGAAAAATAAAAGCGAAAAAGCAATAAAAGCGTTAGGAGGTTATCCAACCAATAACAAGTCATTCCAAAAATGATTTGATAACATTTCTATTTGTGGGAAGAGGTTAACGTGAAAGGGCAGAGATGAGGCGCATCCATTTACAGCGTGATGCAACATGATTATCAGTTGTTTGAATCAACACTGCCCTGATTTTCAAGGATTAGAATACAGACAAACATCAACATGCAGCCTCCATTTTCATCTGTGATACATCACAGATTGCTGGGATCGTCATGCCAACTAATTAGATAGAGGACGAGGGATTAGGATGAAAGAAAGAGCATTTGAGGTGAGATGGGTGGTTGCATGTCATGAGGGAGAGGGCAGATGGCATAAGCTCAGAAGAGGACAGAGCCACCGATTTACAACAGGAACACTCCTCTTTCACAGAAATGAATCTCTCTGGAAGCCCCTCACATACAGCAGGAGTAGGTGCAGATTGAGGGAGGATTACATTATGCAATCTCACACCTGCGTGCACCCTAGGTCAGAAAGCCTTGTATTGTTGATGGTGAACATCCGAGCAGTACAGTCGGCAGGGAGCAGACGGCCTGAATCACAGCCCACATCTCAGATTTTGTCGAGTTGTAAACATTTTGAGCTGTCAAACACCGGTGTAACTAATAACATTAATAATGCCTGCATTCCAATTAGCTGTGAGCCCTAGTGTACTTTCTGGGTCACGGCAAAGCGTACTGGCACTTAGGTGGAACGGCGCCAACACTGATGTAATTAGTTACACCTGTGCTTTTCCTGACAAAATGTTTTGCCATGAAAAGGTTTATTTAAAAGTCTGGTGTTGCTCTCATGAGCGGCTGTTTCCTCTCAGTTTATAAATATATCAAAGCAGCACGCACACATGACCGTGCCCCCAAGCATGCATAGTACTGTTTGCCTGACACGGACTACTCTCCAGGGATCAAAAATGCAGTCGCGGTCGAGTTATTTCAGAAGAAACTACCCTGGCTATGCTCATTGTAAATAAGGGATATGTTGAACGTATCATTCTAATGAACTAATATATAGATATATAAAGGAGTGTTTCTGAATACAAATTGTGTGTATTAAGTACATTTTGATGATAATACTTGAACTTTTAGTGAAGTGATATTTTGAATTCAGAACTTTACCTAGTAATGAAGTACTTTTAGACTATAGTATTTCTTCTTTTACTTAAGTAACGGATGTATATATTTCTACAGCACTGTATGCATTATTTATTTTTTTTACAATTCAAGTTGGCGATCAGTCTCCTTTAGCGTAATCCTTTGACTCCTCGACGACTTCCCTGCCACTCTGTCATTTTTGTACCAACTGAGTTAGCTCAGCAGCTGAGGATGTGCCCGGTTTGGTTTGTGGCAGCTGGCACATTTTGTCATGCTGGATTTATCTCCTTTAGTTAATCACCAGTAATGGAAGGCTAGAGCGATAAAATGTATCCTCCACACAATACCAATGTGAGACTTTCACTTTCATTTATGTGTGTGTGTCACTACATCATTCGTCATCATTTTAATTTTGTCAATCTTATTCATCTTTATTACACAACAGGCTTGGGAGAAACATATTGCAAGACATGTCAGAGGCCAGAACATAGTCTCTTAACAGCACCATGTTTTCTCCCTCTCCGTCTATTGACTGCTATTGTGAGGGTCATGTTGTCTGTCTCGCTGGTTACACTGATGGTGAATACGACAAGAACATAGGACTATATATAAAGAGTATAAATCATGTATGTCTTTTAATATTAATCTTTAAACACAGTCTATGGGAGGAACAAGTAAAAGGTTCTGAAAACTGATAGAGAGAGAGATGGAGCATTAGGGAACATAACTGTTTACTTATGCAAAGCAAAGTTAGCTTTTGAAACCTTGTTTTAAAATGTAGTTGAGTAGGATTTACTAACAGATGTCGGGTCAGATTACCGAACTATGTGTTCTCTAACTTTAGCAGCCAACAGATCACAAGTACCTGGCCACAGAGCAGTTGTTATGGTTTGTGACAGAAGGCTGTGCTCATTGGAGACACCAGCGTTCCAAGAGGTGGGGCCATCAAGACTGCATCGACCAATCACAGCGAGGGGTGGAGATGCGTTTCTACCCGGCAACAGACCTAGAGGACTCAGGTGGGCTGACAGAACAGCCTTAGGCCTGAAAGGCCTATGTGGCCATATCCCACCACATAGGTTATTGTACATGTGCAATGCTGTGACTTTAGGCCCAAGGAGGAAAAAAAACTCTCTCGCTGAATCTATAAAATGCTTTTAAGCTTTGATTGGAGTACTAGTGTATGAAAGTAGTCGCTGAATTAGGCTTCAGCAGTTTCAATCAAGCTGATGTGTGTTTTGCGTTAGCTGTGTTGACACAGCAAAGAGGGGACAGGGGGAGAAAATGAGGCAGCAAAAGAACATATTGCAGTACATGAGGGACAGTTATTGAAAGTGTCAGGAAGGAAACAGAGAGGGAGAGAGAGGTTGTGTTTGCACAAGCAGTTTTTCTCTCCAGGAGGCCCGACAGTGCAGGTTTAGGAACTTGGCAGATAGACTGGCAGAGTGAGTGAAACATTAACACTCCTCAACCTTTGTTACTGCCAAAAGAACTACAGCTGGAATCAAGACAAGGAGAGATATCCTAGAATGGATGTGTGTTTGACTGCAAATAAAATATGTGTGTGTGTTTCTGTGTGTCCCTGGCTGCCCAACTACTGCACGTGTATGCACAAACAAAGGTGTTGAAACGTGGACATAGCCATCTTTCTATTTGCTTTCACCACCAGTTCGCCCTGTCTGCCTTCACATCCCTTATCAAAAGTCAAAGCAACCCAAAGCATCCTTTGGTGTAACGTTGTCACTGCTTCAGGGTTTCATTTATAGCTTTGAACTTTTCCACTGTGTTCACTTTTTGAGAGACATTCCCTCATTAAAAAGGGTTTTAATGCATGCAGCACACTTTGTCCTTGAGATTATAGCTCGTATGTTGTGCACGCCAGCATATTAACTCCTGGACCATTTGTTTTTGGTGTTGACACCTCTCCTAATGCTGAAACTGTAAATCACTGAGCGAGGGTGACAGCGGTGACATTACCAATTCATGCAATAACGGAGGCTGCTGAGCACACACTCAGAATATACACCTCGACACATTATACATTTTTGCTGTTTTTTCCCCTTTCACGCTAACGCATAATTCTAAGCAATGCAATCACACTTCATCAACACCAAGTTTTTCAGGGAGTATAATTAGTATAAATAGAATCTGTACATCAGCAGCAAGTCGGTAATCAGATTTGTTTTAATTCAACCACAAAGTTAATGCTTTACACTTTGTTGTCTCAGCAGAAATGTCAGTACCCTCACACAGTAACTACTACATCAATCAATGACGCATACACTCTGCTGGAACAGACACGGACAGGAATACCAGAATAAGATGGAACAGGATAAATATCTCACAGGGAAAACTTTCGAGGGTGATGGACACGACTGGTCCAAAAAAGGAACATTTCTAAAGTCGCTTATACGTTAAATTTTGAAGTCTGATCCCATCAAGATACTTTTACCAATGTATTTGTTTCTGCACAGGGGAGGGAGTTGGGTTATGTTGTACAATACCTTCAAATTAAAAGACAAAATATATTGTTGGTCCATACCCTCACATAGATATTTTTTCTGATCAGTCACCTCTATCTGCAGGACAACATCATTTATTTGTGACTTTCAAAAATGTTACAAATCATGTTACAAAAATGGTCGTGGTCATGCTTGAAAAAAGACAACATTGACGGTCAGTTGTAAAGAGGAAACAAACAGGCGTCCCCGCTGTGGAAGTCCGACATTTTATTGACCCTTTGCAGACTTTGTCGCTCTTTAACAACAACAAATCACTTCCTACTTAATTTGCTTCCATCAGAATTACCATGGCCACTACAGGGCTTTGTCACTTGAAGCTAAACATTTGCTCTTTACGACTGTTGCCGTCGTTCCTCTTGGGAAGACAGTCTCCATCTATCTGGTAAAGCTAATCATTGTCTGGCAGGGAGGCACTCCTCAGGCCAACAGTGGAGTTAGCTGTGATATGGGCAGAGTAATTTGACATTCCAAATTGAGGGGAAAGTGCAGGAGAGGAATGCAGCCAGAGGAGTCACTTCATCACCAACATTTTTAGACAGAGTGAAATGTGTTGCTGTTGCCTTTGATTATTCAGTCAAGTGTCAGGACACAAGTGCTACAGTGTGCAAGAACTCATCAACTGACTGCAGAAGAGCAGAGCAGCTGCAGGCTGGCGTCTGGCTGGTCAAAAAAGAGGCACTGACAGACAAGACCGTGCATGAGAAATAAGCAAAGATAACATACAGATTGCCGCCTCAGGGCTTCTAGTAGCAGCACTGTGCACAGCCCGACATTAATTGGACCACAACACTGCTTGAAAACGCTGACTGAGTGGTGAGGCGTCTTGAAGAGCTCCATGCCTTAATTTATGGAAATGAGAACTCTTGTGTCATCCAATTATTTATTTAGGAATAAGAATTAAGTTTAACTCTGAAATGCTGGCTAAATATAAACAGCGCAGCTCTGGAGCTCTCCTAATCAGGTTGAGGATGGAAATCGAAGCTACATAACGTCAGTAATAAAAACAGGTCCCACCCTGTTTAAGGTGTTGCATGAATTCAAAGACTCTATTGTGTGAATGTGGAGGCCAGCAGCTTCCTCCTCCTTACCCAAACACAGCATAGGCCTGAGCTTTAGCTCTATCCTCCACACACAGAATATCTCAGTAGACAGGATGTGTGGCGGAGGGTCACTTCCTAAAATGCCTTCCAGCACAGATACAGAAGTGTCCTTGATTTGTGCCCGCATCAGTTCACAGTTAAAAATGTGCACTTAGAAGATGACCGCAGAGGTAACTAACATTAAGAATGAGGCAAATTTGTCATCGGTCATTACTGACAATTAAAAGATAAAGGTAAGGATAAGATATTAGATTCCGCACCCAAGATATGGGTGCTGCACCCAGAGGAGCCGAGGCAAACTCAGAGCATGCTCAGTGGCTTGATAATAACATAGTATATAGTCAGGCCAGCACTGGATACCCTATAGCAAGAGTATACAGGTCAGAATTAACTGAAGGCTAATGTTGGATCGGGAAGACGAGCTCAATAAAATAACCTCATCCATGTGAATTCAGTGATAACAATTTGTACTGTATTTGTTTGTTAGATATCTATTTGATTTGAGACATCTGCTTCTACTGCTTTCAGCGTGACAGGAACACATCTCCATGACACTGAAAAATACAGCGAGCACAGTCCTAGCTGATTTGAGTCTTTTTACAATGCATTTGTCTGAGTAGAAGCATGACCACAAGACCAGAATTCGACTGAAAGAACCAGTGTCATTGAAGATGGTGAAGGCCTGTGTCCATTACAAAGACAGAAGAAAGGATTTTGCTACTTATGCGTGCACAAACTCATTTACTATTCAGTGTTTCTGCAGTACATCTCAGTGGTTTATGTAACCAGGCAAGTTGATTAAATCTTCCTTTGAATATGTAACAAATGGCAGCTTGTTATGAGGGCATGGCAGTCAAATGAATGGGTGAGTTTCTCAGAATAACATCCAAACCCAACAAAAACCCTGCAACTTTGCAACATTAGACAAGCTGTGCTAGTGAATCATTCCCTCAGTTTACATCTTGGTTATATGATCTGTAAATGATTTTGCTTCATCACCAAATTGTCAGAATAATTATTTCGCAATATAACTTTCACTTCGACCAACCCAAGAAGTGCATTGCAGTGGCTGCTTGAGAAAACCTGGCACGGGGGGGTCAGAAGTGAGACCACTCCTCAGGTGCCTTGTTGGCACGTTGACAAAGCAAGAAAATGGCCTCCAATTGCAGTGTGCAGTCTGATGCCTCAAGTGCCCTGAGGTATTGATTATATGTTCAGAATTCCTGGCTGGGGTATAACAATGAGTCAGCGTTTACCTCACCTCCACTGGCCATGTTAGACAATCTCCCTTTCTGCCTCGGTGCCTGTCACCATGCTGTCCTGTCACACAACCTTTCATACAGTATGTAGAGGAAATGGCACTGAATAGCGAATAACTGTGTTTATACACTATGTTGACATTTACAGCCTTGTCGATTGGAGGGTTGACATTTTGTCATACACTTACTGTAGGTTTTTTAATTTGCCGTCGTGATTGGCCTTGTCACAGTACATTGTGCCACTGTCACAACAGGGGATCATCATCGCTCATCACAAAGGCTGTTGACATTGCTGCTGTTCACTCACTCACTGTGTGAACAAAGTTAATAGAAGATGCATTTTCTAGTGAGGGGATGATAGCAAAGTGTAATAATGTCTGTCTGTAAGTGCTGGTGTGGGAGTCACTTTGCATATTTTGTGGCACATGCAAATACTCATGCGGGCACACGTGTACACATGGAGTAATGGAACACACTTGGGAGCCAGCAGCAGCAACACACTGCATGATTTCTCCTCCATTTTTAATCGGGTTGTTAGCATGTCCTTGGAGATGGACTGTGATGTAATAAGTGATCTGGCCGGGTCGGAGCAGTAAATTAAATAATCTCCAGGATGAATGACATTGGGAACCCATGACGCAACAACACAGGGCAGATTATTTGGACTCCCAACTATCCTCCCTCCAAGGATGCTGTGGTGTTGGTATTGAACTGTGAGTGTGTGTGTGTGTATAACGAGATTAATTGAATTGGCTCAAAGCAGCTGTTGGAAAGGTGTGTAGGTTGACATTTCATGGCTCTTTTAACAAAAGAACACTGGGAGGTTGTTGTCCTTCAGAGACAGCACTGGAAAATAGCTTTAAAATCACTAAAATCGTCAACAGCATTAGAAACATGAAGACAAATCTAACAGAGAATGAGGATCTTTTTTCTTCTTTCTGCATGAATTATTTCTCGTCAAGCCTGTTGTTGAATGAATTAAGCATATCTTTTCAGAGACTGTTTTACATCTGTGACGTTCATCTCTACCATTCAAACTGCTGAATATGTAAGCACTATGGAAACATATTTGTTTGACATGACCCTCCACAAGGTAACGTGAACCCTGTGGCTATAGTGTTACTGACAATCTCTTCCTTTCACCAGATTTACTTCAATAGACCATACAGTGTCTCGAACAGCACACAATCGTCGACCTTGTCTGTTTTAAAAATTATTTTTGTTTAATTTTTCACAAAATGACTATCAAAAGCTAATGTCACTCCTTTCAAATTATCATCAAACTAAGATGGAAATTTCCGATAATTTACTGAAATCTGACATTGCAATTACAGAGTTTGTTGATATTGCTGCTTATTTGGATTATGCTGGAGTGCGTTTTATTCTAACTGTTTTTATGCTCACAAAACATGCTATGAAAATAAATGCTGAAAATTTGATAAAAGGTTTAAAATAACACAAATACTTTATCGATAAACGTAAAATGCAACAAAGGGCAATGGAAACAGGTTTAGGAAAAAGGAAAAATGTCTTCTCCTTCAGTGGTTTAATGGCATCCAACTGGAAATGTTAACCCAGTGATTTTTTGTGTGTACTGTTGCAGAGCCAAGAAAGAAAATCCCAGTATATGGAGTTATCGCTCACCAGGTAACCACCAAGGAAAGATGAAGTAAGTACCTATAGGGACCGGGTTGTAGCAGAGGGATTGAACCTCCTTTAGCAGCTCTATGCACCAGGTGTATGAGTCTGGGATGAGCAGCCAGCAAGCAGCGGTGGATGAAGTGCAGGAGGGACCACTCCATCCTGCACACTCAAGGGTAACACTGACTACAGCATCCTGTATGAGCTGTGGGAGCTGAAGGCAATATTCTGGAGGGACCAAAGGAATAACAGAGCGGCAACAAGGCAGTGGACAGAATCACTGATTGAAACCAGCATGACTGAGTAAAGTTGAGTTTAAACTTGGAATGCGTCTTAAAAAAGGAATTGCGTCTTTTAAGAAAGCACTTGATACTCAAAAATCTCCTCATTAGAGCCGATCTTCTATTTAAACTAAATGTCATTATTTTAAATAGTTTGATGACGACTAGTGTCACTTACGACTGTGTTTTGATCCATTTACGAACAATCTATGATTTGTGGAAATTACAGGTGAGACTAATCCATCAGGTGAACCATGTCAGCAATCCAATATTCATAAGATAACAAATAAAGCTGTAGAGCAAAGACTCATATCATAATCATATTTGAACCTTTGGTCCAATGCGAATCAATTGATGATATTATTCTATGTATTGGCTAAGGTGTAATAAAAGATCGAAATTCAATCTGCTCGCTGTAATATGATACTCATCAACAGTGAGAGGGAGACAGACTATTTCAGTAATAAAAATGTGACAGCACACAGCACAAGAGACATAAGAGATGGTTTCACATAACCGAGGGAAGCCGTTTTATTAATCCGGAAAAAGCCGAGATAGATTTACAGCTCCAATTACATTCAAATAGATGGTTTTTAATTCATTTTTCAATCTAAAACTTTTTTCACCCTGCAACTCAGTAACTCACAGTCTCACCAAGTATTAATTCACAGCAGATTAATAATAGCACAGTCTATATACCAATTCATCTGACATATATTATTAGTAAGGAAATTTGAGTTACTTATTTCGGTGGAGCATGGAGTGCTTTCACGTACTGCATGTTGGATGTCAAGATGTAAATCGAGTCCTGGTTTCGTCAGTAATGTGAGACCGTGCTGTCAGATCACTAAATGCTACCTTTACGGTTGTCCCTCTTCGAATTTCCGGCGCTCATATGTCACCTTGCGACATATTTTTAGCTCAAAGCCCCATTTGGTATTGATTGTATCTGCTCTTGTGTTTTTGTGTGGGCAACTTGGAAGTAAGCCACATTCCTCTGGCCCTCCATTGTCCTTGAGCGTGCCATGTCATTATGGGATCCTCATATTCGAGCCAGAGGTTATCAAAGCCTGAATACTTACATGTTCCCTTTCCTGAGCTGGAAAGGGAACATGTCAGAGGTGTTGTATATTAATTAACAGCTAACATCTGATATTTTATCTTGAGATGCCGAGATGCAGGGTGGTATGCACAGCATGTATGTTTTGCTTAATTATATGACATTAAAACTCAGTGTGTGTGTAGGTGTTTACCAGTGCATGCAAATTTGGTGTATCATTACACAGACTCGTTTCTGGGTGAGAGGTAAACCAGGATACACACACACACACACACACACACACACACACACACACACGATAATGACAGGATCCAGCAGCTTGAACACAGGATGCAGATATTCAAGAATAGAAACAGCATAATGTTCACTACTGATTCCCACTGGCATCATCAGCATCCCAGCTCCTAAGACAATGTCCCTCCTCCCATGTCTGCTTTTTCCTCTCTGCTCCTCTTCCCCCCTCCTACCATCGTCCCATTCGTATCCTAAGCTTCCAAACAAGGTAACAGAGGTCTTCTCCATTCTGATGCTTGCCTTTACCTTCCTTCCCTTCTCTCCCTTGTCCCCTCACTCACAGTTGTGCCACAGATAGCAGCAACTCGTAAAATATCTTCTTTTTTCTTTTTCTATCTCCACTTTACTTGTTTTTTTATGAAGCCTTTTCAGTTTTCATTGCCGGTAATAATCTGATCTGAAACAGCCCTCATCACACAGATAATGATTATTCCACTTGCTCCCCCTCTCGGGTTCTTCGTCCCATCCCTGGGGGCTGCTGCTTGTGCTTTGCAGAGTTTGTATGCTCGCTGATTATTCACAAGGACCAATCCACCAGTGACCTCTCCACCGTTGGCTTGCTTGTTACTTTTCATCACTCTGTCATCCTTCCACATCCATCCCTGTTCATGCACAAAGGAACAAGTTTAAATGCTGCTTCCACAAAGCTTCACTTCTAGGGCACTAGCTCTGAACAAGGGGACCATTGAGCGGTGCGGTAAGGGGTGGGGGGGAATTTGACAGGGGGCTGATCAAAAGGCTGTGAGACTCTGTCTGTAACACAGGCTGCAGAATGGGGGCCAATGGGAGATATGCATGCCTGAACTCAACGGGGCATGTGTAATGGATTGTTTTGGGCACTGGACAAAACACTTTTCATTACTGCTGATGTGGTTGTATTTGTTTAAAAGAGATATACAGTTAATGGATGGAGTTGTGCGACTCAAATGTTACTCAATCCTAAGGCATGACACTTGCGACAAATTGGCTGAGCCGTTTCTGAACTTGTGAGGAATTTACATTTATGTTTTGTGTACATAAAAAAAAAATGCACCTCAGGGTTTTCATAACTGGATTTTGAATTCTGTTCACATGACCCTTGGCTGACCGGCACCTCAATGTTCTGCCTCTGTGTGTGTTCAGATTGCCTCCCTCTGACTGTTTATATCATGCTTTATTTTTCCCCGTGTGCCTTCCCCGTCTCTGCTGCCTCTTTTTGTGTGTCTCTGACCATCTGTCTGTTCACTGCAACTGTCTACCGTTTGCTGTCCTGGGACTCTGTTATTCTGTCACCTGTCTGCCAACATTTCTATATGTAATGGCTTCTGTCAATTTTTTTAAATACTATGTTTCTGATCTCCCTAAAAGCATTTTAATTTACACAAACAATACATATTTCACGTATAAATGCATCAGGAATAACTGCGGCACAATCTTGGTAACCAGGTCAGTGTATGTCTCCCATTTCATTACAAATGCGATTTGACCACGGCCACTAAGATCTGACCTCCGAACGACCACTCTGCAGTCGCCATGACGCGGTCTTTGATAAGAAAGACAAGAAACAAAAACGAGTGAGCTCTTGTTATTGTGGTTGCCAGTTTTGTACTGTTTGATTTAGTTTAATTATTGAGGTCCATCAGAGCACATATTAAGTTATTTCCTCCTTCTGAATCAGAGGAGTCAAGTACCCCACTTACATACTGCCAACATGTAATATCACTTCAATGAATTGCAATACAACAAAGTAACATATTTCACCTCAGTCTCACACTTTGCGCTGCTCTAGTCAACACAGCATGTAATCCATATGTTCTCCTTCACATGGTGCACCCAGCACAACTGGGCCAAAGCCTGGGGTGGGCATGAGTGGGGGCGTTTCATCTGATAGCGCTCTCTAAAAATAAACCTGTGCCCTTACATAATAACCGAGTCTGTGTGAGAACGAAAGTGATCAATGCCAGCAGGTCTTCACTACTACAAGCTACAGTGGGACGTGACACGCACAAGCAGTGATGGAAAGTAACTAGGTACATTAACACAAGCACTGTATTTAAAGTCAATTTGAGGTACTTTTACTTTATTTAAGCGCTTCCTTTTTATGTGACTTTATAATTATACTTTACTAAATTTGAGAGAAAGAAATGTTAATTAATATGTTTCATATTTACGTCACTACATTTATTTGGTAGCTATAGTTACAAGTTAAATTGCTGATTTAGATTTTGTAAACAAAACACGATCCGATCAAACAGAAAGCGCTGATATGGCAGAAAACACATTAGGAAACATTGGTTGTGTATATATGTTTATAAAGCTTTAGAGGTGCTGTAGGCTGATTTTGTTACATTCAGAAAGAGCAGGCTAGCTGTATGTATTCTAAGCAAAGCTAAGCTAACTGGCAAATGGATGTAGCTTCATATATAATGTACAAACATGACAATGGTGTTTATCATCCAACTCTTCGCTAGAAAGCAAATGAGCATATTTCCCAAAATATCACACTATTCCTTCAATGGGAATAAATTGGGTTCCTAAGTTTACTGAGGTTCCTGATCTGCACAATGTTGCATGGCGTGAAACACAAAGATGAGTAAAAACTAACTTTTCTTGTTATAGTACATCATTCAGGTTGCTATATCCTAACTGAGTGCAAGGGGTATAAATGGCTCTTCAAATTTCCAGCTTGTCCTTTCTGTCTTTCCTCCAGTTTTTTTCTGTTCTATCCCTCTCATAGTGCACTGTCACCATCTACCAGACAGAGCAAGAGGTGGTGGGTAATGGTGATGTAAATCAGGATCAAGTTTCTGATGCTGAACATGAGAAATAGTTTAATATCTCTGTATATGCCTCCTCCCTTCTCTCTCCATCATCGCATCTGTGCAGTGTTCACCACTGTTGAGGCCCTCATCAATCACCGCTACCTATCTATCTCATCCGTCTCAGAGGCCAATGCCCCCTACCTCATCCCTCCCAAATAAATCAACAGACAAATGCATACTAAACAGCAGCTGTCTTTCTTTTTTTTTTTGGTCCTCCTCAAACTACCTCGTCCTGCTTTTAATCACAAGTCAATTTTAGTTTTCTCTAAAAAAGGAACCTCAAATGAATCTTAAATAAGAAGGTGTCAGTATGCAGAGGGACCACCTGTGTGAGTTGTTGGTGCACAATGTGAGAATGGAGCGCATGAGAGTAAACTGTACGTTTTTCTGCTTTTCAACCATGCAGTATGGAAATGACCCGGAAGTTACGTCACCCTGTTCCAGGAATTATTGGCAACATTAGAGTCGCACAATGTAGCTTGTATGTTTGCAGATGGAATGTCACTCTCACTCTGAGGAGATTTAAAGGATCAAAGAGGGTGAAAGGGAAGGGGGGTTTGGGGGGGCATGAGAATAGTTACCATGGTGATCATGACATCACCGGAGGCTTGTGCGCTCTGCCTCAATGGGAGTTTTGTTTGTGTGGAGGTGAAGGCAGACAACAGTCTCGAGACAACAGAAGGAGGCACTTAGTGGAATTTAAGTGACAGAGATGTGGCTCTCAGAGCTGGCCTCTCGTGGATATTAAGGACAATCAGGAAAATGTTTCTTTTTTCCCTTGCCGCTTTCTTTCCCTTTCCTCTCCATCTCTCTGTCGTGGGCGGCTGCTGGAGCGGATCTGAGTTACGTCAACACGCTAATAACACGGCATGGTTGTGTGGAGATGAATTGCATGTTCCAGTCGATCAGCTCAGTCATTCTTAATTGAGTTAATACTTTGAGGGACGGAGACAGAGGGAACGGGAAAGAGAGACGGTGTGTGGGAAGTGGCAATATCGTGAATGAATTATATTCTATTTTATTATTGTTTCATGCTTATGGTCAGCCCGCATTGGCCACAACACACCATAAATGCATGCATATGTATACATTTCCAAAAGACAGTGAAAGTTCAAAAATAGAGAAGCAACGTCACAACCTTTCACAATCAAATCTTCAGACCAGCATTGTCTGTTATACTATATGATGCTGGAGAAATCAGGACAAATAGTAACTTAATAATCCCTCTTGCCATCTTTTCCAGGCTTTTGAGGCAACATTTGCAAACTTACAATACATTTTTTTGCTCATCTTCACACCGGAATATTTCAGAGGGTTTTTTTTGGTCAAAATTGGAAAATCAACTTACTCAAAATTTGGAGAGTACAAAAGAAACTGGGATTCACTGTCCACTTCACTCAAATCACACAGTCTGTTTTCCTCCTGAATGTTTTTTTTCATCGACATACTTTAATGGCCAGAGAAAGAATACCAGCTCTCAACTGTGCAAAGACACATCTGTGGCTTATAGATAAACCTGAATGAAAGCTTTACCGACTGTTATTAAAGTTAACATTACAACACACATTAGTCAACAATATAGTCCTGTGGGGATACAACATCTACAGTCACAAAGATTGAGTAAAGTTCTTTTGCCCCATGGAGAACGTGTGATCAACTCCATTTAAACCCCTTATTTATTCATTATCCATTCTGTAGACTCTATGGAATAGCCAAGATCATTACATAATTTAATTTCAGTTTGGTAAAGACTGAACTTCGAGCGCTCCCAGCAGAGTCAACAGGGTATCCAATTCAAACTGTATAATTCATAAATGCAAGAGCAAGAAAAGAAAGAACAGAAAGAAAGAAAAGAAAGACAAGAAAGTAAAGAAAGAAAATAAAGTAAAGAAAGAAAAGAAAGAAAAACCGAAGTATTTGTATTCTAAAGCGACTGAGTCAAAACATTTTTTTGTGTACTTCTTACAATACTTTTATTTCTGAAATGCATTATTTGGGTTTTGCTAATCTCCATTTATAACACCACATTCAACATATTCTGCAGGTCAAAATTATATTATTTGCATTTAATAATAAACAGCTTTTCCTCTTGATGAAGTAAAACTGCTATTAGCAGGATTTAGTCTGCTATTTAGGACACCACATTTATATCCCAGAGAAATTTGAGGACCCATTCCTTACAGCTGTTTATGCTTAGAACTATACCCACTCAAGATGAAACATTATCATTATCCCATATACAGTAGTCTTTATCTGAGATGCAAATATTAAAGTCGCCAAATAAAGAAATAACGTCAGCATCTGAGGAGTAGACCAGAGCCAGCAGACGGCTAAAAAACAAAGTGAACATATGCCACTTAAATAAAACTAAAAGTTAGTGTGCTGAAATTCTACTGAAGCGACATCCATCCATCCAATCATATCCACTTATCCAGGCCCAGGTCGCGGGGGCAGCAGGCTTAGCGGGGTATTCCAGGCATCCCTCTCCCCCGCTATGTTTTCCAGCTCTCCCTGCAGGAACTCTGAGGAATTCCTAGGCCAGATGTGATGAACAATCTCTCCAGCTTGTTCTGTGTCTACCCCGGGGCCTCTTACAAGTTGGACATTCCTGGAAAACCTCTAACAGGAGGCGCCCATGTGGCATCTGGATCAGTTGCCCGAACCACCTCAGCTGGCCCGTTTCGACACAAAGGAGCAGCAGCTCTACTCCGAGCTTCCTTCACCCTACCAAGGAACCTCATTTCGGCCAGTTGTATCCGCAATCTCATTTTTTCAGTCACTACCTAAAGCTCATGACCTTAAGGTAAGGTCGGAACAATATTAAGTAGATCTTGAATTATATTTAGTTTTCCTTGTCTGTGTTTTACAGATTGCAATAGAGATTCACCCACCTATACCCGGACAGGTGTTGTATTTTCTCTTAAGAGTAGGCAGTTTGTAGAGCTAGAAAAATGCCCAGAGGACTTTTAGGCCGAAGCAGTAGAAGCAATGTAAGCATTAACAAAAACAAAGTGGAGTGTTGTCCAACCTAGTCTACTACTGTGCTACTAGCTGTAGCAGCCAAACGTAAAGGTGGAGCAACAAGCTGGCTATGAGGAGGGAGATGTGATATCTTATATCACATTTTTAGCATGTCTCTTCTGGAGCGCGTTCATAGTGTTGCACTCGGTAGTACATTAAAAGTGCCAGAAACAGTTGTGTAACGAACGAAAGAAGAGAGAAGTTCAAACCAAAGCTATTCGACAAGCCCTTACTACTGTGATGAAGCATACTGGGATCTTAAACTGTCCATAGGTATTGAGTTCATGCTGGTGTATTTAACCTTCACGGTACAGTTAAATAGTGGTGTAACAGACCACTGTTGATCCATGATCCGTACGGATCCCCCCTCACGGTTCAGCACGCATGCATAATTACACAGTTTAACGTAAACCACCACAGTGTGAAATAAAGTTTTCCTGACGATCGTTATCCGCTAATATTCAGAAAAATATGTGATCAGGACATCGTCATTGATGCTTTTCTAGTCGCCAATCTCTGATAATGTTACATTCCACACCGTGAGTTTTATGATCCGTTGCACCACTGCAGTGAGACAATGAACTTGGAACAGTACAACAGTGTCAAATTAACTTACTTAAATTCGTCAGAAACCAAGACCTTAGTCAAATGCTCACAGAGTAACTCACACCTTCTCCACAGCAGTCGCCAGTTGTTGTTCAAAGATATCATCTCTGGCACCATTATGTCAAAATAAGATTTGTGTGTGTGTGTGTGTGTGATAGGGCAAAAGTCAAGACAAGAAACACGACGCGGCTGTCCCACTGACAAGGTTGACACTCAGGGATGATGGGTAGGGGGTGTCGTGGGCTCTGTAACACCATATGTGTTTCCCTCTAGATCAAAGAGTTTTTAACTGATTCAGTGAGTCATGAATCACCTCTGATCCCTAAATTTCAGATGATTGATGCAAACTTCAGAGTGTGAAGCTCAGCAGCTGGTCGCTTCCCTTTAGTAGCTGGAGAGAACATTAAAGAGGAACAGAGTGTTGTGGAAGCATGTTGTTTAATGAGAGCTCTTCGTTTTGGGGGCAACAACTTTGAAATAATGTAGTGTTTCAAAGTTGCCTGCTGTAGCAAAGGAAACTGAGTTTGATGGATGGATGGAGGCATTTTGTAAAGTTAGTGTGATGACTTCAAAAGGTGAAGGAGAATGGGTTTATCTATTTTTTAAGTTATTTTGTGCCTCAGTCTTGGTTTGTCATTGTTGGTTTTTAAAATCTAAATTAGCATCAATATGGGAAAGTTTATGTACAGCAGTTTCAGTGAAACTGCATGAAGGAAGAGGAATGCATAGAATAAAAAAGACGATATCTGTGGTTCTGCTACATCGATTTTAATCAACTTTCAACTATCCGTTGTGAATCCAACAATGTTACAAGAGCGCAATGCTACATTTTTGGAGCAGTGTTTTCACTCGGGTTCATGTTGTTACAAGTGGAATCCCTGCCATTTCTTTACCGACTGCATCTGTCAAAATAGAATCTCAAAAAGGTAAATATTCAAACATCCACAAACACTTCCACGAGATGATTAATCCGAGCTGTCTATTGCAATCTAGTTCTATTTGCCTGCATCCTGATTCTCATTCATTGCCAGTCAGTTTGCCAGTTTACCATCCGATATTGCTTCACCTCGTTGACTCCACAGGACAGGATCTAAATAAAGGAAAGGTTAATGCTCTGTACTCATTTCAAGCATGCATCAACCACTCCATGATACCATATCTGTTCCCGAAAACAGGTACAACTATTAGATCGTGGGAGTCACGCGCTGTTGCTAATGTATGTGTGTGTGTGTGTGTTACTATGTTTGTGTGTGACTCACTGAAAGGGCAAGAGATCTAACATAGACCTGTCACCTCACACATACACACACACACCCATTGTGCTGAGGCAAGAGAGGAGGATGTCTGAAAACACTGCAGCAGACCAGCACAGTTCATGGATTGTGAATGTGGTACATTGTGTCTACTCCAACCAGATGCACCACAGGGCAAAGTATGAGATAAAGAGTCATATACCCTGAGCCACGTTTCTCCACTACACATAGAATCTCTTTTCACGCACAATGGTTTCCAGGAAAGAAATATCATAAATAATGCATTGGTTTTAGCCCTAAACAGAATTTGATACAGCTTAATTTATATACGATGCAGTACAAAAACAAATATGAGATTTAAACACTGTTTTTACACCTTTAGCACTAACATAGCTGTACGTGAAGGGAGAAATAAGGAGATGCATTGTGGCTCGTCTCGTCTCAGGTTGTTGTGCTATCTCATATTTTGGGATTTATGATGTCATCTGAATCAGATGGCATCATGGTAAAGAAAAAGCAAACTGTTCTCTTTCTTATCTCTTAGAGTGGCTACGTAATACTGGTTCATGCCCAGAGTCAAAAGAACAGGGAAATCCAAGTGTTGGCCATCAAGGTGCTGATGATGTGGATATAGAGGTGGAATATGAACCAACAGAACAACTTTCATTATTAAGGATGAGCAAAATTATACTTTAGATTTGATGCAAGTTAATGGAATGTATGAATAAATAAATTTCTAATGAGATAAATACAGCTTGTGTGATCATACATAGTCTTATTGTCATATTTGCCCCTCCTGTCTGTACACTTCTATTTGACTCCCACTGTTCTTGGCCTCCAAAAACCATGTTAAAAAGCATAGTTTTTTCTGATCAGCAGGGATAATAATAGCATCTCCTCAGCTTGTTTTGGCCACACACAATACATTAAACAGCCATATTGAAATGCAGTCTGTTTACTCTGGAGATTGCTGTTATTCTTGAATCAGCACTTTAAAAAGCTGGTACATAATTCAGTATTGTGCGTCATCATATAACAAATGGAAACACATAAAAGTAATGCAGCATTCACACACACACACACACACACTTATTTGCTGCACTCTTAGTAAGGGGGCTGGTTAGCCATAGCACATGGGCCTCTGAGGTGGGATGAACGCATACTTGAAATGAAAGATCACAATTACGTGTGAAGAAACCCCGAGAGCTCACAGACTACATGGAAGGCCACTTTAGCCTTAAACATTTTTTAATTAAATGGATTCATAGATATTTAAATACTGATTGTAAAAGACAACCTACAAGATCTAATTTGCTGCTTGATTTGATGATAACAAATTTAATAATATTATGGAAAAGGCACAACTAGAACATTTGAAGATAATATGGGTGGTTTATAAAGCCATCTAAAAAAACAGAATCTCATTTGGAGGTAGATGAGATTTCCGCTGGTGCGTGACCACTTCATCTCCATTGATTACCGAACGCACGTGTATGCACATGTCTGAAGTAGACATACGCACATTCGGTTAGTACAGTTGGATGTGATTACATATTCAGGAAATGTGAGACGTGGCCTGCTGAGAGATTGTGTGTGGGGAGTTGAACATACAGATTCAACAAAGTATTTTTCCACCAGCCAGGAATACAGAGTAGCCTCCCTCCCTCCCTCCCTCCCTCCTTATATTAAACACAACAGTGGGATTATTATTCCCCCTCTTTCTTTCTTTCATCCTCTGTCCTCCTCCTCTGTTGTCTCTCTCTGTCTCTCCTCTCATATATTAGGCACACTTCTCAGCAGACAGCTCCACTGTTTTCTTTTAATTTCGCTCTGTGAATCCTAATTGCAAGCAGTGTCTTTCCAGGGTCAGTTCTAATCAGAATTATGATAAATGCATCAGATTCTGCAGCCACCGCCTCCAAACCCCCTGAAGGGTTTT
This sequence comes from Leptoclinus maculatus, assembly GCA_032191485.1. Taxonomy (NCBI): domain Eukaryota; kingdom Metazoa; phylum Chordata; class Actinopteri; order Perciformes; family Stichaeidae; genus Leptoclinus; species Leptoclinus maculatus. Next base: position 14,589,726 of record JAVDOI010000002.1, read on the forward strand.
TGTCATGGGCTCCACTATTGTCAGTAGGGGGTCTTCATTTTGCTGACTTTGCTTTGTGAACATAAAATAGCTTTGCTTTCCAGCAATGACCAGAATTCATTTGAAGTTATGTGCACAGTATTTTTGCTCGGAGTAACTTCTGTTCCATAATCAATGTACATTTTTCCATCCCAAATTTCCATCTATAACAGCTCTATTGTCATTTATTTTCCTCTCATCTCTCTGATTGTAAGCCCTTTGAGGTCACACCTGGCCCTCAGGGCACAACTGTCTTCTCTCCCATCCCTCTTCCTTCATATCCTCCAAGCTTTCCTTTATACCATTGTAGTTCCCCTCGTTTCCACAGTCTTTCCATTCTTGCACCTCTACACTCTTTTAACCTGGAGACTATTGCTTATCAAACACCTCAGAGAGTCACACTAAGCACTAAAATGTGTCTTGATTGATCGAATCACAAGTAAACAGCTCTATATACATGTGTGAATGCACCCACTAGGATGCACTGGGGCTGACTTCCTCAAGCCACATTTGGCAGTGGCCAAGGACAACACATGTGGCTACAGATGTAGTGCAATGTGACTAGATGTTAGTTCATACATGCCAGGAAGAGAAGCCAAAAATAGCAGAAGCCAAGAGTAGAGGTCTGTCTTGTGTTGATTTTGAGCACAGGTCCTGGTTCATAAAAACATGTTTCTCTGCATACTGAGCAGGGAAATAAAACCCAATTAGGTTGACACTCAAAAGACATCTCTGATGCCAGGTGCGAAAATCTGTCTCAACTGAATCCAAAAACATTTGATGCTTGCATTCATAAAGTAGCACCCCTCAGCCAATCTACTGGCATTTTGTTCTCTCTATAGATATATTTTACAAAGAAACTGATCTGATGAAAAGATAAATAGAGAATTTTTGATCAGCACTACCAAGATTGAGGCCGAAGTAACATCGTCAGTCCTTTGCCCATGAATAATACATTAAAGGTGCTATATACGAGATTGGGAGCAACATGGTGCGACCGAGCCGGTGGCTCACAGCTAACGGTGGTAGCAGCGCTAACGATGGCAAAAAGTGCTCACATAGCTAACAGTGTTAACCTGAGGCGGAACCGGAGGGTGGGTGCTACGCTTCCGCGATGACGCCGTCGGTCAGGTCGGTTGTAAACAAAGAACAGAGAAGCTTAATTTACACCACACACAGAGGGAGAGCGACAGCTCGGGGAGACATTACCCCACTGTATCTTTACATAGCAAATAGTTGTTTGCTGCTATATTAATGCTCTAAATGTTGTATATTGTACCTTTAACATGACCTTATAGATAGTTTCTTTCACGAAAAGCAACACTAATGCACCACAATCCAATCCTTTCTTTTCAGTAAGTATTTTGTTGTTTTAGACACCAAGTCTTAAATCCTTGATATACTGCAACTGTGGTCAGTCAATAATTCATAACACAATGTGCTACTGGGCTGTCTTCGTTTACCATTTTGATCGGTAGCTCAAAAAGCACCCACCCCTGCTGTTTAAACCTCATCCAGAGGATGTGAAACATGTACAAGACCACACAGGAGACCTTCCACCCCTGCAGCCAGATCATATGCACACTGTGAGCTACTGTTGTGTCATATTAACGGAGCACCCTGCATTTAAAACTCATGAATGATTGGAGAGAGAGAGGAGTGCAGAATTTAAAAAAATGTAAGGTACTAAACATAATGTCATCGTACTAAACCATACAAAGTGATCTGCCTTGTCACTACCACAGATGAATTAAAAATGTCTCTTATCTTTCCATCAACTATCTACGTCTCATTACTAAATTACTTCTCCATGTCCTTGAGGCACAGGAATTGTCGTTCTATCATCTCAGGCAGTTTATGTGCAAATAGACCTAGGGGGTGGGGAGGTGTGTGTACTTGGACGTGGTACATACAGGGCGTATACAGAGCTATTCTATTAGCTTCCACCCTCCCTCTTTCTGCCTTTTAAAGAATGGAGTCACAGCGGGTGGATTTGATGAGGAATAATAGGGGAAGCGACAAAATCAGGAGATATGTGGGATAATTAGAGTTAGCTTTAAGAAGATTTCATGTGACAGCCCATTCACGAGAACATACAGGGATATTAACCACTCAGTTGTGTTTTCCCTGCCTGGAGGTTAAAGCTGAAGCATGCTGCCATTGTTTCTGCTGAGCAGGGCCACAAGGTCAAAGTGAGAGAAAAGAGTAGAAAGACCGGAAAGAATGTATAGAAGCAGCTGAACACAACAACACAGCATGTAGCAGAGAACCGGTTATTATGCTATATCTAATTTTCAAGTTTTTCTGTCCAGAGATAACATGATTCATTGATTCATTAGAATTAACACGTTTCCCTTTATTCATGTGTCTAAAACTGACTATAGATCAATAATATGCCTAAATTGGTCAAATTAGGATACTCTTTTCAGCCTTGTTTTTTCTCTCACTGCAGTTGGCGAATGGATCTATTGATGTTGCCCCAGTGGGCTGACATTGGATGAATTATGCAACAGCCTTGACGGGTTATGAAGGCAACTGTGCAGGAGAGAGAATACTTACGCTGCTGTCGTGACAACTGATAACATAACCTCTGTATTATCATATACTGCGCCATGTAAATCCTCTGTATGCATGCTGTGTGGCTCACTGCAGGTCACTGATGCACGATGTTTAATGGGCAGCCACAGCTGACAGACTGTTCCAGAGCTAAGAGAAAGTACAACTTGTCATTCCCTGATAACATCATAAAATGTTGGCGTAAAAACTCAGTCACTCATGAAATTTGGTTAATGAGATTTTATACCAGGCTGGTCATTTAATGTATCAGTGACAGGATAACTAAGGAGGTACTCGTTTGAAGGTTACAGAAAAGATTCGTTGTTTTTTTTAGATTCAATATTCAGCGTGTATACTGAATGAAAACCATAGGACACAGAGGCACACTGACTATCTTCTGCTGTTTAAGCTTCAGTGCAGTTTTAGCTGCTAATGCTAATGCTAGGTGATGCTGATGGATTTTATGTATTGTGTTGTGTTGTCATGCTACTATGCTAGCAGAGAGAAAGAGAGAGATAACTAACTGCAATCTACCCATTTGATTAGTTTGATTCGGTTTCCCACATAATTGATATGCCTTACTAAGATAATTAGCATTTTCCTCCTGCTGCCAGTCCACAGGAAAGATTTGGTCAGTTTGTTAAGGATTTAAACTAAAGACCATAAAGACTTTAAGACCATCACGCCTGCACAGGCACATGCGTTTGTTTTCCTTTTTTGGGAAAATTATTATGTAATTTCTATTAAGGGTTCGAGAGGAAAATATGTTACATTTTTTTTTTAATTATCACCTCTTTTTGTCTACATCTCATAAATCCCCTAATTTGGCAGAAGGCTTAAAAAGACCAATTTAAAGTCCCAATCTCAGTGCCAGTGTTGCACCCACTGTATTCCTCTCTTCCTCTCTCGGTCTCCTTCACTGCATGTGTTACCCTCTTCCTCATTTACTCTTCAAAGGGAAAGCAAAGCATCTGTCTATTACGAGGAGCCAAGGGCACTCTGCAGAGTTGTGTTAAGTAATAACAACCAGTGACGTCAAAGGCTCTCCGTCTGAGCTGGAAAGAGGGAGGGCGAGGGGGCGAAAAAAGGGATAAAAGGGAGAGGGAGGAGAAGAGGCAGACATGGAAACGTGAAAAAGCTCCTCTACTTGTGTGTCAGTTGCCTGTTTTCTGTTTATGTGTCACTGCTGAATAACATTGAACATGAACAGTGTGCAGCAGTTCAGTCTGTAATCACAAGTCTCCAACACTTATGCGATTTCTGTTCCTCCTCTCTCATCATTACATTTATTTTTTTTCCCCTGGCAACGTATTGCTTTTTCCCCCCATTGGTTCAGAGAAAAGCGGAAGAGGTCTATTATGCTCCGTCACACATCTGCTGCTGAGCATAGTTCTGTTTATGGTCCTATCACCGGAGCCTATATTTTTATCTCATAGGCTAGGAGCGAAGGACGAGCAGCCTCTGCTCAACAAGTATTTTTTTGTTAGGTTGAGGTCCTTTGACAAATGTCCCACACCTTCTTTTCTGTTCACTAAACTCCAAGAGAAAGTCTGTTTTGTCAGTGTTGTATTCCCTCAGTGTGAACAGGCATCAAAACAGCTCAACTAAGCCCTCATGGGTCGGCTTGTCATAAAACGCTGAAAACTCATTTAAGTTAATTTCTCCCCACATTCACATTCCTGGAATGAAAGCACAGACTTCAACTGAAGACCGATTGCGGGATTAGAGATCTTAGGGTGTTACGGTCCTTCATAAACACAAGTGACAGAGGCGGCACTGAGTGGAGGATACATTAGAGGATTACACCCTAAGACAATATAGAAGTCTTAACATGCCTCATTATGGCTGCTGACCTTGCTCTGTCAGGTGACGGGTGTTTGTTAAAACTGCAAACACCGCAAGCAAGCATGCACACACTATTTATACACCACTGAAAAAGCACAAGAGCCATGCATGGTATGTGAACTACCTTAAAAGGCACATGAGACATTAGACTGTGCTGTGCTGTTTACAGTAAACAACCCAGAAGGCCTTGCCAGGACTGTGGAAGTCACCGTGTTGTTGGCAGCCAACACACTCTCCCACCCACTTCCACTCTAAATTGTGGGTCTGAATCCACGGGGCAATGTCAAACTATAATCTCTCTTTAGTTCAGCCCCTGCCTGATCTATCGTATGTCTCATGTAGGCTTATTTGATCCCCACAGCACTTTCCACGGGAGCCCTTTCGCACACATTTACAGCTCACAACAAGCACATGACTCCGCTTGGCAAACCTACTGTAAGTGCTTGAGGAATGTCTAAAAGTCCACTCTGTCAGCAGGCCTATAGACCAACAGCCTTCCTTTTTCCATTACAGGCACAGCTGTGATGACGAAAGACTCATGTTGTCAAGAGATGAGAATAGAAAAGAACAGAAAAGTTTTAGAGACAATAAACTAATACATATCTATCTATCAAATCTGCAAATTAAGTAAATGATGCCATCCATACAAAGCAAATATGAATAAATTGTATAATTAGGATGACACTGTTTTGTTCTGTGACATTTATGTTACAATAATTATTTGTTTCATTATTGTGGTTTAATTCATATAATAGTCCTATGTATATATATATATATATATATATCCTACGACTTGTTCCCTTTTCAATAAAAACAGTAATGTAAAGTTACACCGACATTGTGCAGCAGTGACTTCATATCATGAACACACGACTATGTGTGTTGGTGCACTTTAAATTTGGCAACAACGTGCGTTCAGCCGAGCAATGACGTGCGCAGCCTACATCAGCACCTTAGATACGGGCACACCATTCACCGAAGGGCTCCTGCCCCGTTTTAGACCAATCAGCGCGTGTGTTTTCTAGATAGCATTCAGCACCACCCACACTGCTGCCAGCTGTAATGTTCTGTTATAGGGAATCTCCTCTCAGGCAGCGTACATTCATCATAACTCCTGCAGTTTTTTGTGGCAGGTCACGAACAACTAAGGTCCTATATGCATAATAAATTACATAAAAGGAAGCATATGACATAAATGAGATTAAAGTCGCGTAAACGGCTCCGTGAAATGCTCTAGGCTAAATATGGCACAGTTAATAACAGAGCATCGAGTCATGTGTAGGCTACAGTGTTTAGTCACATAGCGTCTTTAATTCTGTACGTTTGATAATGATGTTTACAGCAGCTGCATCGAAAATAGAGATGGTTTAGTCTGTAAAACATCTACAATAGGACATTTTCACATTGATAAAAGTATTTGTTTCAAGACTATTCGAAGTTGGACAGGATATCTCTTTATATACTACCGTTTCTGTCTTTACAATAATTACTTTAGCCTTTTGCTGTCAGCACAGACCTAGGTTATCTCTGACGCAAACGCTCGTCACAGGCGTCTCTCCCATTTCACAGAATCAAATGTCACCGATTGACATCTCAGATCAGCCAATCAGCGCGCAACTCAGGCACCAACTCTGGGGGCGAGACTCGCAATTTGGACCAATCGCAGCCGCTCGTATTGTTGTGACCTCTGAAACCGCATCACCGCCTACCTCGTGCCCATGGCGGAGGAAAGCTATAAATACAGGCAACGCCGTAACAGGAGGGGGACGAAGTAGCAAAACTCCCGGAGAGGCGGGAGCTACTCTGCAAGCCTGCTGAACGAGGAAAAAACAAAATAACCTTAAAAACAGAAACCGAAGCAAACGCCAATCCTCAGAAATGTACATTTACTGGAATACTTTTTTGTAACGTTGATAATATATTCTATGTGAAGAAAGTATTTATACTTTTTTTTCTATTTGCACTAACTAACGGTACTTAAGAACTACTGCGAATTTTAATTTTTTACAAAAAAAGTAAGTATTTCAACTGACTTCTGTTACTTGTGATGTATTTAATGTCATTGTCTTAATTTTGCTTGCTGTCGTACTGTAGCTGTATCCATAACGTTACTTGCTAAGCTGATTTGCTGCGTCAGTCCACGAAGTTAGGGAGGGGTGTGTGTGTGTGTGTTTGAGAAAGAGAGAGAAAGTGAGCATGTGTGTAAGCGCGTGCATTCCATTTAAGTGTGTGTAGTATCTCTTTTTTTGTCTCATCTCGGGTCCACAAAAAGACAACAATATCCCCTCAGAGACTCGGAAATGCGTCGGACGTGCACGTGAATTGATACTGATCATATCTTACTTTATTGTATATCTGTTTATTTTCAATGGCGTCAACACAGGCTGCTACAGCCAGTATACTGTTGCATATTCTGTGAAATTGCAACAATGTCTCTCTTGTAACTTAACTGATAAGATGAACGACCTGTAGCCATTTCGCAACACTGTGAAATCTCCTCCAGGCTGCTGTTGCGAGGGCAGCTTCGCGAGCGAGGCGACAAACGTTGGTTATATCCCCGTGCAGATTATATTTATATGAATAAATTAATAAATATTTAGGTAGGTACATTTAACAGCCTCGACATACTCTCTCTGTATCCCTCAATTCAGCTGCGAGGATTATTATTGCAGCACATCCCATTTCTTTAAATTGCGCTTTACCTTCTAGGTAGTGCCATTTACATTTGATCAAACGTCATGTTGTAACGTTCAAGTATTTTGTCTTCTCTGTGTAACATTGCCAAACATATGGGTGTAGCCATAATGCGTTAAGTCTTATTTCGACATTGTTGATGTAGGAAGAGCTCAGAACACGCGCATCAAACCAGCCCCCCGTGTCAAGACTGTGCGCTTTGAAATCCACCTAAATCATTTCCTCGCTAATTTATAGTAGGCTACTCATTACTGGCGAGGCTTTTACTCCGTTGAGTTTACCGTTTTGGTTACTTAATTGCAACAACTCCGCTTCAGTTTTCCTGTCTCCTGCTCAGGAGGATATCCAGTGTTATGTAACAGGATTCCCGAGTATTAGTGCGAGGGTTAACGTGCTCAATACCCAGTTTCTGACGTTTACATAAACAGCAAATGCCAGATGAACAAGACATATAGCTTGATCCGGGATCAGTGGGCTCTGTGTGTGGAGATTTCTGCAACAGCTGCAGATTTTGAGTGTTTCTGTGAAATTCTGCTTTGGAGGACCGTTTGTGTGACTGTCAACCTAAGACTTTTGAGCTCACAGCAGTCCAAACAGCAACATGCACTGGTGTTAATGTTTAAAGGACACTAACTTGCACTCACTCCCGTTATAAAGTCTGCACTAGTTGTGGTCAAAAGGAGCTGAATGATGGTTCTTGGTGGCATTTACCTTTACTTGTGACTTTAACGTTTTGAAATGAATCATTAAGAATTATTTTTTCTCTCTACCAATTGTTGCAGGAAAATATCATACCCTGTGGAGAACATCACTTCACTACAAAACCAGCACTTTTAGCTTTTGAACCTGTGTTATCCGAATACTGGTTGCTTTCGCCATCCTGCCTGGAGAGCATCTGTGTTGCCAACCACGGATAAACAAAGCAGACCCAGTGGACACATTCAAGGTCAGACACACCTAATCTTCACGCATCTGGTAAACGTCGGCAGTTAGCTATGCAGCTTGAAATCCAAGTAGCTCTCAACTTCATCATCTCGTACCTGTATAACAAGCTGCCGAGGCGGCGCGTTAACATTTTCGGCGAGGAGCTGGAGAGGCAGCTGAAGCAGAAATATGAGGGACACTGGTACCCGGAAAAGCCATACAAGGGCTCAGGATTCAGATGTATCCACGTGGGGGAAAAGGTGGACCCCGTGGTGGAGAAGGCAGCCAAAGAGAGCGGGCTGGACATTGAAGATGTCCGCAACAATCTGCCCCAGGACCTCAGCGTGTGGATTGACCCCTACGAGGTGTCCTATCAGATCGGGGAGAAGGGCCCAGTCAAAGTCTTGTATGTCGATGACGGCAATGAAAGCGGAGCCAGTAGTGGGGGGCTTGATCTGGACAAGGAGATCAAGAACAGTTTCAATCCCGATGCACAGGTCTTCATGCCCATCAATGAGCCTGTGAACGCAGCCTCTCCGGGCTCCACCTCCCCCTCTCCTCCATTCGGCCACTCGGCAGCAGTCAGCCCCACCTTCATGCCCCGCTCCGCGCAGCCTTTAACCTTCACAACAGCCACGTTCGCCGCCACCAAGTTCGGCTCCACTAAGATGAAGAGCAGCGGACGCAACAACAACAACAATGGCAGCAGTAGTGCTGGGAACAAGGTGGCGCGTACCTCTCCCACCAACCTGGGCCTGAATGTGAACAGTCTCCTGAAACAGAAAGCCATCTCCACCTCCATGCACTCTCTTTACAGCTTGGGCCTCGGGGTGCAGCCGCCACCGCAGCAGCACCAGAAGCCCTCAGCCCTGTCCCCCAATGCCAAGGAGTTTGTGTTCCCCAGCCTTCAGGGCCAGGGCAGCCAGAGTGCTCTCTTCCCTGGAGACAGCTCGCTCAGCCTCAGTCCGCTGCAGTACAGCAATGCCTTTGACGTGTTTGCGGCCTACGGTGGCCTTAACGACAAGTCCCTTATGGATGGCTTGAATTTTAGCTTGAACAACATGCAGTATTCTAACCAGCAATTCCAGCCAGTTATGGCCAACTAGTACACGTAAAGGTACTACTTAAGCTACTACTTTACACAGAAACGACCAGAGATAATGTGATAGGGGGGAAAACAAACACAAATGCACATATTGCAAAAAAACAACATGTAAACAAAAACAGAATGTCATGGATAAAAGGAAAAAGTGACTTGTCAGCTGAACGATCTATGTAACGAGTCTAAGAGCATGAGCCCGAGGGTGAAATACTTTGCCCCCTTGAGTTATACCTTTAGTACAAGATGTCCAAGCTTGGTTACCTAAACTTCAACATGCATCATTGTTATTTCTTTTGCCAACCAAGCACAATTTTTTTTTTTTATGTGACTGTTTTAAGATATAAAAAAAAGACAAAAAAAAAAAAACACCACCACAAGTCATGGCCTCTTTCAGTATTTAAACATAACTGGACACCGCCAATTTTTTCAAGAAATTGGCAGAAATAAGTGGGATTTCCTGGTCTTTTTTCTAATTGTATAATTTAATTTAGTACAGAGTTTGTAAAATATCAGAGTATCTATTGTTTCTACGACATGGTATTGCATTTATATCTTTTTACTACTCCAGTGATCTGTGATGGCTGCAGCAACTTTATGTTTTCTTTTTTTATTGAAATTATAAAATGAATCCATCTTTAAAAAACATCGACTCTATTCTAAAGATTGTGTACAGAATATTCCGTAGTGGTGGGATTTAAGAATATTTGCTTTTTTGAAAAACATAAGAGTTGTATTTTCTGTTAAGAGTTTAAAGATTTTTGCTATATTATGGACAAAATGTAATCGTATATTAATTTTGTACCTACATTGTGCAATACTTGATAAAACAAACGGTATAACAAAGTATTTGGAGTCAGTGTCTTACATGTTAAGAGGGACTGATAGTTTATTAAGTTTGTATTAAAAAGCTTGAAAATAATTGCACTTGTTCAGTTTCATTGTTTTGTTTTTTTGTGGTTGAGCTGGTCGATACAGGTTTAAAAGGAAGTTATGCAGAGTATTTTAGAGTTTTGTAACACGCTTGGACAGATCCAGTGTTCTGTCCTGAGGACAGAAGAATCAGGTTTGTCCTAAATACGCCCACATCCATTGTAGTTCACCTGTTTGGTACATTGGTATGTCCTCAAAGACCTTTGACAGGTCACTCACAATAGAATGGGTCAAAACACATATGCTACATTACATCAATACAGACCGACACATTTCCTATCCTGTGCCTGTAACATTGACATATTGGTACACAAGTCCGCAGTAACATTTGTTCACACCATGCAGGCTGTGTTGGCTGACAGTTTCCCTTGAGCGAAGTGTCATTACACATATGGATACTGAGAGTGTGATTGTGTCGAGCCTGATGACCTCCTGAACTAAAGCAGGAACTCGTATGTGTGACAAGGCTGTTAGCTAACAGGCTGCTAAACCACGTAACACATTTCAGAGGCATAAACTACACAGCAGACGGACAGAAACCTTGTGCTATGGGTAGAAGGATACGGGTCTGATACTGTGCCTAGAAGATGCCATGTTTAGTGGGACCAAACTAAAATGTTTCTAAGTAATAAACTGCATCATGAGTCTGTGTGGGTGACGGGTGAAGCAGACGTCTTCTGGTGAAAATCAAAGCAAAGCATCTGCTGAAGTGCTTTTATGCAAGATATTGAATCCCTACCAACCCCAGGGTGCTATTTCTCTCATCTCCTCATTGATGGGTGGCCAGATTGAAAACTCCCCCTCCAAAGAGTTAGCCGAGTCACTTATTAACTTTAATAATAAAATACAATATGCAATGCTGGAAAACAGCACTTAAACCTGCACTGGAGAGTGTAGCTGAATGCTAAGGTTGGCCAGTTACATTTCACCCAGTGGCCTCAAAGATGTGGCCCGTTAATGGATAACTGCTGTACTTTTTATGCAATGGGATCCAAAAAGAGTACTGTAAAAACCTCTGGACTGAAATCAAGCATGAACTGATGAGGTTATCTACTGTATCATTTAGTTTTTGTTATTTCACCTTTAGAAAAATGGCTTATAGAAATGCGGATTCAAAAATATTAACATAAAGTAACACTTAAGCTTTCGATTTTTTTGCTGCTTATATTATTTGGGAGTCGAGGATCCAAGTCCAATTGTTAAGGCTGAAGGTAAATCGTAGCTTAATCAGCGTTTGAATTCATCAATAACCTCACTCTGCTTCATCAGAGTAAAAACAGTTTCCTTAGTTCCTGTCTTGCACTGTTGAAGTTGAGACATTTGTGGCTACTGCTGTTTTTTTTGTGACGAGAGGTTGTTGGACTGTATCATGCCAGCGCCGGCTGACTAAAATCACCCTGACCCTGCTGGCATATCACGGCCCCTCTGGGACCAGCTCATCATCGCTTGTCAGTCTGCATGTCCCCTGATAAACTTGCAGCTTGATAGGCTGAGTAAAGTTCAGCCTGCATGTGTGGGTGTATCTCAGTTGCTGATACAGTGAGTGTTAAAGTCGGGTCGGAGTGTGTTTGCTTATCTTGGTCTGTGACACTGTTTGTGTACATGTAGAATCATCAGGGTTTGGAACAGGTTGTTCTGAAAATAACCTTTGACGCTTGTTTTTTTTTGTCAATGGTCTTGAGCACATCACAACTAAGGACTGTGTCCCTCCAAGCTGCTTGAACAGGACAACAGGAGAGTCTTGTGCAGCAACCCTTTTCTTGACCCGGTTTATATTTCTTTACACAGGGTGGGAATCGATAGCACATATAAAGGCTGAGACCAGTGATGTCCTGTAGTTGTAAATGAAAAGGAGCGTGAGCTATAACCTCCAGCTATCATAAAAGGGCATCACTATCACTAGATCAGCTTTTCTGTCCTCTAGTAATCTAAATGAGATTGTTATCATACTACTTGGTATAGCACTAAGATTTATATCAGCCCAAAATTGCAGTAAAACGGTATTTTTGCAAATACAACACAGCGTTGATGGTTGGGAAGGTTATGTTTGGAATATAGTCTGTTTAGGATAACTGATTAATAACTGATAACCTGATCGATCATTATATTAAATGTACGGTTTCCGTTTATGAAACAGGCGCAGGGTCTTTAACTCATAGTGTAATATTTAAAGATGCTCAAAGGATGGCATGCAATGATTTAAAGAAGCAAATAAGTGATAGAATAAATGTGTACTGAATGTCGGATATTATAATTTTGCTTCCCAAACCTGGCTACATCCCCAGATGTGACTGAAGGACAGGGCAGGGCAGAAGGGAGGCTCAGACAAAAGAGAGCGCGAGGAAGTGTTATATGAAGTATGTGAATGCCATAAAAGTATAGTACTAATAATACCAGTGAGAAGAAAATCCAAGTAAGACGGGGCTGAATATGGGATCAGAATAGAGAGACAGAAGCTTGATGAAAAGAAGATGGAATGAGAAAGGCATGGAGCAATGTGACTAGGAGAGAGAAAGAGTGAGAGTGAAGCATTGCCAGCACCACTATTGATGCTAATCCGGTGCCAAGCACACCCCTCCGCCCCCCCCTCCGCCTGTCATAAAAACAGGTGGAGCTCAACTCAGCTTGTGGTCCCAGCCAGCCGACAAGGCCTTATGGTAATGTCACCCTCCTCAGCAAAAAAACAGTTAATGGCTTTTCAGTCCTTTGCCTTAGTCCAACCCCTCACCCCATCTATTTGTGGAAACACACTGGAGTTGATTGAGCAATGATAAGCTTAAGGGAATTGTGCTTTCCTCTGTAAATTACTTCACCAAAGCTTATCTGTATCTCACAGAGGAAAGTAAAAGGATTTCAACCCAGAATAGAAGAACGTATCCGTTTTGAAAAACAAACAAAAGAAGTCTTCTTCCACGTCCAACTGACACATTAATGAGAAAGATAACATGTGTTGACTGGTCTCACAGTTGAAGCTTCAGCGAGTACCAAGGGTACTGACACAGTTGCTTTAAACAGTTGCTCACACACCCGTTTGGCAACATATGAGCTGTTGCTAGTAGGCAGACAAGAAACACTTTACGTTCACTCAAATACACCCTGCAGCTGTCGACTGTCTTGTGCTAATTCAAACAGATCAAGGACTTGTGTTTGACGAAGGCTAATGTGTGTAGTACATCATGAATATATGTGTTTTTAGGAATCTTATGAGGGATATTTTTTCATGGCATCTGGTAGATACATGTATTTTGTGTCTTGATGGATACATTGCATGTCTGGTCTGTCTTCTCATACATACTTTACTATGTTCTTGTGTACACACTGCCACACACACACTCTCACTAATGCATAGTGGGAGTTGTCCAGTTTGCTTAGCACACTCTAGATATCACCAGCAGACACTCACGCACCCAGCCCTTTAAACTGAAGCTGCTCTTATCTGCAGATGGAAACCAAAAACAAACACACATTCCTCGGCCTCCCCTCCCTCACCACACCCCTTAAGGGTGACGTACTGTTTCCAGTGCAGTCTATCACGGCATTCTCTTACCTGACATTGGGTTCCCCACGATACTTTGCCGGGGAGATAACACTAACCATCAATGTTACAAAGTAGCCCAGCACAATAGTTAACATGCAACTCAACTGTGGCTCTGCTGTCGATGGTACTTCTAGCTCCACGTGTTCTGCCTTATCAGTGAGAAATAAAGATTTCCTGATAAGATCTCTTTACTGCTTCATGATTTTATAAGATAGTCAGTTCTGTTCTAGCAAGTCACAGCATGCTGTGTGCTAAATTCAGAAATATAACTAAAATCGGCAATCGTGGCCTTGACTTCTCACGAGTATGACTGTTGTTTGGGGATCGCACCACTATTTCTGGATTAAAAGGAACATATTTTTAACATTTAAAGTATCCATGGGTCTACAAAGATAACACTGTATCCCTCCCCCCCCAAGTTTGGCTAGTTTTGTCAGTGTCCAAGCTACATGAATCAAGACATCTTGTCAAACTGAGATTAATCAGTGCTGTGCAATCTGCAGGTCTGTGGCACACAGTGGTGGTGATGGTGGGGGAGTCGAGGGGAGGGGAAGCTTGAGCACCTGCTATTCATCACTCCCTAGAGTCTATATGTGTGTCTTCAAGAGAGAGAGAAAGAGAGGGACCCTATAGCAACAAAGGAATCTTTTGGTGTCTCTCAAAGGCTTTGTGCTCAGAAGAGGCGGATTTGTAGCCAGGAGAGAGAGGTGGGCATGCTGGAGAGGAGAATCATGCACACACAAATGCATACAAATACATATATATCCATGTACACAAAGGCAAGAGGAACGCAATTAAACTGAAAGCAACGAGAGAAGTCCTTCCTAAGAACATCTTCATATGAAAGTCTCTCTCCACAACCACTTAATCCATATTATCTCTAGCCTACACGTCACCACAAAGTCTCTTCTTTTGCTGAGAAAAAATAGCTATTGCTTTCTAAACACCTTTTCTGTCTACTTAGAGTCAGTCTGGATTTACCTGACTTCTACCTCATATGCTTTGAACACTTTCATGAATAATATTTACACACATTAAAGAAAGAAACCCTGGTGACGTCTGGCAATGCAGCTTCTGACTTGTAACTAAGTCATGAGACTGGAGTACACTTTGTTCTTTTACTCTCCACAGCAGGACTAAAATATTTTGTCAACACGGTTAATGTATCCTCAAGCCCTCAACGGAAGCTCTTTTTCTCCTGTTTGTCTGAGGATGAGATTGTTGGCAAGGACAGCCCGCACTCCTATGGATCAGTGGGACAGGAAGTCAAAACATGCAGAGATAAAGCCATCTCTGTGGAGTTTACTGGCAGTGGTGCAGGGCAGTAATCGTGAATGAACACTACTATGGCAGTTTTGTGCCCTTGAGAAATGCTAAAGAGAGTGTACGTGTTCAAAGGTCCAAAGGAGAGGGAAGTAAGAGATACACTGCGGTCATCTAAACATATTTCATGATAATTAAAGCGGCACATGGCACATATCACGCGACTGCAAATAGTACAGAGTGTAATAGCTTCTCTTTAGTTGTTTACAATGCAGTTGAACTTATCGGGCCTCTCTTGTCCAAGTAGAACCTATTTGGACATCACCAGGAAATGTCTCCACAGCTGGAGCAGCCCCGACTGACTCAGGACTCTGGAATTTCAACCATGCCGATAATAAGGCTACAAAGGGACACTCACGTGCCGGCCTGAACACGCTCTTTTACATTTCTCTTTCTGCTTGAAATACTTATGTTAAAAATAAGCCTGAGACAATTTCCCCAGCCATTATGTCCCTATTTAGATGTTATTTTATCTATGAAGGTTTAAAAAAAGGTTCTTTTTAAAAAGAGAGAGACGACCGTGGATCAAACAACTCGGACCAACATTTTAACCCCCGAAAGTGAGACATGGAACTTTTGCTGAAGAGCAGCCACTGTGGCCACAAGTGACAATTTTGGGATAATTGTAAATGAGAAGACTTGTGAAGTCTACAAACTAACTCAGTAATGCCAGTTACACAGAAGTATCCATCTAAGGTTAGCTAATATTAGCCACCATAGGCTACTGGTCATACCAGACCAAGTCGGGCTGTAGCAGCAAAACCTTTGAGTATACTGAGCTTAGCAAAGATGCATTTAATTGATTGGGAATTTGACATTTCACTATATGTTATTTCTTCTTTCAAAAGTGACATACTCTCACTTTACGATGAGGAGAACAGCATTTGACAAAAGACAGTTGACGAGACATAAATCCTCCTGCTGCAAATATGATCAGTGCTGTTAACGTGACATAGCCTGTATGCAAACGATGCAGTTCTTATTTACATGCATTTAAACGACAGTTACACTAGTTATTTGCATTCGTAAGTGTCAGTACATATTCCATTAACAGTTTAACCTCGGTGTCAATTTAATTACCTTTCCTTCTTTCCCTGAAGGTGTTACTTCCCCAGACTCTGATGTTTGCACTGCCTAGCACATTAACCTCAGCCGATTTGGTCTGCATGATTTTCTCTTGTCCCTTGACTTTGCTTTGTACTCTTTACATTGCAAGAATGGAATTAACAGATGTGGATCTGTATGTGAGGTGAATAACATATCTGCATTATAGCTTGAGTCCGAACAAAAAACATGTATTCACGCAGCCTCCCCCAATGTCCTCATAGAAGTATGGCCTAGTTTGTGCAATAATCTGAGGAATGTACCACACACCTGTTAACCAACAGCACTGCACAGACAGGCTCTAATGAAGCCAGACTTGGTGGTTACGATAGAGATTCCTCCATCCAACCCACTCTATTTTAGTATGTTGACCATTACCAGGAAAGTAGATTTATATCTGTGGATCAGGATTCAGAAAATCATTTTTAAAGTGACTTTTCTAAGAGATTATTCATAGTTTTAATTCATAATAGAAAGAAATAATGCCTTCCGGTTGTATTTTTTTTTCTGAATATCATGAATCAGCCTAAATCATATTATTTCTTATGTCCTGGGATTATTTTCAAGATGAAATATAATGTATTTCTAATTACCAAGCCTGGAGGTCTGTGGTGTTAAAAGTTAAATTGGGGGCTGAACGATAACAACGTTGTAATTGGTAAGCATATTAAAACAGAACAATTTAAAGAGGAGGTTCATAATTGCTTCATGTATACTGTTGCAATATTTTTAGCGGTCTGCTCGTCTACCCAGTCCTTTATTCAGTTCCCTAACAAATTGATTGCATTGTGTATTGTTGTGTTGTTGTGTGAGACATGGAAGCTTATAAAACTAACACAAACTGGCAGGTATCATCCAGGGCTATTTACAAGGGCTTCACCATTTGTCCCATGCTAAAATATTGCACAACACAAATAAATAGAGAGAAGGAGTTGGAGGATGTTAACTTGCTGTGGAATCCAGTTTGGGCCAAGGATGCATATGAAATAATGGCTGAATTAATCACTCTGTGTGGGTGACTGGTGATGCAAATTCCTATGCTCTTGGCCATAAACACTGACACACATGACATCTAGAGCTCTGGAAGAAGCCAGTCACTTTTCGCCTTATAACAAACTTAAAACACCATCATCACTTTATCAAACAAACTTTACATAGCCTATATTATGTTAATGAGTGTTTGTTTCTGACGCAGGGTAACAAGCATGGTGTGGTACCATAGTTGTCAGATATATCTATTACTGTGTTGCACTCGGTCATGGCATTGTGCTGCAGGGTCTTTCTCCCACACACACACATCACCACTTTCACCAATGATCCGATTAACATAATGCTCTGAAAGCAACGGCAGCATTGTGACAAAAAGGGCTCAGTGACACATTACATTACAGTTGTCAATATTGATGTACAGTAAAACTACAGCCTTGTCCTAATACTGTGTGCTTTGAAAGGAGAAATGTGTGGTTTGTTTGTCGTCACATTGTTCAGTATTATAGAGTGTCCTAATGTGCCTTGTGCATTTTATTATACCCTGCTAATTTCCCATGGATTCCTAAAGACTATTGCCTGTATTTGCCATTTGAAGTATATTAATCTTAAGGCGTTACAACATACACTGCATTTTATGTTTTAAGAAAATTGTTTTAAACCCACACTTTCCCCCTCTGGCATGTTATAAGCTGCGAAGCATTCATTTGGCTTTCTACATGACTGCTTGAGAATATTTGCATTTGTCCAGTAACAATTTACTGTGGATGCAGATAAGGCATTACATTAAATTGTTTAATAGGTTAACATAGCTAAAACGAATGCAGTCAGTACAACAGTCACGGACTAAATTCTACCTTCATAAACATTATAATGGAAACTGAGTGTAGGTTATATAATGTGGACGTAGTTACCATCACCCATTGGTTTGAAGACTACGGTTTTTAAGCCTTGTGTTTGGCATTTTGGCTGTCGCCATCTTAGTTTTTGGCCGTCTCCATCCTGGTTCTTTGCAACCAGAAGTGACGAGAGGGTGGAGCTAAGTACAACGAACGCTAAATAAGACATTTTTATGCAACCAAAAAGGTTTCAATTCACTTTTACGAACTTAAAACATCCAGCGAAATTGTTAAAGTTGTAAGACGAAAACGCAGTCAACTTCAAGACTCGACAACACTGTAGTAGCAAACTATCAATCACAAGGTAGCCACGTTCTAAAGCATATCCTGCTTTATCGCCAATTTTACTCTAAATAGGACCATCATTTACTGAATAAATATCATGCTGTATTTGAGACTTGAAACTAGCGGTTGAGACCATGACCTCATGTTTACTGATTTAATAAATCAAGTGAGTCATTTTCTCATAGACTTCTATACAATCAGACTTCTTTTTGCAACCAGAGGAGTCGCCCCCTGATGGCTATTTAAGGCACTTCAACATTGGTTTCAGTTTTCAGACCCGGAGGTTTGCTTTCTTGCCGACATGGGAAGATTGATCATGTCTGTATGGTAAATAAAAAGCAACAGTGAGCCAGGAAGCTGATATACTCCAGTACCCAATGCCATGTAAACTGTTTGTAAACTTTTTTTGTACAGATAAAGCAAAAAAAAAAACGAGGATGAATGTTAAATGGTGAGTTTTAGAGGTGCTGGTAGGTGGATTTTGTTACCTGTGGACAGAGAAGGGCTAACTGTTTCCAGTCTACGTGCAATGTTCAGCTCACCGGCTGCTGTACTTTCATATTTACTGTACAGACATTAAGTCACTGCAAGAAAGCAAATTAGTGTATTTTCCAACATGTAAAACTATTGCTTTAAGTTTTGTATTTACCTTTGCAAAACAATAATATAAATCATAATAGGTATTGGTTTAAAACTACTACACAGATGAGTGGACAGTCAAATCATCTGTAGTTACTTTAAAACCAAACCGATGCCGTTCCTTCCTCTCTGTTCAAGGTGTTTTGATCGGTGAAGTCACATTGGTTAGAATGGAAATCTGGTCCTAATAAGCAAATTCAGTAGATTACCATCCCTGAATCAGACTACACTGTATTCATGTTGTAGTGTTTGTACACAGGTGGACTAAATGATGTCACTGCTCTCCCACACAGCACAAATATGCTTAAGGCTACTTGTGTGTGCGTGTGTGGGAGGTGGTGATGGGTCCTCAGTGGGTGGCGTTGCATAAGAACGTCAGCACTGAAGCAAGGTTAGATAGAGAATTAAGAGAAGGGGGGGGCTTCTATCACTTAATGTCTCTCTCTCGCCTACTCTCCCATTCTCTTTCTCCTTCTGTCTCATACAGTATAGCACAAGCACGTGGACTGAGCCCAGCACACAGTGGTGTCTGAGTCAACTGTGTGGACCACGATTCGTAGAAAAAAGCCCAACGAGCTGCAGCGGTGGGTAAACACAAGACTACACCAGACCAACATCGCAGATCAGATAGAGGGAGAGACAGAGGGACACAGGGACAGAGGGAGACAAAAGAAGAAAAGATTCCTTATTATTCATATCCCAACAGTGATTGGCTGATAGTATTGCTGGCCTCACCCTCCTTTCTTGACATACCTTAACTATTGGCCTTTAATATCTATCAGTAAACAAATGAGAGTGACCATCATTTTTTCCCCAGCTGAAATACTTCATAAAGTTTGTGACTTTTGTGAGCCCTGACTTCATCCTTCATCAGTGTTTAAATAACATCTCTGATTGTAAAATCCAGCTAAAGACTCGATAACTTTAGATGTTATCTTATCTTCTGTTAGTGTTGTATTCTTTACTTTTGTTGACAAAAACTGACTTGCTATTGTGAAAATGTGCTTGTAACTTACTCATGGATTCTTTATCCAATTTGTTGTGGTACATTGCGTTTCCTTTAGGCTTTGTGTTAATGACAAAAAAGGCCTCGGAAATTCGTGCTACAAATATTTAAACATTTCTTTATATTTCAAACAATGTCACACTTAAGTGTTTGTACATTTCTCTGTTCTACTTTATTGGCATTTAAGAAGAAAGGCACTGATTTAATTGTATCCTAATTAAAGTCTTTCTCTGCATTCAGGTGCATCTCTGGACTATCTCTGAGTGTATTATTTCGAAATAAACACCTCTATCAAATCAGCTCAGCAAACATTAATCTTTCCTCACTGATGTGACATAATTACGGTCTATATACATTTTGGTTTATGAGTCAACAATTTGCCCTCCGCTTAAATGTCAGGGTATTCTGGTTCCAACTGTTTAGACGTGTTAACACTTGCGCACAGGTGAAGACTGTAATTCCAACTACCACAAATGACATTACTTTACTCCATTCATCACCACAAGTGGTGGAGCACTGTGCGTCTCCCCTTCAACCTTTTTGCAGTACGCTGTTCTGCTGTTCTGCTCCTTCTTGCCAACAGTGAGAAGTCGTCGTCATGCTGTTTCTGTGCTGACGCATAACAGTGCTAAAGAGGGGAAGAAACTGAGCTCGTCTGGAATAATTGGAGGGTCGTAAAGTGTCTCTCTTTTTCTCCCGCATACTCTGGCATTGTGTTGAACTGAGCTACGCCAGCAGCTTGAGGAAGACTGAGAGAAAGACTGTTTGATCTTAAGGAGCATTAAATGAGTAGGGAGAGAAAGGAGGTAAAGGAATCTTTCTAATAGGAATCATCTATCTGATGATTTACACTAAATCTTATGTTTGGTTCAAATTAGTTTTTTCAAGAGCACTGTTGCGTGGCATGGTGAAGTGATGAAACACTTTTGCAGTTAGTAGACACAAACACACTCCTCCACAAGACTGGGGAATGTTTGTTTGGTAAAGTAAAAACCTGCAGACATCCTCCTCTCTACGAGGTGCTACAGTTTTTTACGGAAGCCGTATTTCTGTCCTGATTTATATTTAGTTTCTTGCTCATGCTCCTCCCTCCCTTAGGCTCATAACAGTCCACAGCAGACCTATAAAATGTCAATCCCATCATGTGATATAGTGCCTGCTGTGCTGTCAGCCATCGCAGAGGATTACTGGCAGTGTTGTGAGTTTTCTGGCGGCCGGCTGCAGCCAAATGAGGAGGAGGAGGAGGAGGAGGAAATGAAAGTGGAGAAGCTACAGAGGGGTTCTGCCGGGTCGTGTCGCCCCATGTCACTGAAATGTGGTCTCACTTGAAGGAGAACTTATTCCTTATTAAACACTTTTTAGTTCATTGCACTCTGACCAAGTACACAATGTCTCGTAACATGTCTGAGAATTTAGTATTTCAAAAGCTAATAACGCATTGTTTTTTTCTTTGGGTATATTTGGAAAATATGGGTCAGGTAACACAGATTTCTGGGCTCAGGGGACGGGATGTCAGAGAAAATGTTACATGGAACAGACGGGCTATCATCTGTGTACAGTATTGAAGCCAGAGCCAACCAACTGGACAGTTTCCAGATTTCATAAAAAAGCAGAAGGTGAGCTGAATCCCTCCAGTGTGAGGCTCTTTTAGTAAACAATGTTGTCATGGCATGCTGTCTATATTTGGAGACAGAAAGCTACCAAGAGTTAGATTTTATACACATTTGGATACATTAGATAAGGGACTAGAAAAAAGCTCTTTTAAGGGAAACAACAAAATAAAATAAACTAAAAGCACCAAAAGAGATACGTTTACTGGAGAGGGTAAACGGAGAGGGCTTTATTGGAGTTGTCTCGACATTGCCACAGTAGGCAAGTTAAAATAGGGCACATTTCACTGTGTGAACTCAGCAAACAAAAGATCCCCGTTTCTCACCGGGAGCCTCGATCCAAAATGAAACACTAAACTGTCAGACAGTACAATGTGACTTCCTTCATGTTTTTATTTAATCATTTGTATCATCAGTTACAATTACACACAGTTATGTGATTAAATGTTTGTGTGATTGTATTTGTGTGCATGTGGAGAATATTGTTATGCGTCTGAGTGCATGTGACACACACACATACCGCGGCTCACATATGTGCAATGTACGTGTGCAATCAGTGTGATTTAAGGCAGTCCTTGGCCGCGCTCCAACGCTACTGCAGACGTCAGCAGCCCGACCAGCTAGCTGAGAAGGATGGGATGAGGAGGGGGGAGAGAGCAGATGGATAGAAGGAAAGATGGAAGGTTTAGGGTAGGAAGGAAGGAATAGACTGGTGACATGATGGAGAGGTTAGCAGGGACATGGATGGATGGAGAAATGAGAGAACAGAGGGAGAGATATAGGAAGGGACTGAAATAGTAAAGAGTGATGGGCAGAGCTGCAGGAAGCCAGAGAGAGAGAGAGAGAGAGAGAGAGAGAGAGAGAGAGAGAGAGAGAGAGAGAGAGAGAGAGAGAGAGAGAGAGAGAGAGAGAGAGAGAGAGAGAGAGAATAAGTACAGTTGCCAGAAAAATATATATTCTGATCTAATATTAAATGCCAACAGAAGAAGATCAATACAAATATGCATCATACATGCACTGAATTATGTGCAATTACAATGTGCACTGAGTAATCATGTACAAATGATATATCTACCAGCAGGCATCTTGCATAGAAACCCTGTCTCACATTGTGCTGGTGGTGTAAACAGTAGGTGGCTTTAGGTGATGATGACCACTCTACTTCCTGTTGTGTGCAGGAGACTATCTTCCAGTTCTGGAGACCATTCAGACCATATTAAGTAACCTAATTAAAGAATAGTTGGACATTTTGAGAAATGCTCTTTGCTTATTCGCTTTCTTGTTAAGAGTTAAATGAGAAGCTCAATACCACTCTCCCGTCCGTGCAGTAAATATGTAGCTGGAGCCAGTTAGCTTAGCTTAGCACAAAGACTGTAACACTATGTGACAGGTTGGGGAGTGAGAGACAGCAATAAGCCAGCTAAGTCCCCAGCAGGAGGGCAGTCTTTATTGAAGCCAATAGTTGTGTTGTCTCAGGAGAAACGCTGTTATTAGCATAACTCTGCAGGGGTCTGTGCTACAGGTAGCTAAAGGGAAGAGAGGAGAGACGAGGAGGAGAACACGGACTCAGAGATTTGAAGCGCAATCATTGTGGTTACAATAATGCAGATGGCAACAATGACAGTGACGGTGATAATGGGGATGTCGCACATTACAGCAATGATCACAGTGGTTGTCTAGATGACTATGATGACGTTACCAAGCAGCGATAATTATGAAGTAATGCTGATTGCTCGTTGATATGAACACCTACACGAAGGGAGAAATCTTGATGGGAGAAATTAGCTTTATTTATTGCAATATTTGTGACCCCCTCGTCCATTGTGGGGATTATGCGCTTGGATAGTGCATACAAGTGTGCTTCACAGACCATTGGCTGTTCCCTAAAACTCAATCTTGTAACATCTTCTGTCTCAAAAATGTAAATGCTGTTGTCAAGCCAGAGATGAAAATATGCCTAAGCCATAAGCTGTTGGGTTCTTCCATTCCACCCTGCAATTGAACCTCCAGTCGTATTCATGGTGGCTTGACAGCCACACACAATAGACATGGTAATGGTTGGGTACATACTAACGCACACACACACACACACACACACACACACACTCACAAAATAGAAACGTATACAGACTTACAATGAGACCACAGGCTTTCAGAAAACCACAACATAAAGATAATCATTTAGACTCTGCATTTCCCTCCACCGGAAACTGCAGACACTGATTATATGCTCTTTGTTTGTGTGTGTGTGTGTGTGTGTGTGTGTGTGTGTGTGTGTGTGTGTGTGTGTGTGTGTGTGTGTGTGTGACCAGAGAAGAATTTATAGATTACATTTCTGAGGTTAACAAATCAAAAGATGTATGATTTTACTACCTGTTCTCCATCAATTCCCATATCACCAAAAATATATATTTAAAGGGGTATTCTAGCAATTTAGGACAGCACATTCATAAAGTTAAGAGACTGGTAAGAGACAAATCAAAAAAAGAAAAGCAGCAGAGGCTGAGATAGTAGGACTTTTAGTTCAGAATATGGGCCGAGCTTGGAATGTGCTGCATCCTACACTTCCCATAATGGAAGTGGAACCCTCCCTGCCTGGTAAAGACCCACATCTTTCAAGTACCATGTTGGCTTTGACAAAGCTCCCCAAAGAGCAACAGACGACTGATATGTAGTACTCCCTGTGACTAGTGAACTGATATTCATGTGTAAAAGTGGGCTGCCCTTTTAATATAATAATATACCAACATAGGGCAAGTGGTAAGTGTTGTCGTCTGTGGAGAGTTTGAATTTTGGCCGTTTTTCTTTTTTTGTGTGGAGTTTATAATACTGTATGTTCGGTTTTTCTTCCCAAATGTAATCATTCTGATCAATAACTCCGAAAAAAGTGTTTTCATGAGCACACATACTGTATGCACACTACACCACAAGCAAGACATCAGCCTGTGTTAACAATCATTATTGGTCCTCTGTGCTATCGCACTAAAGCAGTTTTATTAGAATTTACCACTGGAGTTATTGAGCAGAAGATGAGCCTTCTGTTTATGTCCTCCAAAATGATAACATCACCTATTGAAGATGGTTCCCGTGAGAAACATGCAGCACTCAGGAAAAAAGTAGAGTGCCCGTAAATTACAGGAGTAGGGAGTCTTCCCAGAAGAGTATCTTCACTTAACTCATTTCCAGAGCATGTGCAGAAAGATATATGAAAGATATATGCTTGAAATACAGTCATTGTAAAAACTTTTTTTTTAGGAAATATAAATCATAGTGTTTGTTGACATGACATTCATTTACTCAATATATTATTTACATGAGACATGTTGATTCTGTTTAATGATTTATTTCTTCTCTGATCATTACAAAAAGCTCCGTGTAAACGCAACCTTTTTTTAACAGATTTCTGGTCTCTCTGGCACAATTAGAGAAGGTATGTAGGTATTCCATTCATATTGTTCTTTAATGTGGATCTTCTCAACCAGGAATGAGTGAGTAGTTATTACAGCTGTTTGCCATTATAATTATGTGATTCCATGCTTAAAAAGACACAAAATATATATTTTATTTCATGTTTCATTATCTCAGGATTAAGGATCGTGAGACTTCTACTATTCACTGTTTCAACCTTCTACAGGAGTTATTGAGTTAGAGAAGCTGCGCGTTTTGAAATGAAATCTCATTTGGAATGAAACTCCTTAAATTAGGTGGAGACAGCTATATAAGTACCAGACAACAGACACATTCTACCGTCAACCACTGACACACAGCTCCTGTTCCACTAAAAGAAGCTGTATACAGAGTGCTGTCACATGCTTGAGACATTTATTTCCATCAGTATGGGGTATCTCAGTGCCTGGCTGATATTTAAAGTTGTCATCTGATGAAGCTGTTGACGCATTCAGCTATTGCCTCAGCACAGCAGGGGCTTGAACCTTTTCTGTACCATGCTATTATAGCTATGTTGGAATTCAACCATGTGATCAGTGATTGCAGGCAAAATATTTATAGCACTGTGAATTTAATCATTTATATTATTTTGTCATGGTATTGATAACAGGACTGTCGGATAGACACACGGATGACAGTAGAGGTTGGAATACCAGAAGGCGACGTCAAGGTATCTTTGGAAAAAAACGTTTTTTACCATAATGTCAGCTGCTAGTTAGCATAAGCAAAAGCCATCAGATGGGAATCCCCAGCCAAATGTTATCTATGAGAGGCTTCCTGATAAAATGCAGATCTATTTGGTGTAATGAGGTTTGAGAGCCTCGGCCCCTAACCCACAAAGGGATATTGATTTGAGTCAATATTGAGTCAGAGTTTGACTCTGGGAATATAAATCTTGATTATAGATGTTATGGCCAATTGGCTAAGGCACTAGACGAGCAATCCTTTGAGTTGTTGACTCTTCTGGTTCAGATGCTGCCGACAAAGAAAGGTGTTTCTTTGCTCAGATGTATGGCTGAGATGTCTGTGTGGCTTTTACGATAAAGGAATGTCACTGGCTGCTTTACACCTTAGAAAATATATATCTTATATAGTAGGTTTAGCTTCTGTGTTGTCTCCAGGAAGTGACCGTCCAAGTAGTAGTCCACACATAACCCCCAACACATTGTTTTTAAATTTTTTCTACGGATAAACGAATATAATAAAACATGTTAAAAGCGAGCATTAGAGGAGCTGGCAGGTAGATTTTGTTATCTTTGAACTGAGCCATACTAGCCGTTTCCCCCCGTTTCCAGTCTTTCTGCTAAGCTAAGCTAACTGGCGGTAGCTTTACATTTAGCATACATTTAGCAGTGAGTGATATCGAGCTTCTCATCTAACTCCCGGCAAGAAAGACAAAAAGCAGGGTTTCCCTTAACATGTGTATAGCAAAGAGCTGTAGTTAGCTACCATTGAGCTTGTATTCATTGTGATTCGTATATCTACACAACCCCGTTCTCTCTGTTTATTCCCACTTCAGTTAAACTACATATACTCTCGTCTTTAACATTTTAATAGTGGAAGTAAATAGAATCCAACAATCGCTTTTTCTTTGCCCTCATCCCTTACGTCCATCCCACTAACCATATGTTTGTCCATATAGGACTGAAATAGATGGTACACCAGCCAAACTACACTAAGAGGATATTTGAGGCAGCGGGCTAAGAATAACGACATAGGTCAACAGCGCTAATGTGAGGGGACAGGCACCTAACACATTACACTGAAGACGACATTACAGTTCATGAGGGAGGCTTTACATACCAGTACCTGTGTATGATATATAGACAGATACAGTACATATACTTTATTGTCCCCATGGGGAAATTAGACTTGGACTCTACAAAGCTGGACCCATCAACACATATGGGCACACAACAACAGAAGACATTAGTCTGTTCACAGCTAGTCTCACATTCTGTTGCAGCAAACTGCATAATATTTTGGGTGGCCAGTTATAGCTGCATGCTCAAGGACCTCTCGAAGTTGTGGTCACTCACACTTTCGCAAAACACTTTTTATCGCCTGTTTTATTGTGCAATTGATTGACTGCTGACTCCTCGCTCACTACTCTTAACGATAGTGATAATACAGCTGAGTGCATCGCCGCGGCAAGACCGTTTTATACGACAACTTGCATACAAAGGTGCTTGTTTTTGAGTTTGAATGAAGTGTGTTTTACAGCCCATTAGTGTCTAGATTGGAGGTTAGCCAATTGTTGGTTTTATTCATTTAATCACACGATACAGTAGTGGTTGTTGCAGACACACCCACCTTTCTAGTTTTAGGCTAGAGTTCAAAATTCCAACTGATACAGGCACAAAGGGGCTCTTAAACCGATTCAATTTGCACCGCTGAGCTCTATATGGTCTGCCTGACGGTAATAGCTAATACTGAGAGTAGAGAATATGTGATGGATCACAGAGGATTCTCTTTACCTAAAGAGAGTCTGAAGATTATAATTATGTACCCGTATGATATATGAATAAGTCCTGAGGACAAGTCCGCTAAAAGGTGATAAAGATTTCCATTTGTTTAGTTTTAAAAACTCTCATGCCAAGAGGATTTCTGAATTATTTCGGGGATATCTGTCTCTATCACCTTAACTTGTAATATGAGTTGTCGTCTGGTCTCTTTCAAAAGCTGTCTTGAAAGCCCGAGCTGGGCTTACTGATGATCCTTGAGAAAGCAGTCTCTGTGTGTGGAGCAGATGAGGCATTGTGCAACATTCTCTTAAAAAAGCAGGTCAGGCTCATCTGAGACCATCCACACACCCTGAAGACACACACACACTGGAGTCCCACCACACCCACCTTCTCTTACCTCCTCTCCCCAGTTCAGATCTCCTTTTCCTGTTACTGACAGGTCAGCAGAGCGTATGCTCCACTAAAGATAGTAACACACAAATCACCAGCTATCTTATTGTCAGAGACAGTGAAACACTGGTCTGGAGTAGAAAAAGATACAGGACAGGGTTGGGCTTGCTCAAGATTTTACACAGTGAACAGGCGGAAAAAAGTGTGTGCACACACGCGCGCACACACACACACACACACACACACACACACACACACACACACACACACACACACACACACACACACACACACACACACACACACACACACACACACACACACACACACACACACACACACACACACACACACACACACACACACACACACACACACACACACACACACACACACACACACACACACACACACACACACACACACACACACACACACACACACACACACACACACACACACACACACAGGAATGCTCTTAAACACACAACAACCCACAAACAAAAGACATAAAAAACCCAACATAAACATTTTCTCTAGTGCACGGTCTCTCTCTGTCTTTTTACATCCTTTTAGCTCTCTCTCTCCCTCACACTTTCTCTCTCTTGCTCTGTGTGTCTATTCTCACTTTACTTTTTTTCTGATGTCCTCTGTGGTCAGGGTACATTTTGGGTTGAGGCCTCAGAGAAATCCAAGGAATAAATGTAAGCAGACAGCCTCCTCCTCAGAGGTTGAATGTGGGCTTTTGGACATAATCAGCCTTCTACAAACATACGCACACATACGTACACAAACACACGTTGGGAAGGGAAAGACGTGCATGCGTATGTTTGTATGGTGTGTCAGCTCTAATGCATGATATCAATATTAATCTGCCTTTCTCGCATGTCAGCCATGACAGTTTGTGTGGAGCAGCTGTGTTTCATGTTATAATGGGATAAAACATGCAGAGCCATTGCTTGATCAATTTGATCTGTTGAATGTGTGCTGCTTGAAAGTTGGATTATTCTTTCACTGCTGTGGACTCCCTGTATTCAGTCAAAGCAGATTTGCTTTGGCAGATGATCTTCAGAAAGGTCTCGGTCACTGAAAAATGGGTTTCTTTGTGGATGGGTGGGCCAATATAGCTGTATATGAAGGCACGCCTTTACTTTCAGTTTTGAATTGTGACACACTGGAGTAACACAGTATATGTGATAGTGTTATTTTTGTATTTATGTATTTTCAGTCAGTGCTTTCCATCCATCTCTTTTACCATTGTGAAGTCTGATAAACCTTAAAACACATTCATCTGTTACTCCAACTGGAACTCCTGGACCGTATCTCATTGTCTCACTGCTACCTAAAACAGCACTGCTCCAGATGTTGTTTTAATGCAGGCCTGATGTCGGTCTAAATCCTCACTAAGTAGTGCAGAATGGGGTGCACCATGAACACCATGAGCTAACAAGGTTTTTATATCTGCTTGAGAGGAAAAGTAGCATTGTGGAAGTGCAGGAGAACAGAAAGAGAAGATCAGTTTGTTGCCATAACTTTAATTTCTCCAAATAATTGTTGTTTTTGAGTCAGTGACTCAGTAAACGTTGCACCTGCTACCACATCAATCTTTTCACCAGCTACACCCATCAGAGTCTGGGAACACATATTTCACCTCCTCCCCCGCTCGGCCACCATTCCCTCTGTGCCCTCTGTCATGAGCCTGCTGCTTTCTTGCCGTCTCTCTCTCTCTCTCTCTCTCTCTCTCTCTCTCTCTCAAATGACATGCTGTGCCAAGTGAAAGTGATTCAGCTGACTCACAAGCAGTGTGGGTTGCTACCACCCTCCTCACTCCAACACACATACAGAGGTAGAATAGAGAAGATGGATGAAATACATATACACTATATACAAATTCCTGTTTAAGACCAGCAATCACTCAGTATAAAAACGTCAAAGGATTTATATAGATATACAATACACTGAAGAAAACATATTTCTCTTTCCTCTCTCTATTCATCTGTTTTCCTACTGAAACTGCAGTCTGGCAGAAACAGATACAAATTAATAATTTGCTCCCCAGAGAGCACCAGACTGAGTCACTCCTCCAATTACTACTGGTAGAAAGTAAACACAGGAGCACATAAAGGTAGGCAGAGAGCTCCCCTGGGGTAAACTACTGCCCCCTTTTACATAAAGACACACGTACACATATCACATAAGAACACACACAAAAGAGCACACAACCGATCCCTGTACTCATTCTGCATTAGATTGAACCACTTCTGCCAGTGTGAAACAAGGTCACCTTACAAGTTTTTTACCTCCTGTATTCCAGCAATTAAAGCTTTTTTGCAAGCAAAACTTTTCTTTTTTCATTTCCATGAAAGTTTATGTGCTTTTTAATGGCCCAGATTGTTCTTTCTCTGGTTGTTTTTCAGTGTGTAAATAGTGGTTATAATGGCTGTGGTGAGATGTATAATATGTAGTCTTATGACGCATACGTACCAGGGGAAATGAATGGTGTGCATGCTGTATTTAGCTAATGCCCTAGTATCAAGTACAGATCTAGCCATGGGACACTGGTCGCTGGGCCTCATTAGCTCCAAGGGACAAGGTTGTCACCCTAACAAAACACACACACACACACACACGTACAATCCCCGTGACTTGACACATGTGCTTGTGTGTGTGTGTGCGTATGTGTGGTATTGAAGGTGGACATTAATCATCTCTATTGTGCAGAAGCGGTCATTTAGTCTGAGGTGACACAAGGTTATCTGGGCTCCTCTGCTGTGGCAGGCCTACTTCAGCATCACACCTTAACACACACATATACACACACACACACACACACACACACACACACACACACACACACACACACACTATCTTGTCCCACTGTTACAGCACCTGGCTCTAATTGCCTTTAAAATGTATAGATGATATCAGTAAAGGTCATATAGATGGGTGAAGTCCCGCCCCTTCTGGTTGACCACCATCTGACCTTATTTTCGGAAAAAACATGTACGGTAATAAACGGCGAGAGACAAATCATATTTGATCCTGTTGGAATTGTACCATGAATTAGTCAATTAAAATATTATTTTGCATGTAAAGAAAATCACATTTTGACGTAAAACTGTTCAGGTATAAGACTAAAATTTGTAATTGAAAAGACTACACACCCAAAAATCAATCCAGAGAACGAGATCAAAATATTTGTCTCTTGCCGTTGACTACCGTACACTTTTTTTCAGAAGAAAGGTCCCATGGGGGACGCCGGAAGAGGCGGAACTTCGTCTCTCTATTAAGTACTGTAGCAGTCATAATAAAACACAGTTTCATCCCATGAACTTTAATATTAAAGGTGGGATTTTACACACAGTATGATGCCACATACGAGTGTGTTCCTAAAGTGTGTATTCAGGGTCTTTTTTAAGGGTCTAATAAGGTAATATATTGTGTCTCATAAGTGTGGATGTACCAATAGATTTAGTTAAACAATGAGATTCATTTTACACGCATCTATGAGTCTATTGTTTTTTACATTTCTTCTTGATTCATAGCAAATGACAGGGAAAGACAGAAACATGTAGTTCGAAGGAAAGTGGAGAGTAATTTCAATCTCATACAGTTTTCGTACTGTATATGTAGATAAGACCACAAACTCCATGTACTTGACTATCCAGCTCAGCAAGACAGACTCAGACAACCCACAAACTGCAAAGCTTACCATCGCACCCATACCAGCCCTAAACTTCACCAGCCCTAAACTTCACCACCCCTGATCCACCCAAACCACCACCACCACTCCACCAACCCCAAACGGCCACCCCACCCTCTCGGTTTAGAATCAGAGTTGCCGAGCTAAGCAGAGTGAAAGCACAGGAAAGACAGTGGGGGCCGGTGCTGGTCCCCCATTCAGCGCAGTCGGAGGGCCGGCCCGGGCCCCGAAAGCTCAGATTACATCCCACATAATGAGAGGCCTGGCTCAGCAGGCTCAGCCTCTCTTTCTCTCTCTCTCTCTCTCTCTCACACACACACCCACACACACACACACACACAGACTGACCCACTGTGGCATTATTGCTGAAGTCCTGTTCTGTTCTGTTCTTCTCTCTGGTTACTACACTGACAACTGCCAGCACAGCTGCTTTACATGTCACTGTATGGCCAAAGGGAAATAGACACAAACCTGGTGTGGTCATGTCTACGCCAATGTGGATAAATTGCAAACTGCCTCCTTTGTCTTAGTTTTTCCCCTCAATCCACACTATTCCAGCATTTTCCACTTGTGACGAACAAAGCTTTTCATTAATATGGCCAATAACACAATAAAGGTGTTGTTGTTTGACATAGTCTTCATTGTCAGGCATCTATGTATGACTATAAAATAGTGTTTTGTCCGAGGGTGTCAGTGAAGTAGCATGGCAGTTACTCTCCTTGTTTACCAGGTATCTATCTAGTCAACAAATTGATAGTTGTAGAGAAACCAAAAACTATACCGAGAAGAACACCTTAACTGCTAAATTGGCTTTGGGATAAGCACAAGATCGCCAGGGGGGAAATTTGGGTGTTGCAGCAGCACAAAATACAGATGGATAGAAGAAGTAATAAAGGACTGAATAAAATAACTATAAAGCAAGACAAAATTACAAGGAAAGTAATATACATACAGTACCCACGACCAGTGTTGCACCCTAAACTAATAGCACAGTATACTATCCCTAAGTAAAAGTATTCAGTTACCACATTTTGGTTTGAGAAGTTATTACAATTCATCCTGAGGGGGAGATGCGTGTCTGTCACACATTTGCAGTAGATGTTGAGTTGTTTCACTGGATACACAAAAACCTGTTGGTGGTGCTAGAAGAAAATACAGGTTATCCTCAAAGTCAGTATGATTCATCCTCTGGAGACCATACATTTCATAGCAATTCATCCAATGGTTGTTGAGTTGTTTCAACCTGGAACAAAGGGCCTACAGACTAACCTTGCCATCCATAGAGCCACACTGCTAGCGAGGCTAAAAGAATGAATCAGACTACAAATTAAACCACACGACAGGATTATTAGTTTTGTTTGTTTTATATCTTTAAAGAAAATCTCTCATGAGTTCACAACAGCTCACAGAGTGGCACAACACTAAAACAAGTTAAAATTAACTGTGATGAGATACAGTGAACAGTTTGTACTCTTTGAGCCCCAGTGGCGAGGTCCTTACAAAACCATACTGAAAAAAGGCCTTTTCTGGAAACTCACTGTGTGGAGTGCTGTGACAAAGCTCCTTCGCAAACACACACACACACACACGCACACACACACACCCCACAGATCCATTCAGCACACAGCTCACAGCCTACTCACTCACAAGCCGTGTGGGCCGGCATTGTGTTTATTAGTCTGTGATTTCGTAGCACCAAGGCCATTAGCATTGTATGAAGCTGGATTGGGGCACAGTGTGTCAGTGCTTCAGCGTATGTAGCTACATACAGCATGTGCCAAGGGTCATGAGCTTATGTTTGTAAATAAAACAATATTACATCTCAGCGGATGTGTGGTTTTTTGTGTGTGTTTGTGTGTCCGTGTAATAAAAGGAATGAGTGAGGTCACAGACTTTCACTACAAAGGCTCCCAGCCCAAGGTCTACTAGAGTACAAGCAGCCTTTGTAAAGGCCATGTGTGGACTGCTCTGTGCTGCATTACAATGGATCTGAGAGAGAGAGAAAGAGAGAGAGAGAGGCTATAACAACTTGTATTGATTAGCAGGAAAGGGTTCCACCTAATGCCCCGTCCGCTGTTACTGCTGCCAACAGGAAAACAACAGCACCTAAAGGATACCTTTCTTCTAATGTGACGTCCCTTCCACGGCTTTGATCCCCACAGGGTTGCATATTTCCCCCCTTGTTTTAATTTTGTTGTGTACCCTTATTGTTTAATGTTGAGGTTACACCTGTATCTATTATAATATTGTGACATATGTGTGTGTCTGTGTATATTGGAATATATATATATATATACACACACACACACGGTATGAGTAGGTGTATGTGCCTGCCCTGGCTTGTCTGTTTTAACCACGCCGCAGGAGAGGAAACGTCAAGCTTATGCAAAGCAGGAGATACGCACAGAGCCTGTTTAGGGCTTTGCTCACAGCTGTTACATACACTCACACATGTTGTGACATATCCTGCCCTGGATGGTTCGCTCCAGACGGACTGGTCCTCATTTATTTATATGACAAAGCTATCAACAGCCCATCATTTGCGTTGACCGTATGAATGCAAATAGTGCGGCAGGGACATTTTTTATGTCAGGGATTGTCAGGGGTGAGTTTATCACAATGAAGCCTGGTTGAAGGAAGTGTGCTGGGGAGGTGAGGTGATGGTGGCAGGAGCACAAGAATATTGCCCCCGGGTTGAAGGACATAGGTGTGTGTGTTTATGTGTGCATGTTAATGCGTTTCAGAGATTAATGTTCGGAGCAGATGAGGGTGAGCGGACTCATCTATTGGGGGTTGTGCATGTGTGTGATTGATGCCATTTATTGTGTGTTTCTATATCCTCAAGTATCTATGTATATGTGTATGTGTTTCCTCTATTACTTAACAAGTATCCTATGAATGTGTGTGGTGATAAAGGTTAGCCCCCCCCCCTCCTCCTCTCTGTGAATCTTAAGAACAGTCTGATAAACAGACTGACACATCAGCCCAATAATACACTCTACACCTCTTACTGTGGGCCTCACACACAAATGGCTGGGTAAAAAGTACAAGAACATTCCTGCTATAATTAAGTGAATTACTGAATCGTACTCAAAAAAGTAGAATATGTTACATAGTTAAACACCAGCAAACAACACCAGAAATCATAGGCGTTCACTTGAGAGCTTGCAGGATTGTTCATTCGTGCACTTTGGATGTAGCTATTCCCCAAAAAATACGTACTTAATGGTAAACATTGTGTGGTAGAGTAAACATGTTAAATATAAACATTACACTTTGCCTGCTGTTTCCTCGACATAGACTACATTTATCTTCATCCGTCAAAAACTTCAAGGACAAATTCAATATTTGAGGAAACATTAAGGCTTTATACTCCGAGATGCACACAGTTCTCTGCTATTGAGAAAGACCATCTTGTCGTTGTTTGTCAGGTCACTTGTCTTGGTGGACAATAAATACCAATAAAGTTAATCTAAGCAGTTGTAAAGAACATTTTTTCTCCCTTTTCTCTTCTCTGCGTTTCAGCCATCAAGCTGAAGGTAAATAGCAAAGATGCTGTAACATTTTGTTTGTATGACGCAGTGTGAAGCTCTGGCAGACGACAGCACAAGCCATCTGT
Organism: Leptoclinus maculatus; assembly: GCA_032191485.1. Classification (NCBI taxonomy): domain Eukaryota; kingdom Metazoa; phylum Chordata; class Actinopteri; order Perciformes; family Stichaeidae; genus Leptoclinus; species Leptoclinus maculatus. The sequence continues at coordinate 14,624,810 of JAVDOI010000002.1, forward strand.
TGCTGCGCACCTCATAACAGAAACACAAATCAGAAACACACCTAGATGAAATTTATAGTTAAGTCTTAACACCTGTAACAACACATTGTTACTTCCTCTTTGTTTCCCATTGCTTTCTTCTTTCTTCTAACTGCCTCCCTACTGCTGCTCCAGATGAACACCCCAGGTGATTGAATGACATCGTTTTTGCACATCAAAATTGACTGTAGCTGGAGGTGGAAACTAATGGCTGTTCAGGAAGACGATTTAGGCTCTGAACAGACATTAAAAAAGATATTACAGCCAACGAATGCCATATGGGAGAATGGCTCAGGCACCACCAAGGACAAAATCATATTACCTGGCAACTGTACACATCAGAGGACACAAATACTCACAACCCATTTTAAAAGCATGGAAGTTAAATGTGTTTTGGAATTTTATGTGAGGTAATGAGTCACAAAATCTGACCATAACATTAATTCACGTGAGGCGGGGATGTAGAACACACCTTGTGATGAGATTATAAGTGATCTTTCACAGTTTCGGTGTAATCTCTATAGCACAGTATATTAACGAGGTAGACTCATGTAAGCCAGTAAGCCGGGTGGAAAGTTGTTTCTATTAGAATCAAGCAAGACTATTTCATCACAATGCAGTAAATGATCAGACAACATAAATGTGATTTTTTTTGTATTAATTGGTGAGAGCAACATGTAAACACTGACTGAAAGGCATGATATCACTGCAGATTCACGGTATTCGTAGAGTCATGTTATATGTATATATAGTATGCAGACCTATTTCGTCATCGTTCATAACTGCTGCAGGATTTCTCATCTCTTCAAACTTTTTCAACCCCTCCTCAAACTGGAGCTCCAGTTGTCATGGCAACAGATCAGGCGTAGCGACATCCTCGGGCAAACTTTCGATGTGATACCCCCTCTGGCCTGCTGCGGTCTATTCAAGCAGCCCATTAACTTGGCAGGTGCTATCCACTTTGGGATATCATTAAAAAGTGTCAACCTCGCCCCATCCCTCGGTGGTACAGAACTATACTTTCTATTGGTCTTACCTTATTATTTTAAATCCAATCTGTTTATTTTCTTCTCTCTTTCCCTCCGTGTATTTTATATGCGACCTATATGATTTACACAGTGTCTCAGTTTCTCTCAGCCAACAAGCTCACTCTAAGCTTGTGTCTTGGTGCAGGACGCGCCGAGGTCAGAGATCAAGTGTCATGTGATTTGGATGTTTAATACACACCGACATGCTACCTAAGCTGCTCAGGACGAAAGCATGACGTCATGGGATCTGCCACACATAAATGCGCACACACACACACATATAGGCACAAGCCTTGATTAGATGTGAGCTGCACGTGAGGATTTCGGCTGTAGCCAGCTTAGAGGCATTTGCCTTGCACCCAACACACATATATGTAAAGTAAACACATACATATGCCTCACAAAGGCCCATCTGTGGAAAGCGCCATTTATCTTCCTTTTTTTACCTGTTGATTACTAATCATCGCCTCTCCAAACAAACCTGAAAGGACAAACTGTTCACCCGTGCAGCCCAGCTTCCCTTCCACACAGACGTTTTCATGTTCACTCAAGTCCTCTGCTCTCTTTCCGCGAGAAATGTTTTCGACTCATATGGTAATACAGCAAAGGGAAAAACAGGTTTATGGCTTTCCTGCCATTCAAACAGAGAGGGATCCTTTCCATAACAAACGATAAAAGCATCTATTAATATTCATACTCTCGTGGCGCAGAGGCACAAACTGTGGAGAAAGGAGACCTGACTGCAATCCAAAAATAGTTAGACTGCGACTTGTATCTCGTTCTCCGTCTGTGACAGGCCCAGGCATTTCCTTCCATTTCAAGTAGTGAAACACTTATGTAATGCTTCTCTTGAAATAAGGTCAGACACCCACTGATACGCATCAAGGTGTGTGAAAGTGTGTTCTGAAAAGGAGCAACCCTGTTTTCCATGTACCTGAATATTTTTCGTAAACTCTGGCTTAATGTAGCATAAAAACCCCTGGAGGACTCTCATTTGTCACACCATGATCAACAATGACTCAGTCATAATTTAAAGATTATGTTAGTTAGAAAGCAGTAACTGATTAGAAATGGATTGTAAACTGTGTACAATTCCATGGATTGTATCTATTCATGGGATAGTCAGGGATGGTGACTTACCAAGGAAACTATTTGATGTGCCTATTTCACCAAGCCCCCAGGGTCCCAGTGAGTGACTAATTATGTAAGGGCCGACATTACTCAGATGCTACAAATGCTAAGATGGTACCAAACATGGGATAGCTACAGGAACCCACTGTACACATGCGAGACGGACACAGTTAGCCACTAGCTGGTGAATTTATTAATCAGTGAAAAATATTTTACTTGCATTCCTCTCACCCATCAAAAAATCAATAATTGCCTCTTAAGTTTGGCAAACTCAGTATCTTTGCCTCGGAGTAAATGGTTTTGTCTGCGCTTGTCTCTTTAAAGAACAAGTCCGAGATCAAACACACTAACTTTCTCTGTCTTGAACTCATTATGTTAGGCAGTAGTCTAGCACTCCCTCCAGTGTCTGCGGAGCTTTACAGCAGAGACGTGCATTCGTTGGCCCTCCGGTGCCACAGCAACAGGGGCTGTGAAGTCATTGTGGCCGAATTGAGAGAGAGTGCTATTTACAGCGACTGTATAGCCATGTGGTCTGTGTCAATGGGGAAAGGCCTGGTTTATTTTCTATATCAACAAAAACAGACTGGCTTCTGAGTGGAATTTCTCTCGTGCTAATGAGCTATAATGGATGATATTTGTATTTCCATGTATATTTGGACGACTGCAGTGATAATCTTGAGCTGTAAGGTCCGTATGAATCCCCACAGTGTGAGGTGTACATTGTAACTATAAAAAAAGCTATGCTATATATTAGTTACCATGCACATGATAATGTTATGTAAATATAAATGTTAGCAAAGTCTTAACCAACAAAAACCTGATGCTTTATAACTCCACAGAATAAGTCATGCCATCTTGTGGTTGAACTGTAACATGAAAGCGACTTTTGTATTGTTTAATTTCTAGTTGGAGTTATTAATATATATAAATATAGTAATCTTCATTTATCAAGTGTTTTATTTTTTTTATTTATTGCCATAGTTATTTTCCAATAACTATGGCAATCAACCCCTGTTTATGTCTATTGTTTTTTGGAAAGCACTTTCAATATGTTTATACATTTCTCTTTCTTATTAGAGTTAGAAGAGGTATCCATACCTAGTTAAAGTTTTGTGATGAAATATTACCAAAACATGAACCATTGTTATCAAAATATTACATAGAATTTGAGTAACTCATCAATAATTATGGATAACTAAAATTTTTGCTTACATCATAACGCCCGAGTTAATAACCGAGGGGAACTGAAACAATATACAAACGGAAGTGGGAAGCACATCGGGATTTTGGACTCCCCTGCTGTGTGTGAATACTGTATAATATGTCTGTAGGCATGTGTGTGGGTGTGTCTGTACACTGGGTCTTTCTAATAGTGTGCACAAACCGCACGCCTGCCGTAAGTATTGACATGAGTGCATGCGTTTGTCCCAAGTCCCCAGAAACAGTGCTGGTGCTGCCAATTTGTCACAGTGGCCACAGTCAGAACTGCAGGTCAAATGATGCCCTGGGGCCCACAACAACTTTATGCAATACACATCAATTACAAGAAAAATGTAATTACTCAACAGCAAATGTAATTAGTGACTAGTTTGGAGGTATTTACTGATCATCAACAACTAGCTTAACATTAGCCCCAGTGACTGCATGACAACTAAACCAAGCGATTCCTGTACAAAGCATTACAAATGGCTAACATTAGGAAGCCAGCTAAGAAGACACGACATGTATATAAGACAACTTTGAAGTTACTGTGAGGCACATTTCTCCTCTTTTGGTGGCAGCAAACCTACCCACCCTCCTTCAGCCGCACATTAGATATTGGGACGTAAATTCCTAAATTTACTGACAAAAGTCACACATTTGTAACGTATTACAAACTAACGTGTTCTCGCCCAACACTGGTAATGGCGGAGTGTGTATGTGTGTTTGTTGTGTGCACTACATCAAAAGCCTGTTCATGAATGAGATGATCATCATGAGCTCATTTGCAAGCAACTTAAACAGTGAAACTTTTGATGTGAGAAGGTCGTCTCTCTCTCTCTCTCTCTCATACTGTCCTTTGTCTAAACACATCATCACTTTCATTTGAAAACACTCAGCGAGGTCTCTAATAGCTCCTGTGTCCTTCCCTTCATCTCCCAGAGGATTCTCTTCTTTTTTTTCACGTCTAGTTACAGATAATTCCGATCAGTCACACCAACAGTAGACTGATATTTCTTGTTCCACTCCTGCTGCTATTCTGCTGGGTCACACTAGGGAAACTGTCCTCATCCCAAAACAGAAACAATGTGAAATCCCTGAGTGACTCACTGTGATGTTGGTTTGGGATTAGAACATTTTGTCCCAAGCATCCCTTTATCCCCACACCCTCCCTCTCTGTCTCTCTTTTGGCCACTCCCCACCCTATCTCTCATGCTGTGTCACTTCTGTTTGGATTTTTCAATTTTCTGTGTCTCTCTATCGTTCCCATTTATGAAAAAGCCTTGATTGTAGGTGAAACTTGTCTCACAGAGTCACATGCAGGCTAAAACGGACATTTCATCTGCATTGTCTCTGGTTTGTCCATACACAGGAAATGGATGAGGAAAGTGCGTGTGTGTGCGCGCGTGCATAATACATTTGTGGGTGCACGTATCAGCGAGTGTGTGTATGACATGAATCAACACCAGGCTGGTGGTGTGACATCTCATTAAAGAGACAGTCTGCATGCATTGCCAGCACATCAAAATTTCCTGAACTGAAAGCCTCAGGCATAGTTTTGGGGGGGGAAGAGGTACTTTAAATGCATTGTTTTATTCAATGTGTACAGGTCCTGTGTGTTTATGTGTTAGGATATGTGCATATGTTTATGCATGTGCCAGCATGTGTGTCATGTTGGATGATGGCTAGCAGCCTGTGGCTAGTATTTTAACCATATTTTACAATGTACGATGCACATAAAAATAATAATTTATACACCAGCAACTTGGGAAAAAAATGTGTAAACCTTTTTCATGCAGCAACAAGTTGGTCAAAACTTAAACAGGAATTATAAATCTATTTGAGTCTCAGGGTTCGTCAGCGGTTTAAATCCATTAATTTCTAAATGTCACCAAACTGTATTTGTGTTTAATTGCTTGTCATGGCATGTGCAAGTTTAAGACACGTTTAAATTTCAAGTTATTATTGCACTAGCCCATCTATATTTAATAATTAGAAGTCACAGGTTTGTATAGTGCATCATGCGAGGCTGTAATCTAATGGAGGAAATTGCTATTCCTCTTAAATAACATGGTTAATATTCATACTAAGAGGATGCATGGAATATGTTATAAGTGAATCTACATTCGTCACTGGTTTCATAAGATTAGTGTGTGTGTGTGTGTGTGTGTGTCTTTCAGATGTCTCCTTATGCAATAAGCAGAGTAAACAGCATGCCATGACACATCGTTGCTCCTGATTACTTCTGTTTCCTTATCATCACAGAAAAGATATACATGTTTTGGCACAGCAGCTTTCTTCTCACTCCGATGGCATTGCTATGGTGTCAAACAATGAATAACAAAGGAACAATTAATAAACTACACTTTTCATTTGTACATAAGAGGCTGCTGTGCACTGTTGTGTCTTTGAAACATGACAACTGAATATTACACTTAATTCAATGCAAATGAAGTGTTAAAAACCCAATTATGGCAATGTAATTAGGGATATTTACTGCAACCAGCAGAGTCCCTATATCCACTAAGATCTAACTATTTATCTATCCATCTTTAATAAAGTAGGCATGGATACAACACAGAGATGTGAGCGGTAACTGTGTCCTAGTTTCCCCCTACATTGAGCAGTTACTATTTTTAGAAAGCAGAAAGATAAGGGGGGAAAAAGAATCCCCTGGAGTCGACAGCAGCAGTTTTATGTTCTGGACAATTTACACCCTCCTTATGCTATGATGACCTTTCTGCCTTCATCGTTCACTCATCCCAGCCCCCCTCATACCCTCTGCTCCTCTACGTCCTTTCTCCGTCCTTTTCTCCTTGCCTTTCTTGATCCCCGCCCCCCCCTCTTCCCTCCCACCTCCTGCCCTTTTATCTGTTCCCTTCTATATATTCAGTTTTCCTCTCGTGTCATATTTCATCCTCCAACATGTCTCCAGTTTCTCCTGCTCTGTCAGCACACACTTCCATATTGCCAACCAGTTATTTACCTATAATGTTTACCATACACCCCCCTTCAGCTGTCTTACTGTAAATAATAAGCAAAGGAGAGCTGCATGACTGCAAATGTCAACTTGTGTATTTATTATGAGAAAATAAATCTTGTACTTTTTGCGTGTGCTTGTTTGTTTAACCATGTAATGCAAAAACAAAAACTGTCATTTGTTTGCTCCAACATGAAACGTCCTTTGTATGACTATAGAAATCGTTTTCCTCACCTAATGTCAGCAACATTTATCCACTGCACTCGTGCACTCACTGTGTCTGTGTGTGCATATGTATGCATGGATTTATAGAGAATGTGAATGTAGTGTGCTGGCATTTTATCTTGGTAATTTATGACTTTCTGTCTTTTTGTTCCACTCTCTCTATCCCTTCCCATCTGGCAAATTTTAGTCCAACCCAACACATAGACCAGCTGTGTCGTCAAGAGCTGCTATTGACACTGTGTGCGTGCGTACGTGTGTGCGGTTGCACACATCCAGTGTATTGGGCACAATCTTCCAGCCCATCTGGTTGCTTGTGGAGGCATTCATTGGGCATGTGACACTGAGTGTGTAATAGACAGAAAATTACAATAAAATCTGCTTGGCTACTGTAAAAGCCAAAATCCACATTCATTTTAACTACTTATTTTGTGCATTTTTAGGTCTTAAATATCGTAATTTTTCAAGCAAGTAAACAAATCTGCTTCACTTCAACATGTTTCCAATACAAACTGGTATTTTCTTGAGTTCATTGCTTCAATCTCTCTTACCAAACCATATTACATTTTTAGAAGAGTCCTGATACTAGTGAAATTGCACTAAGTGGACATTTATGCAGCATTTTTGTGTATAAAGATCATTTATTGATGGCTAAACTGACTTGTTAAGATGCAAACTTAATAAAGTGTATTTTTTTCTCATGAATGAAAACATTGAATATAAGTGACACATATCAAAGAGATAAGCAACAGTTATGCTTAGGCCAGTTTATAGCAGCCCACTCTTGTCACCAAGCTTTGTTGTGCTGCCACCCAATGGCCAACTTCATCAATTGCACAGAATGCAGTAATGTAGTTTCCCTCATATCTATCTAGTTATTGAAATCTCCCACACACATGACACCAGATAGTAAATGTAAAAACAACAGCAGCATAAGTTGTATGAAATCAGAATCAGCACATTAGTCCCTTTGTTATGGTATCTAGTTATATAGTCCTGAATTAATGTTAAATTAAAAGCAAGGGCAATGTGAGATGTGATTATAAGGTTGGAAAGAATAATATAATATTGTACTTTTAAGTACTATTACTTTAAAGCAATTTTTCTGAAGGACATTTTTTGCAAAAGTAAAACGATGATTGGTTAAATTATAGGTGAACTCTCAGTAAACCGTAATGCATTGAATATTTAAAAGGGGAGGGCGGTATGATAATATATGATGCTACAAAATAAATTGCATTAAATGTCACAGTATACACACTATAGTGGCATAACATTATGCCATCGTGCCCTTACATCCAAACAGTCCCATTCTATAAATGACACTTTGCAGCCTGTTCATGCAACTGATGATCAATTACAAAAATACAACCTTCATCAGAGCAAAATTCGGACAAATAAATGACCTACAAATAACAAAAAGTGATGCAACAAGCAATACAACATCATAAATACCCTGAAATGTATTATCTTATAGAATCAACAGCAGAGTAAAACATTACCAAAGCAGACTTTGGAGCCACAAACACACATATTGCAGCAAAACAAAAAAGAAGAAGAGAGAGAGATCAAGCACGGTTTTTGCTCTTTGCTTAGCAACGTTGACTTTTTGAGAGTCACATCTATCACAGTAAGTTTGTTGATGCAAATGACTCACCTGTCTGAACGTCACTCTGTGTTTTGGGCACCGCAAGTCCTCCACCATCAGGTCCAGGTAACAGAAACATTATATAACCAGTCTACTCAGTCTCTCTGTCCCAGCACAACCAGTCCACAGCCTCCCCGGTCCCACTGGACTCCTCAAAGTGTTCATAAACAGCAGAAAAGGCCCCCCACACAAACACACAGCTCACTGAAGGTAAAGCTCCTTGACGAACCATTACCATGTTAGCTAACGCTGGAAATAGCATGCACCGACAGGTCACTGAGCATGCTCCCCGGTGTGTGGAGCATTAAATCAGTGATTAATCAAGGTAGACAGCTGGCAACCTTTTCTAAATGGTGGAAGTACATTAATGGTAACTTAACCCCATCGAGATTTCATCTTTAATTTGATTGCGTTATTGTGCTTTGCTGTACAGTTCATTAACTGCTAGAGTGCCAGCTGGGTGCAGACTGGAGTGTCTCTGGAGCTCCGCCCTCCTGCGACCGCAGACACACCTGTAGCTTCTTATTGAGTTATCTCCTTTCCTTTTCCATTCTTACACAGTTTATCAGTTTAGAGTTTATAGTTTAGAGTTTTTTTCTAATACTCAAAAAAGTACTAGAACATAAACAGATATGTCTGAGGACAGGGTATGGGTGCATACATCCCTTTTCTCCTAAATACATCTTCAGCTTCCATTTTAAAATCTTGCTCTCTTTCTAAAAATCTCTCAGCCAATGACTTTAGACTTTAGTGGACTTATGTCTCACACAATGTAAACGTCTCTTAGTGCACATAGATCCCCACAGTGTGAACTGATACAAAAATGATTCATTGATCTTGCTGTATCATATCAAAGGGGAAGCTACATTATCCCCTAATAGCATAACACACCGTTGGTGGATTTGCATTGTGGGTAATGTAGGCAACATATTTTGACAAGGAATAAGAATGCATGGAATAAAAAACATAACAGGCCTTTCTCTGCTTCTGCAGATTTTCATCCTTGTTTTTTTAATTGTCCATTGTGTGTCCGACAATATTGTATGAATAATAATAATAATAATTGTATGATAATTCGGTGGAGTAGTGTTTTAAATTAAATGGCTTATCACTTTACTTGTTCACTTGTTTATTAGTTATTGGTAAAGAGAGTCGTACATCACTCTGAACACCAACAAGTTCCTCACTGATACTGTGTCACTAAGGGCATTGGGCCCCCCTTTTGTGCCTGAGGCTGTCTGGCTTATTATTATGGTCTGTCTGGCAAGCTGCCTGGCTGGTGGTCTCTAAGTGAACTTGATACTGAACTCAGCAGTCAAATGTGATGTGAAATGCTGTGCGGAGCTAGTCTGGAGCTCAGCCAGTCATTTAACACTTGTCAACAGTTCTAATGAAAGTGGCCTTTTCCTTGGTGGCCTCTTTTTCATTAGCAGGGTCAGAGGTCACCACTCAAGGCTGGCTGTCTGTCAGCAGACAGTTGAGGGAAGAGGGTTGAGGATGGGGGTTAGAGAAGGGGATATAAGGGAAGAGGGGGAAGGGGGAAATTATTCACTTGCTAGTTGGCCCCTTATGTTCTATTTCCTGTATGGCCTGCTGGTCTTTGTCACTCATTTTGTTCTTAAGGCATCCCACAGTGCTAGTGCTTGTCAAACCTGAGTTGTTTATCACCTGACATTGTAGCTGTTTGCACCTAAATACTCATGCATAGTAGAATTTTTCCAATGTCTTAATCTCTTCCACACCAAGATTAAGCTACAATCTACTAAAATAAGCTCTAACCTAAGCTCTTTTTTTTAACTTTAGGGGTTACATTTCTCAATTTCTACTTGACTTTACTCTCTTTCCATTCCTCTCACTGTTTTCTATTATGCCCCTTTAACACAGATGTGGCCAACCAAGTTAGTGAAAGAGAGAGAATCAGCCGACATCCCTCTCCTCCTCCTCATCCCCTTCACCCTGGCCTCTCACACATGAAAGGGGCCGCACAAGGCCAATAGATGGCTGGTGGGGTGTGTGCTATGCAAGGGCCCCAGACCCAGACACAACACAACACACAGCTCTGCGGGCCACCACAGCGGGGCTGGAATGTGACCTGCTTCAGACTAGGCCCTGTGTATGTGTGTGAAATACTAAGGAGGAGGACATGGATGAAAGGATGCACTGCCTGCATGAGCCTTTTGATAAGCTGTGAGCATGTTGGGTATTTTGTCTTCAACACAGGGAACAGCAGAACATCACAAAGCAAGGACATCTGTTGTATTTTTTTTTTTAAATCATCTTTATTCATTTTGCCATCGTATTCCATAAAGGTTTTAATGGACACTAATATATAATAGATAACGTAAAAATATGTCTGCTCTCTATGTAGTTAGATTCACAGAGAGACTTTCTGCCTATATATATATATATATATATATGTATATATATATATATAAGAAATAGATCAAGAAAAATAAATACATAGTACAGAAGTCCACATACATACTTTGTATTGTAAATTAAGTCTTATCAAAATAGATTCCACAAAATATGGAACCAAAGAGCTTATTTGATTCTGGTAAATAAACTGAGGCTTCGCATTGCATTATTGTGAGCTCAAGTGCTCCTGACAGATGTTACACAATGTTTTGGGATAACCCACAAAAACAGAAAGCAAACGTGCCAGTCATATTAAAACATACCCTTAAGTTAATAATATTAGTGTATTAAAGATAACATTTGGAGAGGAAATCTAGAATGCCGTTTTAGTAAAGGGTTGCAAGAGGAAATACTTTGTACAGGGTAAATGTGTGTGACTAATACTATTCTACCTGCCTTTTCCAGACAGTGTGCGGACATCGAAACTGTCTAAGCTTGATTTTAAAAGAGAACTATTAGGACAGTTTTGAAACAGCATTCCGTAAAGAAATCACTGACAACAGTAAAGCTACGAGGAGTGATCTTCTGAGATCTACTGAGCGATAAGAAAGAAAGAAAAACATCTCAAACAGGCAACAAAACCTCCAATGTTACAGATAAGTTACTTGTTTATGTTTACGGGCAGTCAGTCAGACTGGTGAGTTCACTGGAGCTTGGAATAATCAGAAAACACAACTGACTTTCAGTGAGTGTGAAACTTAAATAGACTCTACTGGACGGCAGAGAAATCTTTAAGGAAATCACAGGTTTTCTTGTGGATAACCTCACGAAGCTTCCTGATTCTACGAGTGCTGGAGGATCCTACAAAGCTGTCGGGCTGCAGGACGGCCATCCCATTCTGAACATCCCCTATGATGATGAGCTGCCCGTTGGCTGTGGTGATGTTGGGGCAGGGGCAGTTCCAGTCCATGTTCAGAAGAGTCACCTCCAAGGGCTCTTTGCCAAAGAATCTCAGGCCCATCTTCTCATCTTTCAAGATCTCCTCCACTGTCACCAGAGCGTGGCCTGACTCCTGCTCCTCCGTCAGCTCGTTAACACGGCCAAGGATCACAAAGTCACTCTTACAGAAGCTGGAGACCATCTTGGCTCGGGGCTTACACATCTTGCACTTGCGGTTCTTCTGAAACGGACACATCTCTTCACAGGCCTCTTTAGACTCAAAGCTGTTCTCGTTGCCACCACAGCCTCCAAACACAAAGGACTGGCACTTTTTGAGGCTGTTGCTATAAGCCCAGCGAGGCTCATAGGCCTTGCAAGGCCCTTGGAGGCTCGGTAGGCTGCAGGGAGCCGCTAGCTCTCCTCCGCATGACAGCATGCAGGCTTCATATGTGTTGAAATGGTTACGGTTTTTGTTGCACTGACTGTAGGTAAAGGTGAAGCAATTGTTCCTCTTTGGTTCATAGTACCAGCTTATGCTCTCTTCTCCACAGCCGTCTGTGTCTGGACTCTTGAGACACTCTTCAGCTGGAAATGGCAGGTTGGTATTATTCCCCTCTGCATTCTTACCTTTCGCATCCTTCCCGATCACTACCAAGGGAAAGTGTGACGACACACTTCCGCCAACATTTTTGGCCGTACACGTATAAATGCCGGCATCCTGAAGTTGCGCGTTGTATATGACCAGCTGGCCAATGTTAGTGACCACAACGTTCCCTCTAACATGATTAGGCCTCATTATGGTGTTCTCTTTGCCCTTCAGTTGTTTCTCCCAGGTGATTTGCGGATGTGGCTTTCCAGACACCTCGCACAGGAAGCTGGCTGTCTCACCCACAAAAACAGCCTGATGGGTGGGGCCGCTGTGTATGGTGGGAAGCTGGATGTCAGCAGGGAGGGTGGTCTGGAGAGCGGTGGTGGGATGTAAGGTGGTCTCTGCTGGGATGGGACTGGTGTTTGGCCAGGTCAAGTGGTACCTGTAGGTAGGTTGAATAACAAAGGAATTAATCAGAGCCAGTATATGTCAAAGGCTCTTCTTTATACTATATTGACAAATTACACAATGAATACATTTAAGTTTCTACGCTATAGCCAGAAAAACTGTTTTTTTTTTTAAACGTCTTAATTATGAGGACTAAAATTAGACAACTTTACCTCATCACACCAAAAACAAATGGTAGATATCTAAAATACTTAACATGTTACCTGCAGGTGACCTCAGAGATAGAGATACCCTTGGAACAGGCCTCTGCATCCATGTAGCACTTGTTATAGTATGTCATGCCGTCAGACGCACACGTGAAGTGGGGTTCTCTCTCACAGCGGTCCCGACACTTACAAACAGGCTGGCCGTCCCAGATGTCACACTCGGACCCTTGCTGAGAGCACATGAACTTGTCGCAGGTGGCGCCCTCTGGCATTCCTATAGGGCCCCTGTTGCCCTTGATGTCTATATAGCGTGATGCCACGCAGCTCTTGTTACCACATACATTAGGGCAGCACTTCTCAAATGGTTCACAGTCCTAAAGTAGGAAGAGAAAAGAAAAATCACTACTGTTGGTTTTTTTGTTTTATAGTTTCAGTTACAATTCTGTAGAAAATGTTTTTTATTTCTGAAGAAATTCTCCTCACAAAACATTACCTGTATGTTTCATAAGGGTACATTTAGATCAGAGGGTTCTTTACATTTTATCAGTGTGGATGAGTTTTGACCAATATTTGGTAAAATTGAAACAGCATGAATAAAAACTTGAATGAGGTAAATGTTGTTAAAAATGTAACATGTGTAACACTAAGATTATTTTTGTTAAATTGCGTTATGGCTTGTCATTTTTTCTATCAACCCCCCATGCAGCAACTCTTGCACAATTCAAAGGAAAACAGGAATTGTTGGCATATGATAGCTGCTCCTTTAGCTGTTTGACATTTAGGGGGTTTCGTCCAACTGCAAACGAACTGCGTCTTATGTCCTATTGTCTAGGCTACACATTTACATCAGCAGTACATCACCGTCAGTTGCAGGTTCAACTCACCTGGTCGGATTCACACTCGCGCATGCAGGTGCTCATAGCATCCACCCACAGGTTGGGGTTCAGGTCATTCGGGCACAGACCTGCGTGAGAATACACCACTTTTGCCACGGACATGGGCATTGCTCTCACGCGGCTGCTGCCCGTATAAAGGAGTATAGTATAACAATGTCCCAGAAGAAACCAAATCCATCGAGGAAACAGCATCCACCACATGTCCGACGCGTAACACAACGGACGTTAAAAAGAAAATCTTGAAAATGCAAGTTTAACAACGACTTTAAAGTTTTGTAGAAAAATACCGTGTAAACTCTCCTCAAGCTGTCGCGTTATTAGTTCCTAACCACTGGAATCAGATGCTGCACAAAAGCAGCGAAATAGGAGCGTGCGGGACCGGTCTCGATGTGGAGAGCTCTCCAGGTTAGACGCTCGACGTTTAATAGTAGCGAGAGATTAGTGCTGCGGTGAGAAAACCCACTTAAGATCTAACTACATGAATTACAGTGACATGTCTAGTCGGGCAGCAAATCCCATCTGAGTTACAGTTATGATCAACTTAATTAAAGGGGAAAAAAAGTTTGCAGGCGCTGTTTCATAAAGGACTGGCGAGACACCTGTGCGTAAATCGCTGCTGCCTTAACCCTTAGCTTGCAAAGGAGAAAGAGATATGCAGCAATAACTCTAAAAACTAGAGTAGATAAGATTTAAAACAAACATTTAACATCTTCACACATTTAAATAATAAGTGTAAAGAACAGAATCTTGAAAAAAAAGACCGTATTGTGCAGTTATAAATAGTTATTATTGTGTAGCATTTCAAAATAGGAAGATGCTTTGGATATGTTCGGTCTAAATTATCTGTCTTGTCATATGCACCAAATGAAAGCAGCACTGTGTGACAATACTGTGCACTATAATACTGCATTACAATTTAGCACCGTTTACTGTAAAATCCCTGCTGTCCATATGGACAAAACGTTCATGTCCAGAAGATGGCACCAAACTCAGTGTCTTCTAGCTTTTTGTAGATCCTATTCTGGTTTCACTTCTGAGCTCAAAGTGAACCAAAAAGGTCCATTTAAACTGAGTAGATTTGTGGTTTCCCTCCTCTTTTTCTCTAAAGGTTTCTGTACCTCAAAAACTCCATGACCAACAACAGCAAATCTTTCCAGATATGTGATAACAGTTATACTTGAGCACCAGGTGATGGTGCCATAAAGCCACTTCTGTGTTTTGGCCAGTAATAAGCTGCTTGTTGCAGAATCCAACCTTCCAAACTGTACTATTTTTTATATAATACATTTAATTTCTGCCATGTACTGGATACACCATTTTACCAGCCTGCCATATTCACTGAAACGGTTGATTCTATATTGTCCATATGTCACATAATGTACCATTCAGGTTTAACTGAATCAAATGATAAAACATTCCAACAACGTTGGAAATGCCCCAAATAGTGAAGTGTACAAGTTGTAGCATAAGCTTGACATGGTACAAAGAAAACATGATCATGATCTGCATGTCTCGGTAGCAGAGTATGCCAAACTTCCCAGTTTGTGGGCAATACTCCATCACACAGATGGAATATTAAGTTGTATCAATTAAAAAAAGTCCTTTCTCCAACTACCACACTTGGGTTAAGTTAATCAGAAAATCCTGTTTACATGCCATTTCATATTTAAAGCATTTTCAATGTTGGAATATGATGTAGCGTCGTTAGTGATGAGACTGAAATGAAAGAGATGATGCTGGGCATATTGCAATCAACAAGCTCAAGCTATCACAATATTGACATGTAAGAAGTCACAAGCAGACAGCTTGACCGGGTTTTCACAACATGAAAAGCCAATTCTAGGAAGTGTTGCAGAAAAGGGGGCTTCAAAACAAAAGAAATTGGCTGGTGGTCTGTTTGGTTGTGAACATGAACAGAAGAAAGGATTATGATACAGTTCCAGTGACACAGCCTAATAGTGACTAGGAACACCCTTAAACTCAAATTAAACTGTTTTTGCTGACGTTATAAAGCTGGTCTATATGTATCTTTAGATGAACAAAATATACAACATTTGTCTGTGTGTGTGTGTGTGTGTGTGTGTGTGTGTGTGTGTGTGTGTGTGTGTGTGTGTGTGTGTGTGTGTGAGTATGGAGTGCTTCCCAAGCTGAGTCCCTGCTGAGCCCAAAGAGGCCCAGTGCGCTCCAGGCCGAACCCTGCAGTCTGGTCTGAGTCTGTGAGCCCTCTCTAAAAACATGCACACACACACGCACGCACACACACACACACACGCGCACGCACACGCAAACACACTCACATGCATGCACATAAAGCCTAAGTAAATAGTGACTATAGTAAAGAAACAGTGATTATCTAACTGACGATAAGAACGATCACTTACAGAAAATTGATTACGAATTATACACTACCCATTTTACACACATACACATATGTGCATGCTCTCTATTTCATGCAAATGCACAAACACAGTGAAGCTGTGTTTTCAGTGTCTGCCCACCCACTCACCCCTAACCTTTACCCCTCAAGATCCTGCATTCCCAGCATAGCCGTGGGGCTACACGGCATGTCACATATTGAATAAAGCCTCATGGTGGACCCCATGCAAGGTGCCCCGACCGTCTATCTGCCTTCAGCGTATGTATTGTCTGCAAACAGACCTTGACTTTGACCCTCTCTGTACACACTCACCATCTTTCTGAGAGCAGATCAAAACAGCTTTGGAACTCAAGGAATGTCTCCATTTATTTTTCATTCTCTTACAATATGTAGATTAGTGGTTAAAAAGCACCATAAAGCTTCCAGATCCTGGTGCTTGCAAGTACTTTATCACAATCATGTTATCCTCAGTAACTGCAAACATCCACTGACAAAAGCATAAAATCAATATTTTAATTAAACAATATAAATTGTAAGTGTTTGTAAATAATAATAATTGTAAATAATTTGCCGTAATGATTTTTGCCGATCAGGGATGAAGCTACGATGGTAGAATAACTGGCAGCCATTGGATGGTATTTCACCTTGAAACCAAAATCTCTGGCACACACTGTAAAGACCGTCAACCGTCTACTGACGCCAGAAGTTTATACCAGAATTCAGTGTAAAACAGTAGCCTACAATGTTTGGTTATAGTACTTTTGGTTCTGTACGGATTAAACAAGAGCTATAAGATGTTAGCTGATGAGCTTTAGATATCTACACACTAGCTGTTTCCCCTCGTTGTTTAATGTGTGTTATTGTGATGTCTGGTCTAGATGCAGCAACTTTTCCTTTCTCCAAAACCATGGGACTCAATAAAGTAACCTTAACTTTTATGCTAAGCTAAGCTAATAGGGTGCTGGCTGGAGCCTCATATTGAACAGACGGTTAAGAGAGCCTCAATCCTCTCATACAACTCTCCGCCAGAAGGCAAAGAAGCATATCTCCACTATTCCTTTATTAATTTGCTGTATGTGGGCCTGTACAGCTCAAGCAGAATGAGATGGCTGACACACTCCATTCATAAGAGGACCCTGGCATTTCACTTTTCTTTCTTCCAAATCACTCGGAGGCATACATCACTCACAGGGTCCCACAGTTTGTTGGGTATATACATATATGCTGTATATATAAGCTACTGTAAACCTCACCATTAATCTCTCAGTGGCTTTACAGTGTCATGCATGCATTTGTGTCACAAATAAGCAGCTCTGTATATTGGCTTTGTGTATAATGCCTGTTAGAGACGGGCACATATTGCACCACGGCCAAAGTATAAGCACATCGACCAAGGCACGTACCTGTGAGTAACGTCGCCTTGTGCCTCCATTTCTAAAATGCTCTTAGGGGTTCTTGACCATGCAGGTCCACAGCGTCTCTTGACCGTGACTGAGTCCTGGGAAGCTGGTTCAAAACAATGAAGGTGTTATGACTGTTCATACTAAGCTCATCATGAGTGTCTCACTCCAGAACAAAGGAGAGAGACACGTCCAGCCACAGCAGGGCCCTAAGCTGATTCCTCAGCCCCAGTCTAGACACACAGCACAACATGCCGACGGACAGACATGCAGGCATACATGCGCAGATCCAATGTATATATCCTGATTGCCATACATTCCTTCGTCCCTATATTTAGGTTGCACACACACATTTAACTTTCTCAACGCCATTCTGATCAGATTATGCAATATTTGTTCTCTCCAGATTGCAGCGTCTGAACATCTGCTCACCGCATGAACACTATTGTATTCATTTCACTGAAGAGGTTAAGGATTTCTAGCGTGTCAGTATGACCATAACTTAGGTGTTGTTTATGTTCTTTAAATCAGAAAGGGAACATAACAAAATGTCTCGTTTTTTTAAGTTCAAAACAGAACGTACAACATTGGCTCGTTGCACAAATACAGGTCAAAAGTGAAAAACCACAGCTGGACGGTACAATGCTGAACTTTGAAATATGGAACATTTCCAGAAATGCATATTACTAGTGTTAATAATGGACCTATTAACTGGTAATAATATGAAATGTTAAATTATTATTGGAAGGAAATCTTTACCAATCAGCTAATTTGTGTATCTGCAGCAAATAATGTGGTTGGATTCTTCATCAGTTATATATTTAAGTAAATAGGCTATTTCAAAAACTAGTATTCAGGGTTATGGTTTATTAGTCAATGTGCAGGTTGGACCTTTATAAGAGGTGTGCAATTTTCAGTTATTATTTTTTATTCAAGTGTTCATAATGAAATCTTTAATGGCTAGAAAACTGTACTTTCAAGCGGACCAAATCATAAAAATTAAGACAATTTTCTCCAAACAGAATCATTGTTGAGATACATGTGGACCTGAATGATCGCTCTTAAAGAGCTTGAGTACTGAAGGTGCATCTTCTGGCTTCTACACAGACATCCTGACAGTATAAACATAAAACATGGACCAGTATTTAAGCAGCAAGTTTTAAAATATGTTTTATATTCAATTAAATCCAAGCAAAAAAAAGAAGCTATCCTCTCATTATGAATTCAAGTGGCAATACCTATGTGGCTGATCTGATGCCAATATGTGCTCTTCTGCTCCCTCTACTGGCTGTTGGTTGAAACATACATCTCAATGAATTATTGGGGAGTTTACCTCAACATCCAGCCCACACACGCAGGTAGAAACAAAGGAAGACCTGCAACGAAAACCAGACCAAACATGTAACTGCTCCCTTCATTCATAGTGAGCATTAAGATAGATACTCAAACTCACTACATCAAAGTCACTTCAATTAGTCAGATGGACATAATGTGAATTTAGAAGACGAGGTCAGAGAGAAAGAGGGAAGTAATTCACCATGCTTTATCAAAGAACAGACACAGGTCTCCAGAACGAAAGAAGTCAAACAGTGAAGATCGTTTCTACAAGTGCACAGGACGCACTGTGTATAAAAATATCACTCTGAATGCATAGGTTAAGTCAAACTGTATTCTGCGTTTTCTAGAACAATAAGCAACTCAACAGATACAATGTTAGTTATCTGCTTTCCACAGAATCAAAGGAGATCCTATAAAAAAACCATTTCAAACATACTGCTCTCAGTCACCCAGGACACCATAAGGCCAGGGGGATGTTTCCTCCACATAGTCCCAAACTCCTGCTTTAAACACGTGGCACAACTTCACTTAATAAAGCATTTAACATAGCTGGGAACAGAAAATAAGCACTCTTGGTAGTCCTTTCTTCTCACAGCAAACCTTCTGGAAACCTACTCCCCCCCCCCCCCCCCCCTCCACACCACACCACATTGCACTTTGCTTCAACAACAGCGTCCCAGGACTTTGCATCCCACAGCTGAACTCTTTCTCGCTCTACGTTAAGACTTTTTGACACAGACACAACAGGCCTACCTGGTTAAAAGAAAGAATACAAAATATATCCGAAAAACATACAAATGCAGTAAGAGCGTCAGGTGTACATTTCGACAGTAAACAGTTACCACTGGGTAAGGAACTTTCTGATTGTAGGAGATGTGTAGTGGCCGCCTATACTGCACTGCTGGAAAATAAAGGAGCCCCAGCATTGAGAACTTTAAAAAGGAACACAAAGTGTTGATGAAAGCAGCATAAACAACATGGCTGTGCCTCTTGACCTGTTAAAACTCTTAATGTACAGTACAAGAATGTTTGTCAGTGTAGTCATCTCGTCAGTCTCCATTTAAGTCCAACAGCAACACTTCAGATTAAGCAACCGAAAAGAATTTACATTAAAAACGGCTTAAATAAAAAAATATATATATATTAGCACACGACTGGCCTTGATAACCAAACTGAGGCCATATATGGATATTTTAAAGAAATCTAGTCACCATATAGACAGCCTTAGTTTAAATTGAGGTGACACACGGCAACCAAAATAATAATTAGAAATAATCATCAATAAGCATTTCCGTTAGTGCTGGAAGAACAAGGAAGCGTCACGTACACAGACCATCAGGCCATTTGCTGAATCTTATTTCTTTCCTCTTCACTTCACAAATGTAACACAGCTGCATCCTCCTCTGAAGCAGTGATAGTTTATTCTGCAGTTAGTATCTTTGCTGGCTAGATTAGTTTTTGGTTTTGATTCTAATCACAGTTAAACAGAATGACAGCAACTGAAATTAACTCTCTCTCTCTCACACACACACACACACACACACACACACACACACACACACACACACACACACACACACACACACACACACACACACACACACACACACACACACACACACACACACACACACACACACACACACACACACACACACACACACACACACACACACACACACACACACACACACACACACACCCTTTACCGGGACTCAAGCCTCGCCACTCTAAAGCGCATTGGTCTCGCTCCGTTAGTAGGAATCAATATAAATCAAACAATCAAAATAAATACTTCACAGTTGACAGTTTTAAGTATTATGCTGACTGATCCTAATAGCACAACCTGCACTGTAGAAAAAAAATAAAAATGAGTTGCTGCACATTTATCTCTAAGATATACATTTTTGTCCGACATGAAAAGACAGAAAAGAGAACAATTCAAACAAAACCGAATTATTTTGTTTCCACAGTGACTGAATGATTTAAACATGGAGGGGAACCAGTGCTGCTCCTCAAATGTGTCCATCCTTGTGTGGATACAGATGAAGAGCAGACTGTATGTATAGAAGTACTATTAGTCCAAAGATACCTTCATCTCACCTGGTGAGAGATTACCTCCACCTTAGAATTAGTATGTGACTCCCTCAGCAGGAAAGACACTAAGGTTTATGCCTACAGCGTGTATGAAAGTGTGTATGCCAGCTAGAACATCGGAGAACACTCTACACGCCAATTTCCGAGAAATTCAAGTTGCTGTGTGCAAGTCCAACTTGTCCTACTCTGAGGACCGGTGATGAACTTATTGGCAAGAGTCATGTAAATCCTTCCTGTCGTCCTCTGCTCTTTGTCTCATCAGACCAGGTCTTTTCCTCCGTGACCACAGTCTGTACAGGGATGTGTCCCAATGAGGCTGTTACAGAATCCCATTCAAGTCCGGTCCATAAGGAAGACAAGCCAATGCCCTCCCTCCGTTTGTCCCACTGGAGCCTTGGCACAAAGTGCAGTGGGAGGAGAGAAAGAAATAAAGAAAGGAGAAAAAGGGGCCCAAATACTTTCGCACATAATCGAGGACACCATGCATCAGTAATCGCTTACAACTGGTTGGGTACACTAAAGCGGCAGGAGGTGCCAGAGGAGGACAATAGCTACTGAACTTGAAATAACAAATCCCAGTTAGGAAATTGGCGAAACACCAAAGCTGGACAAAGCCGTTACAAGGGACCTGGGCGGGCAACTAGTTATGGTTGCTTGGAGGGCAGCTACAGAAGCCCATCGTAAGCGGGGAGACCTCCGGCTCTGTGGTAGCTCTAGTAGGTGAGGCGGGAGGCCTTCATGTTGTAGCAGGGTCTGTCTGTTAGGCCCCCAGTCCCAGAGAACAGGGACAGGCCCTCGGCTTTCTCCAACACAACCTCAAGCTCCTGAAAGTCCTGCAGCCGAGCTACGTCCTTGTCCTGGACAGAAAAAGACAGTTAAATCAATAACAGATTCACCTACTAATCGTTCATTTTTTATAAAGAAACATCACAGAAAGCCCTTTTTGAAACATGTCAGTTTGCTTTTAGGTCATACATGACAATATTTCAATAAAGGCATTTCAATTATAAGCGAGTGAATTGGATTTTTCTTGTGTTCGCTTAGAATAGAAAGCTCATGTTATTAATTGTGCAGCAAGTACAAATGGTTTGCAGCTCAATAGGACCACCATACTGTATGTTTCTTTACCACACCTTTCTCAACATGGTGTTCGGCAGCTTGCGGATCTTCTCCACGTGCTCGGTGCTGATATCCAACTCTCGGCAACAGACCCGAAGAAGGGAGCGATAGGTGAGCTCCTGGCGGTCCAGCTCCACCTCAATGAAGTCGTTCTCCCGAGTGTTGGGGTTCTGGATACGCACCTTCAGCACCAACTCTAGAGAAAAGGACCAGAGCAACACCTCTTCTTTAACAAAGGATCTTTAATAAGATGATGGACGTAGACAAAAGATGAGAGTCGCTGTGGAAGATAGTTTTTGCTCGTGAGCCTGTGGGAACATCCACTAACAACCATTTCTGGTTTGACAAGGTGGCTGCCAGCACACACAAAGAGATTGTTGTCAGCCCTGTGCTCTTATTTTTAGAAGGTTTTTTTTTACTCTAATAAGCACAAAGCTTGAAGGAGTGTTTAGTCACTGTAAGTCATTGGAGTCAATGACAAAAACATTGTTTTGCCTTTCTGTTTGTGAACAACATATAAAGTGTTAATTACCATCATTTAGAGGTGCTGGTTGGCGTAGAGCCAGGCTAACAGCTGTATCCCCGTGCCTCAAGTATGGAGCAAAGCTCGTCATCATAACACAATACAACTGGTAACTCTCTCACCTTGCACGTTGACAGGGAAGGTGCTGGTGAAGAAGAAAGGCTGGAAGGCCGCCATGGGCCCACCAGCCTGGCCGCAGCTCATCTGCTGTGGGATGGACTGCTGCCTGCTCATAGTTGGGTTAGCGTTGGCCACCGGGGCCTGGACCTGGCTCCCACTGCTGCTGGCCAAGCTGGGGCTGGGCGAGGCCAACGGCGGCGAGCACACGGTGCCGTTGTGTGCCACCGCATGCGGGTAGTCGGCATGGTTGACGAGGTGCGGCTCGACCGACAGGTCCATGGGCACCGTGCAGTTAACGGCAGCGTGGTGGTGGGACGAGGCCGGGCTGGGCGACACGCCATTTTGCTCAGTCACGGGGATGAGATCCCCGTGGGCTGGGCTGTGGGCTGTGGGGTTTGGGGGAGATGTGGGGCCGTCAGAGAACAGGCTCTGGGATTTGTGAGGCTCGTGAGTCGGGGAGAGGGAGGGTGAATCGCTGTGTGTGTCCTCCGCGTCTTCTCCAGAACCATTCTGTGTAAGCTGCCGTGCCAGGATGATCTCTGATTTATCCATCTTGGAATACATGAAGGCCGGGTTAGACAGGTAGTTGGGGATGATTGGCAACTCAGGCTCCTTGACTTCAGGCACGTCCTCCACTTCAACTGCAGTAATAATGTGCATTAAAAAAAACAGGATTATTTCCTTAAAAACAAGCTTCAATTGAAAACCCAGACAGCTTTTATTTCCGTCAAAACCACGAACAGATGTGCACTTATAACCATCAACACCTGAAGTTATAATCTCTACATTACATCAACAGATAAATCACACGCAAGTAACAACGAATGACTTCTATAATGATGTGACAGAAACAAGCGGGTAAGAAAGGTGGAGCTCACCTCCTAAAAGCCGTTTGATCTCTGGTTTGGATGTAAGTTGCGAGGCCAACTCATCCTTAGCCGTGAGGATTTCTTTGTCTGCTCCATAACTGAGTAAGTAGGACACTATGTGCTTATGGTTCCTCTTGCATGCCCAGTGCAGGCAGGTCCTGGTGAGATTATTGGAGAGGGGACAAAGTTTAGTGAACCAAAACATCCATATGCTGATATTCATATAGTTCCACCTATCATCACACAGGCTGCGTATTGAACTAGGAAGTCAGGAGCCAAACACACCACCTAAACAGCGGAGAATCACAATGTTGTACAATCATTTTATCTACGCCCTGAAAGAATCGTACTGCATATGGAAGATAGTTTGGACCTAATGTCCTAATACATAATCCTGGCAAGCTGTTGTGTTTGTTTATGGTGCGTTATTTAATCAAATCAGTGGCAATGAGAACAAGCTTAGCAGGTTCCCGACTGGAGCAATGATGTGCCAAATCACATCGTCTAACTTCACAGTGACTGCTGTTTTAGGATGACTAGAATAATGGCACTTTATATTTCAAACCATCCCAAAATACTAGGTAGTAGAGCGTGTATTACTGTTTGAATAGACAAGTTAAACAGTTGCATGTCCAGCTAACTAAGCCGTGCTCTGCCTAATAAGATAACACTGCTTAGCTGTAATCCCTGTAACAACGCACTTGGCTGCACTGAACTTTTCAATAAGCGTCAAAATAACTTGATTATTAACAGATCTGTGCAGCAAACCAACACATGTCATCTTCTGTTTAACGTGGTGAAGACATCGTGTACTCGTCCAAACACTCACCAGCCGTTTATTTCGTTCTGTGAGTTTACATTTACTCCACTCTCCACCAATGTCCGCACTTCGTCGATGTCCCCGATGGCAGACGCCTCTCTCAGCCGCTCCTGTAATTCTTTATCCAACGAAGTGGTGGACATTTTGACACAGGCAACTAGCGCCGCGAGACCATAGGATACACAACAGCCGGTCGGATTAAGTTGTCAAGTGCAATCGGCCGACAATTCTTCCCACCGATGGCACACACGTCCACTAGAGATACGCTTGCCAGCTAGCATTAGCTACCCCGGCTAACCTTACCTACTGGCTTAGCTTGGCGAGGTGCTAGCAGTCTTTGGTGCTAGCTTGTGGCAGCAAATCGCTTCGGCTAATGCGACTTCGTGTTGGATCTTTGGCGTTTACACTGCAGGTTCCGCCCTTTCGCCATTTATCTCTGTTGTTAAATCTCGTTATAGTGCCACTGCCAAAACTCAGTGCACTCATTCAATGTATCAGCGGTATCAGAGCTCCGTCATTGGGCTGCAGAAAACATCACCGCCTCATCGGGGGACATCTTTAGATGTAACAACAGTGGGCACACATGTTTGTTCCCCTCTGAATACTTTCAGTTATCTGACACTTAACTTTACGTAAAAACAATATGTGACATTATCCAGTCCCCAGTCTTCGTCGCTGAGTAAAAGGGATGATAATATATATCTTTATTATTACCATGGACTAATGTGGAGTTGTGTACTCTCGGTTTTTGATAGTTTAAATTGCTTCAGTTTTTCAGTTTATTTTGAAAGTACTCACCGGAAGTGGTAGTTTGTTGGTCGCACTGGTTTTCAAAAAGGAAAACTATATTAAAACTGTAGAACAGTTAGGTGTTGCCACTTAACTGTATGTACAAAATATGTGACATTATCCAGTCCCCAGTCTTGGTCGCTGAGTAAATAACCCTGAGAAATAAAAGGTGAAATCACTGTTAATAATACCACACACTTGTTATCGGTAACCATACAACCAGTGGGTAACAACAACATTTCCCATCCAGACAATATGTTTTTCTGAATACTGAATGTAAGTAAAGGACACGGGATATGATATGATATGATACAATTACCATGGACGAATGTGGAGTTGTGTCCTCTCTAGGTTTTTGATCGTTTCAATTGCTTCAATTTCAATTATTTTACAGTGTCCACAGTTAAAAACACAAACTCCATATTCCTCAGTAGAAATACTACAGATGAACTTACTGATTATCTTTACACTTTGTTTACTCAATCCAAGGTGCACCATAAAAAAACCTTCAAAGTATTTATATTTAGGTTTTTAGTGCCATCCAGTGATCAGAGTGAATAAATGCACCACATTAAATTCGTCAAATCAGCTTATGTGCACACGTGATAGCTTACTACACTACACATTGAATACATTGGAAGTACTGTTTCCAAACTAAGGCATACAAAGCAGTTGATAGAAATGGTCATGGAGTGATCATATTACTTGTAAAATACAATCAGGTGGGCTCGTCAAGCTAGCACTAGTGCTGTTCCACACTGTGACCACTAGAGGGCGTTACCGCCATCAAAGCTTTAGCTACAAGGCGGTTTTACAGTATTAGAACATCGACTGCCCTCTAGTGGACACAGCGAGGAACTGCAAGATATTAATTCGTCAAATTAGCCTCAATGCAGACATAACGGCATACCACTACTTCCTGTGACCAATTTCAAAATACAGCAATTGGGCTTCTGTGCACACGCGATAGCTTACTACACTACACATTGAATACATTTAAAGTACTGTTTCCAAACTAAGGCATACAAAGCAGTTGATAGAAATGGTCATGGAGTGATCATATTACTTGTAAAATACAATCAGGTGGGCTCATCGAAGCTAGCACTAGTGCTGTTCCACACTGTGACCACTAGAGGGCGTTACCGCCATCAAAGCTTTAGTTACAAGGCGGTTTTACAGTGTTAGAACATCGACTGCCCTCTAGTGGACACAGCGAGAAACTGCAAGATATTAATTCGTCAAGTTAGTCTCAATGCAGACATAACGGCATACCACTACTTCCTGTGACCGATTTCAAAATACAGCAATTGGGCTTCTATGCACACGCGATAGCTTACTACACTACACATTGAATACATTCAACGTACTGTTTCCAAACTAAGGCATACAAAGCAGTTGATAGAAATGGTCATGGAGTGATCATATTACTTGTAAAATACAATCAGGTGGGCTCGTCAAGCTAGCACTAGTGCTGTTCCACACTGTGACCACTAGAGGGCGTTACCGCCATCAAAGCTTTAGCTACAAGGCGGTTTTACAGTATTAGAACATCGACTGCCCTCTAGTGGACACAGCGAGGAACTGCAAGATATTAATTCGTCAAGTTACCCTCAATGCAGACATAACGGCATACCACTACTTCCTGTGACCAATTTCAAAATACAGCAATTGGGCTTCTGTGCACACGCGATAGCTTACTACACTACACATTGAATACATTTAAAGTACTGTTTCCAAACTAAGGCATACAAAGCAGTTGATAGAAATGGTCATGGAGTGATCATATTACTTGTAAAATACAATCAGGTGGGCTCATCGAAGCTAGCACTAGTGCTGTTCCACACTGTGACCACTAGAGGGCGTTACCGCCATCAAAGCTTTAGTTACAAGGCGGTTTTACAGTGTTAGAACATCGACTGCCCTCTAGTGGACACAGCGAGAAACTGCAAGATATTAATTCGTCAAGTTAGTCTCAATGCAGACATAACGGCATACCACTACTTCCTGTGACCGATTTCAAAATACAGCAATTGGGCTTCTATGCACACGCGATAGCTTACTACACTACACATTGAATACATTCAACGTACTGTTTCCAAACTAAGGCATACAAAGCAGTTGATAGAAATGGTCATGGAGTGATCATATTACTTGTAAAATACAATCAGGTGGGCTCGTCAAGCTAGCACTAGTGCTGTTCCACACTGTGACCACTAGAGGGCGTTACCGCCATCAAAGCTTTAGCTACAAGGCGGTTTTACAGTATTAGAACATCGACTGCCCTCTAGTGGACACAGCGAGGAACTGCAAGATATTAATTCGTCAAGTTACCCTCAATGCAGACATAACGGCATACCACTACTTCCTGTGACCAATTTCAAAATACAGCAATTGGGTAATTTCGTAATTCAATTTTCTATTTTGAAAAGTTGAAATCTATAATAACTACAACCATCCCTTTTTGCAGGAGTTTAAAGTGACAAGAAACTGTATCAAGCCATCTATTGTTTAATCCACACTCCGGAGCAGAAGGTGGCGGCAATGCACCAATACGCTTGATGCCAACTACTTTGAAACCAGAAGAAGAAGAAGAAGAAGAACGGAGATGACGTGACTCTCGTTAAACTGCTCTTTATGGGTAGAACCATAAACGGGCGGCGTTGTTACAGCATCTGCCATTTTGATTAGAAGTAACTACTTCAGTAGATATCGTAGTACTTTAAATTAAGACTACACTCTTGTAGGCAAAATGCTTTCAGCAGCCCAGTTACTCGATGAGTTAATGGGCCGAGATAGAAATTTGGCCCCTGACGAGAAGCGATGCAACGTGCGATGGGACGACGAGACCGTAAGTTAGCATTCTAGCTAACGTTAGCCTAGCCAATTTGATAAGGTATCAAACAGTTAAGCTAGCAAATATGTATCTTTGTGTGTATGTGGGAGTTGGCTCAATTAAGGTATCTGTCAATAGTCCGGATCTAAATGATAACGCACGAAATTGGTTGCGTTAGCTGACAGAGTGTCATCTAGACACGCGCGCGAGTACAATTAGCACTAGTGTTAGCTAATGCTAATAGCATTTTATTGGCTTACAATGCGGCTTGAAACGTTGTGGATTCCATTAGGGTTAGGGTTACCCTGTTGTTAGCGTTAGCTTCGAGTAAGAGTTAATGTTTAACTAATCACTGATAACATGAGACACGGGTAAGAACGAGTAGTGTTAAATCCACTTAAGCAATGACTTGTGAGGCTGATTTGTTCCCCTTTTAGCATAGAAACGCTATGGCCTGAACTGATGTAATAACTCTGTCGTTAGGAGAGAGTCTGTATTAACGTTGGTATTGCGTTGCTCTCTCCCCTCTTAAAGAAGGTATGTCGGTACTACCTGTGTGGCTTCTGTCCAGCTGAGCTATTCACAAACACCCGCTCTGACTTAGGTAAGTTAAGAACATGCCGATCTAACTGTTTTAAAGGAGTACTTCAACCTTAAAATTACCCATTGTGTGTATATTTAATTCTACTCGCCAAGTAATAATTTAAATTCTTAAAGAATACTTAGTTTTCCTAGCAAAACTACAACAAAATACACGTTTACAAACTCTCACACAACTGGAATAATTTCAACTTGCAAACACATGCGTTTTCGGCAAAATCATACCATTTAAAAGACGTCTGTCATTTTAAGGGTGAAGTATTCCTTTTTAATACAGCAATAGTTTAAAAGTCTTCCATATTAGAAGATAATGACCTTTTTTGCGATTCTTTTCCAGGCCCTTGTGAGAAAATCCACGATGAGAATCTTAGAATAACGTAAGTTCTGATTGTGCTTTCTAACGTAACTTGTGTGTGCCGTGATATTTCCACACGATAACCTGCTTCTGTCCCACTGTGTCCAGCTATGAGAAAAGCTCTCGCTTCATGAAGGAGGGCTATGAGCGCGACTTCCTGCGCTATCTGCAGTCGCTCCTGGCAGAGGTGGAGCGGCGGATTCGCAGAGGGCACGCCCGGCTTGCACTTTCCCAGGCCCAGCAGAACGCAGGGGTTTGTGCTCTTTGATTATCACTATATTGTTTTTTTTTTAAAGAGTACATCTTTTTATGTCATCCAACAGTGACGTGGCCTGCTGTGTGTTTTACCTGAGAGACATTGTATTTATTTCTTCCTTCAGGGTCCTGGTCCATCAGGAAAGAATGAGGAGAAGGGCCAGGTTCTAACGGAGAAGATTGAAGACCTAGTGATGCAGGTTTGTGAAGAATATGATCAAATAAGTGACAGATGTTTTTAGAATTGATTAGAGCATATTAGCCATAGTAATTTGTGAAGGAACCAGGATGCACTGTAAGGTGAATATCTGTCGTCTAACCTTTCCCAGATTTATTAAAGCTGGAATACATCATCTCTCTTGTCTTTACGAAACCTTGTTTTGAAATTATCTTATTGACGCTTCAGAAATGTATTTGTCAGTGTTATGGCACTGGGTTGTGTGTCGTGGCTGACTGGTCTGTGTTTTGCTCTTGCTCAGATTGAGGAGCTGGGGTCAGAGGGCAGAGTGGAGGAGGCCCAGGGAATGATGAAGCTGGTGGAGCAGCTGAAGGATGAGAGGGAGCTGCTCAGCTCCACCCCCTCGGTGAGTCAGTTAATTCCACAGACGCTGCTCAGGATTATGAGCACTGCTCATGTAATATTATTATTGTTCTAATACAAATGATCAAAGTCAAACTAAGCTTGGCCTGAAAATGAGTCCATCAGTTTCACTGACATTCAGCATCACTAGTCAACATTAGTATCAAACCTGTGCACATTAGACAAGCAGTTGTGCTCCTAGGCTGAGCTATATTGCTTATTAGATTGTTTTATGATATGTTTGTACCTTTTATCCAGACCATCGAGAGCTTTGCAGCCCAGGAGAAACAGATGGAGGTGTGTGAGGTGTGTGGGGCGTTTCTCATTGTGGGTGACGCACAGTCCCGAGTGGATGACCACCTGATGGGCAAGCAACACATGGGCTACGCCAAGATCAAATCCACCGTGGAGGAGCTCAAGGTAACAGGATTACATGCAGCGGAAGTTATTGGGTCCCTGTTACACTAGAAGAATAGCATAAATGCACAAATGTATTATGTCAATTATGTGAATCATGTGTTTATCAAAGCCACAATGTGTTGTACAGAGTATTAACAGTGTTGCAAGAGAAGACATTGCTATATATCTTTTGAATTATTTCCTGGACGTTATTCCACTTCAACTATTGTTGGTTGTGCCTCTGGTGTAAAATGTACTGATCAGCTGGTCGTAATTAATTTGGGGCCTCTCGCTTATTTACCTTCAGGAGAAACTACGTCGTCGCTCAGAGGAACCCCAAGATGAAAGCCCAGCGCTCAAGAAGGACCGAGAAGACCGCGAGCGTGAAAGGGAGGAAAGGGAGAAAAAGCGCAAAGAGGAGGAAGAGAAGGAGAAGGAGCGCGAGAAGGAGCGTGAAAAGGAGAAGGAGCGAGAGAAGGAGCGCGAACGGGAGAGAGACAGAGAGCGGGACCGAGATAGAGACCGGGAGAGGGACCGGAGGACTCGCCGAAGCGCCTCGAACAGCCGCCACTCCAGTCGAGCATCCGACCGGAAAAGGAGCCGATCCCGAGATCGCCGGCGGTCCAGAAGCAGAGACAAGGAACGGGAACGGGAGCGCAAACGCAGCAGGTATGGACGACTCCCTGTACCACATTAACCGACATGTTCCTGGTGGTCTAATAACGGCAACGTGTGACCATAAAAGGGCGGAGCTTAAGAGTAAACATTACAGTTTGACTTGTATGGTGTTATTTAGAACATTCTTTTAATTGTTTCCTTAATAACTTATTTCCCTTCCTGTTTTTATAGGAGCCGGGACAGAGACCGGGAGAGGAGGCGCAGCCGCGAGCGCGTTGACAGAAAGCGTCGCTCCCGCAGTCGTGACCGGAAGAGGTCGCGTAGCTCGGAGCGCAAACCTCACCGCCATCGCAGCCGCAGCAAGGACAAGGACAAGGACAAGGACCGGGAGGAGAAGAGAGACCGGGACAGAGAGCGGTCATCGAAAGACAAAGGTGAGGAAATAGCTTTTTGTTATTGCATGTAAAATGACTCTTGGCCGCCCCGAGTGTGTGCAGATTACAAAAATGTAACTGTACACAGCAAAAGGTTACCTTTTTGATTGATGTTTACATAAATATCCGATGTTTTCCCAGACCGTAAGGTGACGGAGGAGAGGAGCAGCTCTAAGAAAGAGAAGCACTCTGACGGCGATGCAGCTGCCATCAAGGCTTCGTCAGGAGAGGAACCGATGGAGACAGAGGCGGCCGCCTCTGCCTCCGCCTCCCCTCGGCTTAACGGCCAACAAGAGCTCCTCCATTCTGAAGGTGACACTCAGTCCAATTAAAACTGATCTGATAGGACCTCAGATCAGGCTCAGGTAAGTGCGTCCTCCTCCTCGCTCCCCCCTGGCTCTCAACCCAACCCCTCCACCCTTCCAAGCCCCCCATCTCCCCTCCCTCACCCTACCCCTCCACCCCTATTTATGTTCAGTTCAATGCCTATGATTTTGTCTTATGTACTATGTGCATATATATCTTTATCCTGTTTTTGAATAGTGCATCATAAGTATGCACTGAAGATGAAGGACTAGGCCCGATGAGTGAGAAGAAGGTAGAAAGCAATCACACAAACCCAAGAGGGAAAGGCCAGTGTAGCCCGGAGGTACCCCTCGTTTTGTATCGCCGTTTCATACTTCTAGATGTACGTCTTTGTGGACAAAATGGCAGAAAACATATTAACCAGTCCAATCAAAGTCCTGCCTGTATTGACCTGTTTGTTTCTTTTTCTTTTGTTTCTTTTTACTTTGAAGTAGGAAAATGAAGTAATTTTGATTTGCTGAGAAATTGCACTCACTATAGGAAGAAACTTCAGCCACTGTGTGTTTACATGTTTATATACACATATGTGTATATATATATATATGTATATAAATCATGGAGATGTCCCCTGCTCACATGTAAACACACAGACATACTTTCAGCTCTAGTCAAAGGTGTATGTGGAAGAACAAGCCATTTTTGCCGTAACCATGACTCGCATATAATGGATTTGTTGTCCAGCTTACTGTGCCTGATGATGCCATGCAAGTGTGTGTTTGGGGGGGGTGTCATAGCAACGGGGGCCTTACGTAACTAACTAACTGGAGGGTAGGGTTTATCAAATGAATTGCAGCTGACTTCCATACCTCACACAGCGTTGGTGTTGTGAGCGAGACCACATGAGAAAAGGGCAAATTAAAAATCATGGATACTCTGACTGTCAAACTGTGCAGGTACTCACCCCAGGTACTCCTTTCTCTACCCACATCCATTTCTGAATGCTGTTGCCTGTCAGAAAAAAAACAAACAATTCTGTACTTCTCCACAACATGAACTTGGAAGCTTGAATGTGTATATCTTTTTATTATTGTGGTTCTTTTGTAACTTTCATATGTTTGGGGGGAAAAGGTCATTTTCTAGAAATGTCAGTCACGCACAGACGGCCTGCTTGATGTACTTATGCAAAATGCTAAAGTTGTCACTTAAGTGTAGATTTCCCCGTAGTGTTCAGGCCTTAAGTTTAATGTTTCAATTGTTTCGCTCATTGAAACTGCTTAAAAATATGTCTGGTGCGCTTTAGCATTGGCGTAAGGAATCTCAAACAGGTTTGTCACTGTTTTTAAAACATTAGGGTCTAAGGTGGTGATAGATGGATTTATCAGATACTACAGATAAAGAAACTGACAAATATTTACAATATGTTCTGGCCAAATTACATTTTTATTATGATTGGTTTTATGATCTACTCTTTCCTCTGGCTAAATTGAGGGGCTATATTTCACCAGTAGTTCTGATGTCGATGCTATTGTTGCTCCAGTAGTAGCAGCAGTTGTTGTTGCTCGTTGCTACAAGTCCTTGTTGTGGGACCTTTACTGACATTGCATTTTGTGAACATTTTTGCTCAACAGGGGAAGCTGGGAGATCTGGCGGAGGAAGAAGTGGAAGAGCGCGGCTGACCTCGTCCTGATTCTGACACTTCGCTGCTTAAAAACAAGGTGAACCACAAATGTGTAGTGGCTGATTTAAAAACATACGACCATACATGTGTAAACGAGGAGAGGGGGAAGAAGATGCGTTGATTTTCATGTTCCGTCACCGGTCTGTCTTTGGGCTGGATGAGGGTAGTTGTGGTTCATCTGATGTATTACTTGGTCTAGATGTCAACCAGGCGTCACTTTGAATACCAAACTTAGAGAGGTTCATTCTGGGTTTTTGTGTTATTTTGAAGATCTTTTACACATCCTCCTTGTTTGTTTGACATTTAGTGAAAATGAAATAAAAAGAAGAAAAAAAACAGTGCTTGTGGTTTGTTTTGGTTTGTCAGGTTCCACTTCACTCCCTGACCTTTTTTTTAAGTCGGTTGAAAGCGTTTGTACGATGTTAGTCTCTTTTCTCCTCACTCAGAGCTCACATTGATTGCTCTTGTCCCCTTACTGTAAAATATACTGATTTCATTTTGATCAAAAGATTTTCAAAGACTGACGATTCGTTTAATTTTGCTCTGCTTTTAATGTCCATGCTGTCTCGATGAATAAACAGTAAATATTTGTCAATGTTGTAAGTGTTTCTTTTCCCTCCAAATGTCAACGCATGTTATATCTACGCAGGTGTGAGACTTCAGTACGGTTTGCTGTCTGAAGTTCCTCCTGTACTTGTATTGTGCAGTAGTTCTAACACTAACAGATCTCAGATGTTTCCATAAGCAGGTTACCAGGAACACGTTACTGAGGCAAAGCTAGATGTCTACAAGTGAAGACTTGTCTCTTTACTCTGTAATCACTAGAACTGTTTTAAAACTGGCCGGCTTGTGTCGCCATGTTTGCCGGTGTGATTTAGGCAAACATTACAGTATAATATGACATTCACATAGTTCTAGAGGTAGATGACATATCTTTTTATTACTAGTGTTAAAGAGATGCAATTGCTTTGCTTAATATATTCATTTTTTTCTAGACACAAAGCATAATGATCAGCATGCTGTTAGTTTGAGAATAAATCTAACTGCAGTATGCCTTCAAATTATACTGAATTAATATGCAACCACACAGTCATTTGGGGTTTTGTCGATCAATTTTTGAAGCGCCAGTTCAGTTTTAATGTGCATTTAATGAGATGATTTTTATGCTATCGAGTAAAATAAATGCAGTGTTTTTCCAGCCAGCGACCTGTTTATGAGCTCCAGAAGCACCCTGTAGAGTTGATTGATGTTGCTGAACTGGTAAGTCTGTGGATATCCACTGAGTTCACCCCTCCAGCTCCTTTCTTATTCCTGTCCTCTTTATAATTGAGTGAGAGCGCTGCAGAAGTGTTCAGTTCCTGCCGACCTAGTAAGCAAGACGTGGATGCAAATGGTGAAATGTATCCTGGCTGAAAGCCACCTGCCTTGATTGAATTTCCATTAATCAGTAATTGCAGAGCTTCTTGCTCATTAATGCTTGACACTTAAGTGTGATGTCTTGCTGATGCCATTGAGCTTCGAAACGGGTCTATTTCAAAATATGTATAATTTTAAAATCAATCAAATCATGTCCCGGCAGAATCAAACTGACTAGTATCATCTTGTGCCAGTGGACCGTCGGGTACATTACGTTCAGCTCTTCATCTCACAAAAATAAGTTGTTTCTCACCCATACAGTGCATTCCCCGACACCGCCCACATACCAGGCCTGATGTTTCTCTTTTTTTACTGACCTTTCCAACCCAGGTGCCTGTGGAGAAAGCAGTAGGAGCTTGTTGGGGTTCTTCATCTGAGTAATTAATAGCTACTAAAATTCACAACCCTAATTCTGCAGATTCACCACTGACTGAAATAGACTTCATAACTTGGTGTTATGAGAGGTCAAGATGGTGTGACAGATTTAATAACCAATCAATCTACAGCAACATATCTCTAAATAATCTCAAGCAATAAAGGACGCAAGATTGTTTTAAAGGTGTTCTAAACTCTGCAAAGATAGTTTGTTTCTATTGTTACGTGACCAGTTTACTGTAGTAGCAGATTGAGTTTAATAAACCAATACTGACTCAGCCATGTCCAACGTTTCTTCTCAGTTTAAGAAATGTGATTATGGAGTTTAAGATTACACAGTAATTGCATGATTTGGGCTCTTCATTTTTGTTTTGCCCCATTATTCCCATTGCCAGTGGGGAAATACCAGTTTTATGAAGTCTCAATAGAGTTCAATTAGTGTAAATAAGTAGCTTTGGGTGTTGTACTCCACAAGCAAATGATCCACCAGTTACACATAACCGTGTGTGATTGTGCAGGTGGACTGGCCCAGCTGTGACTCACTCTCTCTCTCTCTCTTGTTACTACTCAGTCTCGTGCTGAGTCGTCCCCCAGATTCACTTGCCATGAAAAAAAAAAAATGTCCGCCGTCCTTTCCTCTCTTCCTGTCTCAGAACACCAAAGAAGCAGGTGGGCTTCAGATGGTCTGTTAACTTCTGGGACTGGAGCAGAAATATGGAATAATGACTCATGGAGGGGAGGCCCTGGCCTGAGACACAGCGCTCATTTGGGGAGATGGATTGGCTTCAGGCAAAAGCAGATATGCATGCAAGCCGGATTCATGAGGCAGGTTGGATGGATGAAATTACTTTGGTTTTCTGCTCTATATCATATGAGGATTGTGCTTCATAATGCTCAATCTTGCTTTAGGTATTTAGCACAGAATCGGCCCTTTGCATTGCTGAACAGCAGGTGGCAGTATGTATCTAATTTTCAAGGAAAGATCAAACCACAAAGTCTGTGAGGCAGTGGCCGCACAGAGGTGCAGATACAGTATTTCTTGAGACATATTGTGCCTATTAGTGTATGCTCACTCACACACACACAGGAGCAGGTAGGAACCCTGAGAATAATAAGTCATGTTAAACAGAGTCACACTCGGGCAACATTAACATCCCATTTTCTCTACATCACACAATCTGTTCGTCATTAGGGAAGCAGTATTTCCCCAGGGTGAGAGTTGCAGCGAGAGGAAAAACAGAGGGAAGACACAACAGGAAGATAGTGAGCTGAAATGGCAGGGGGGAATGAAAAAGTGATAGAGCAGGAAACAAGGGACGCTAAGCAACCAGGGTGGAAAAAAAAGGATAATGGAGATGGATCGTCGTCTCTTCTCTCTACTTTTACTCTTTTTTTTCACGTAGACACACAGTCAATCTCAAGTGAAGGTCGAGAGGCAGAGCAGCATGTAGATTATGCAGTGGAGTAGGCAATTCATCAGTGCTGACGGTGTGCTGTCTCATTAATGATCGAAACTCCAACACACACTCACAGTTTATGTCAGCTGTCAGTCATGTTCTGATGGGGGATTGAATTCCCCTAAAACCATCCATCATTTGTGCTGAGCTAGTAACTATTGCATTACTCCTTGCACAGCTGTAGCACTGATATTCTATGTTAGAGTGGTTTTCTTTATATAATTGCAGGTGATGTAGTGATACTAGGTGTCCTCACAGGCAGAATGTTTGCGATGCAGAAATACTCAAATTGCAGCATTGTATGTTTTATACAGTTGTTCTGAGTTTTTGTCTTTTTCTTTTTTATGTATGCCAAAAGTCCTAATCCTAATTCAATCTTTTAGGCCCAGCAAGTCTAAGCACCTATATCAACCTATTTGGCTGGAGCCCTAATGTATACTTTAATACCTACTCCGCCCACAATCCACCCATGTTTCCCCATTAAATCCAATGGTGGCTGTAGTGTTTCACTATGTTGTGCAGTCAGACACTAATGTGTCACATTGCAATCAGTTGATTGTGGTTTTGGACAATCCACTGACTAAAACAGTAACATATGAATGGCTTCATTGTGTGTTAACATGTTGCTAATTCCTTAATTTCTAAGGTAAACAACTCAATACTTTGACACTAGTGTCTAAACAATGAACTGACATGTTTTCACACACAATTTCTGAGCTGCCTGGCTTTCTATAAGGCTACGCAAATACAGTACGTCATTAAAATGTCATCAGTGCTCGTGTGAGAATGATGGATGGAAAGGAATATTTCACAGAAAAATGTAATGCTTCTCTGAAGAATCAAAGGCATAACACACACACACACACACTTATGCTCACATGGCTGTGCATCCTTTGTTCCTACACAGGTGTTATATCAATAACAATCAATGTCATATTCAAACAAGGATTTCTATTATCCTGTATGGAGTTTGGATTCCCCGGTTTTGTTCAACAGAAAAGATCAGTTAGCTAAAGGAAGACTATCATCACTTCCAGGCCCTTTGCCTGTGCACACAGTGTGAGTACAAACTCCAGCTGGCCCCAGAGACAGAATCCAGGTCCAGAGAGGAGCCTTCCTTCACCTCCACATATAAAGAGACAAGCAGTTCTGAAGAAGCATACTGGCAGCTTTAGGAGCGACTGCAGTGTTTACGTAGGATCCGTCAGTTTAAATGCTGTCCAGGACAACAGCACCACTAATTAAGCCTCTCAAAGCACCCCAGAGTTGAGTCATCTCCTCTCTAACACAGTCTCAACAAAAGTTCAGCATTATCAGATTCACAAAGATAGTGCTGCTCTATTGTGTTGCATTAAATCCTCCAGGAATTTCTAGATGTCTAGTCATGTTTAGACTGTCTGTGTTCAGTTAAACATTCTGCAGTTTCACCGGCAGGTTGTAACATCAAACTTCTCAATAGTAATCAGGGAACCAGAGTGAATCATGCTTTAGTGTTTGCACTGCCTCCCTCAGCAGATGGCTCCACCACAGGAATGGGCTCAGAATCAACAAATAACAGCCCAGCAGCTTTCTTTCTGTCTTTCTTTCTGACTATCTCTACCTTTATGTTCTCGCTTTTTCTTTCCCCTCTTTTTTTCCTGCAGTGTATGCAGTTCTGGGCCTAGATGAGCCACCCGGAGCCAGAAACCAGGATGGCAGTCAGCGAGACATTTCAGTCCTCCCACCTGAGCATCAAAGCCCTTTTGTGGGCGTTGGAGTGAGGACAAGCCGGTTCCATGTGCCGTCTCCTCCTCTGAAAGCTCAAGAAGGAATAGTTGGACAGAGAGAATGACAAGAGGATGAAACAGGAGGGAGACCTTTGTTTTCTGCAGGATGACTTGCATTATTTTTTTTAGAAGGTGAATTACACGAAGCGCAGACAGAGAGACTGGACTTTGGAGCAAAAAATGAAAAGGGACTCATTTTGATGCACCACATGACTTAAATTCTGGAATTATATAAACAGCTAACTCATTAACACCGTAGGAGTCACAAAGAAAGACTTACGAGGGGTAGAAGTGGGCACAGTGCCCGTAAATATGCACCAGGTGGAATGAAAATAAGTCCGCATACAGAGCTAACAGACCGGCCTTTGAGTCTCCCTGCACAGCCAGCAGGGAGAGAAACCTGGAGGAGAGCTGGAGCAGAACGAATGACAATTACCACCAAAGTCTGGCTGACTAATGTAAAACAACGAAAAGAGCATCATTATAGAAGATTGCTGTTTTCACTGAAAGTCTCTCCTGTTTTTTATGTCAAGCCAAAGATAACACGGGTTACCAAACAAATATCTGCTTCATTTGAGCCGCATACTAAACAAGGGGACTCCTGTGATGCGCTCCAGGGTCATTAATGTCTTTAATGTCCCCTAAATTTAGTTATTGATCTCAGACGGTGGCACCCGAAGGCTTCTCATTACAAGTCGAATCCATAATGCTCTTTTTAAATCTCTGTCAGTCATAAGTGATTCTTCTTCTCAAGGTTTATCAGTGTTGACCCGCTGTTGTCTTTTTCCCTCGGTATGGAAGCAACATCGATCTCATTCTTATATATTACAGATATAAAAGGCTCATTATTATTATTTATGATGTTATTAGCTATTGGTTATAGGAGACTTGAATTACATGTTGGTCATCTTTAATTTG
Organism: Leptoclinus maculatus; assembly: GCA_032191485.1. Classification (NCBI taxonomy): domain Eukaryota; kingdom Metazoa; phylum Chordata; class Actinopteri; order Perciformes; family Stichaeidae; genus Leptoclinus; species Leptoclinus maculatus. The sequence goes on from JAVDOI010000002.1 coordinate 14,663,875, forward strand.
AATTACAGTTATTCTATTACATTCTATTGAATTTGTTCTCAAATAACTTATTTTTTTTAATAAGAATTGAAAAATGAGTTCATGAATGCATGTGTTAAGATGGTCAAGCACATATTGACTTTGAAATCAGTCAGGTTGAAAGAACACAGTATTTTGCCTTGTATTGAAAAATGGATATTTAACCTTTCGATGAAAGACTGTATTTTGCTGGAGAATATTCTGGGAATGAATGGTCTGTATTAGTGGTCATTTATGCTTCTCTTGCAGTTGTTGTATCAACTAAGTTGCAAATATTCTTCAAGAAAACGATGATGCTGTTGTTTTGTATATACCTGACCTCTATGGCGATCTGTCAGTCGCAGGACCGATCAATGGATTGCATATAAATAAGCAAAGCCTTAGACACCTTAGAGTCGCCCCAGAGACTCACACATCGCACCTCACTGTGTTTGCTGTGTAAGTCTTTTGTCATATAAGGTCAAAGTAAAGCTCTTGACAAATCCTTTTCATTTCATTAGTCAAACTCACGCTCTGCCCATAATGGCATTTCCGTTGGTCAAGCACACACACAGCATGTTTGCCACACACAAGCACACACTCCAGTATTCACCTCGCTGGGAAAATGCTGATGGTGCAGTCTCGTCTTCTCCCTTACCCACCCCCCCCTTCTCTTTCACAGCACACTTCTCTGTCCCATGAATTATGCATCTGATTAATTAGGCTCGTCATTACAGTATATGGTCAGCTGGAAACTCCCCTTTGTTCTAGTTCAAACATAAAATGGACCTTTTTCTTCTTCCCCTCTCTCTCCTGCCGTCATTGTCGGCCGTGTGTTATGGATGAGAGGGAGGGCCCTGGGTATTTGTTGTACCCCTCGGGATGTTGCAACGTATTGCGCGGGGGAATACAATGAAATAACAAGATAACAAGATAAAAGCCTCGTGTTGGACTTCAAAGCGGAACGGATGCTTGAATAGAAGCCCTGTGAAACGCAGTCTGGGCCGTGGAGATTTCAAAGAACAAGTGTGCGTTCACGGAAGGCAGGGGCTCCAACACGATATGCAGACATGGGATGTTGCATATAAACACACAGGTGTACATGTGACGGAGGGAATATATCAACACGTTTGTGCGCCCCAGAATGTACTCAAATCACACAGAACACTTTACCCTCACTGGAATGATCAAGTTAAGCCATATTAATCCAAGTCTAGTGGAACTGCACTGCCTTTATTGCTCTCTTCCTTTACAATGGCACAGGCGTGTTTAGCACTAAGTAACCTAAAGGTGTAAATCTCCCACAAACCTGTAATTCCTAAAGGTGCCGGCTGTGCAATAAATTAGCTGAGCAGTTATTGATCCATGCTGTGCTCACAAAGGTGGGCTGTCCTGGCACCTTAAAGACAGTAAAATGCACACATGCTCTTACTCTCTTATGACAGGAGGGAGGGGACATTCGGGCATATTTCTCTGCAGATGCCACGAGCAAAGCTCACGTCGTCTCTCTCTGTGACACACTCACATTTCACAAGCTTTAATGCACTGCTCTCACACCATGAAGCACTGGGAGGGTGTTGGGCGGTGGCCTCTGCCTTGTGAATCCTTTGGCCTCTCATCGATCCAGGGCTTCAATAGCTCCGTATTGATCGTCCCTCTTTCCTTGTACAGAGATCAGTCATGTACCTGTCTACACAGATGCTCTGTGGCCAGCAGCAATGTCTTTTATGCTCGCCAGCAGTGAGATTGTACAGACAAGTCAGTGATAGGCAAGGTTTAACGTGCAAGGCTCTTATGCTAATTGGTGGATGTGGCTCAAAGCGATAGCCTTTGAAATACCTGGAGATTTAAGCATCCTTAAACACGAGCTTCCAAACCTAGTGAGACAATGCATGTGTATGTGTGCTCACTGCTCAGCTGCAAGCAGTGTCAGATGGCATTACTCTGATGTACAGTATCTGTGTGCGCTTGTGTGTCTCAGTGTAGGTGTTTTTACGCCTTAATTTGTGTGTGTGTGTGTGTGTGGGGCTTCACTTACTTTCCCTGCAATCATTCAATGTGTGTGTGTGTGTGTGTGTGTGTGTGTGTGTGTGTGTGTGTGTGTGTGTGTGTGTGTGTGTGTGTGTGTGTGTGGGAGTGAGTAATGAAGCGCTGGCTGTCTTGCGGATGCTGTGTAATCATGCAAATCAGCACCACGCTCATCCCCAGCAAGGATATTACAGGTGATGCCGGGCACTGAGCAAGGGCGACCTCCTCTCGGCGGATTTACTCTGCGAATGGCACCACAGCACTGATGTAAAGGATGACAGCGAAGGAGAGAGACACAAAGGAGGGCAGGGGAGAGTGGAGGAGATGCTGGAGAAATTAGACACAAAAACAAATCTCAGAAAGCAGCAGATGAGAAAACGAGTCATTAGTTTTCTGATTATCTCCCAAACATGTGGCATGGACACAATGACAGACATAAGAGGGAAATCATAATGGAAGTGTTTTTTTCACACATGTAAACAGGGGATTCCGTGTCCAAGTGTGTGCTTTTGTGTGTGTGTGTCTGTATCTATTTTTGGGGATGAAGTCAATGAGTACTGACATTTGCACTGATGTGCACTGAAATAGAAATTACAGTGCGGACTGACATCACCTGACTCTCACCTTAAAACGAGGGGCAGGTCCACTCTACAGCTCCACACACAAGCACACAAATATTGATACATTCATATACTTATTTTACACATCCCGATAACGTTTTGTTTACATTGGGTTTAAGCTTATCTCTAGCTCTCCCAGCTCTCGCTTGATGTTCGATGCAAACACTGTTCAGAGTTGAGCTAGGAGGGAATTTTGGCATTTGGAAGCACTATGGGCACAAGATCAAAATGTTTAACGTCAATATGTTAAATATCACTCAGACAAAAAACGTACACAGGGCTTTGGAAATGTTTTGTGAGTCGTGCCATGATCTAAATACTCCCTGCTGACTGGCCCGGCATAATTCTTTCAATTCTCACTGGATGTATCTCAGAATTGAAACCAAAAGCAGAAACTGAGCACACAAAATGCTCAGGCTTAAATTCAGTGACATGACTAATGACTAATTCAACATCAGTTTTTTCTTCAGTTTATCGTTGAATTTGATTTCTTTAAGATTAAGTAGCTCAAAAGTTTTGCTCCAGCTAATAAACATTTCATCAACATAACAGAGTCTTGTCTTTAAAAAAAAGGTGGAATTGATTCATGCTTAATGCAGTTATGAATATAAAACCTCAGATGTAAAAACTGCCGACAGATTGAGTTTTATGCAGTACCTTCAGGACAATATATCCCCCATATTATTACAGCACAGAGCCTTGTGAAGGTAATGAGGTCACACACCCCAGGTGAGTGGTGAACCGCTGAATGGCCTTCCTGGGCTCGAAAAGGGATGTTTGTGGCTGTCGAAAATCAAAGGATCAAAGTCCATTGTTAACACAATTCAGGGTCAGACAACAGTTATAAAGATATTCAAATATTTCAAACTTATCTTCAAAATATCTGCTGTAGTGGTAGATACATGACTGTGATTACACCAAAAAGATAAAATAAGTGTGCATATGCAAACACACACTCCTATTTGAATACGTAATACTGCTACCATATGTTTCTACTACCTACTCATGTTTGCAAGACATTCAAAACTTTAAACAACATACGGATGCAAAGTGTTGCTCGGGCAAAGTGTACTTCAGCTTGATACACAAACACGTACATACTAAAACTCATTCCCAAAATCCTTGTCCCGAGCATACAGAGTGGCAAACGGCGAGTGGACTTCTACTTTACTCTTTTTTTAGATGGCCGCATACCATGTGTGCGGGAGAGAGAACATCTGCTACAAAGCAGGGAGGACAAAAACAACAGATCTGCAACAAAATACATGGCCCGTGAGAGAGCAGATCAGGGTCATGCTACACATTTCCAGCTTTTGTAAAACTAATAAACCAAAGAAATTAGCCTGCGGTGTCACTTGAGACCATGCGGCTAATAAAATACCTGTCCAAATTCCACCCAATGTGCCAAGCTTAAATAAAAATAAGCCAATTAGGAAAGTCAAATTGGATTTTATTTGGAGTGTAATGAATTTAAATTGGAGTTAAGTGGGCTTTATTGTTTGGCATAGCACATCTGTGACTGTCGAATTGTTCATCACAGGAGTCAACATCAACAATAAATAAACAATTTGAGAAAAGTAATTACCTGCAGTCACAACCTTTTCCACATCATCTTGGCTTACCAAAACACATCATTTAATTCTTCGATCAAAGATTTCTTTGAATTGCCTCTTGTTATTATGCCCAACAATGAGAGATCCTAACTGAAGCTCACAATTGCAGGTGTTTTTAACATTATTTTGTCAAAATAGCTTTTGCTTTGTAAACACTTTTGATTCTTCTAATGTCACAGTAAAGTATACTGATTCCTTTACACTTTGCTTGTAAAGATAAGCTAGACTCAATTTCTTGATAACTTGTGATTTACTTTTTCTTCAAAGTCACATTCAGGGACGTACAGAGACATTGACCACGCTCCCTGTGGCCATGTCATATTTTTTGGTGGTCCGAGCTCTATGGTTGTGGCTGTATCTTAATAGCAGATTTCAGAATCTAGTTGCTCCTAAGAGACCGAAGAATCTGCTGGGAAAAGGAAAGAAGTGTTTATGGACTGACAGGACCAACTACAACAGCCAATAGGAATGCCCTCTCTCTGAAATGACCTATGATTGGCCAACGTCTTTCGTCACGTGCTAAACATCCTGAAGCCTAAACACAGAGCCAAGAGGAGGTGCAGGAGTCTAGTTTTCTCTCAGACCATTTGAATTACAACATGCTGCAAACATATTATGGAATTTTGACCCAATGATCCTGTAAATATACGGCCTACCCCAGCTTTAAATTGATTTTGCATTATTATCTGCTTTCAGTTATTTCCTAATGAAAATCTGAACTCAAGGTTCACTTAAAAGCTTTTTTTTTTTTTTTTTTTAGAGCTGTCAACCACAATCATCAACAGCTGGAGTTTTTTCACTTTGCTCAAGCTACTTTGTCAAGCAACTCTATCCTAACACCTGCCCTGGGGTTCTTTCACATCCTGATATGATCGAGGAGACCTTTTTTCTCTGGACCCGAAGTCATTCACTGAGAGTTTGCAACATTTAGTGCAGTGTAAAACCTCAAACAGGTGGTCTGGGCTTCACTTTCAACCAGCTCATGTAGCAATCACCAGATGTGACAAATCACACTGAAATCTGAATGAAATAGGTTGATCGTGTCACATTAACGTTCCTGTTTACAGACAGTAAGATAAACATTTCCCTTGTCCTCTTAAACATAAGTGGCTCTCAGTGGACCCTGGTCTCTTTACTTGTCTCTTGTTCTCTGTAATGTATGCCAGCTCCTTATTGACCTATTCCCATCTACGTCCAGCAAAACAAATATAGCCTCATTGACGTCCTTCTGATCACACTGAGGTCTGTTTGGTGATCCGTATATGGAGCCAAGTACACACATATGAAACTGAGGTAAGATCTTTTTTATCTACTTCTATCAATCTGTGTTTCTTCCTTTGACTACTGCAGTGTCTCTAATACACCCATAATGTTGTCCTCTAACCACTTCAAAAAGTAATACGTTTATGCCGTTACACTTTCTCAATGCCACAAAATAGTTTTATCAATGACTACGTTTCGATTCTACCAGGTCTATCAGGTCAGAATGTTTGAAAAGTGGAAACCACAGCCATGTTTATACATCATGCACACAAATAGGCAAATGAGCTCTATGATAGCAGGTGTGGTTCATCCACTCTCATTAATATATACTGTGGTGTTCTAAAAATAAGCTAACAATGTGACCATTAGCGGAAAACACCAAAATAAAAAAAGACCCCCCCCCTGGGCTCATGTTAAAATCTCCATCATTGATCTTCCTTCTTCTATACCAATCATTTAATAAATTCATCTCCTTGAAGCATCCCGACATCCACTTTTTCCTCTTTCCCCTCTCTCTTTCTGCCTATTAGTATCTGCCCCCACCTCGTCTCCCTTCCCTCCACACGAGCATCAAAGCCCCAGACATCAAAAGTGTTACAGACACTCATTTGAATGCAATTACCCCCTTTGCTCACACTAGTAAGACTAAATAACACACAAGCAAGCATGCATGAAATTTGTGAAAACCAGTGAAATATGACAGGACAGGTTCACAAGTCTGTCTTAAAACATTAATCAATCGGTCATATAAACACAGAAACAGGTTTTGTTTGCTATTATCATTCCTCCTGTTCATACGGGCTATTAAGCAATCCCTTCTTTACTCACTTCCAGTGTAACGACCCAATCTCCAGAAATTTTTTTTGGCATTGTACGTTTCTGCAAACCACGCAAAATGACGAATGTCAACGTTTCGGAACCGAAACCTTTTTTGGTTAACACGTTTCATATCAGCCTCGTATCACAAAACTATTTAGTTAAGGTTAAAAAACACATCATGGTTTATGTTAAAATAATAACGTACCAATGTAATGTAACAACAGTCAACAACGTAACTAGCGTAAATAAACAGCTACCACCATAAGCAGACTTTCTTAAGTAATACTACATAAGAAGCGTAACAACGATACATAAAAAAAGTTGCGTAAAAAAAACATTGGGTTAAGCGTTACGTACAGAGTGTAAAGTCAAGGTTTACTTTTGGTGTCACACAAGACATGAACATGAACTCCTGGATGAGAGTCAAACAAACAGAGTTGTTTGACTCATCCACCACACCTTCCACCCACCCGTTGTGGACTTTCATACCACGTAACTTTCAATAATGGTCACTCATTATATTATTTCACTTGCTCTGTGCATCGCTCGCTGTTATGTCACTTGCTCCATGAGAATGCAAAAATGTCCACATTCAACTTAACTGTGGTTTGCAGAAACATGCAATACCAATATCTTTCCTTTACCCTCTACCTTAAAACTGTCACTGTCTTTTTAAATGCAGACGGTGCAGAGTGTAATTTCACTATGGATACATCCTGTGCTCCAAGTGTTGGCTTCAGTTTCACTTCCTGGGCTCCTGTGGATCTATAACATATGTTCAAGAGCTAAATGTGGAAAATGTTTCATCCGCCATTGGTGTTTATAGCAGCAATGTGACACACTCTGCTTTTCATTACTCGTCTCACTGATGCGTTCTTAAATTTGTTGGCACTTTTGTTCTGTACATTCTCCATTTTGTTTCAACCTCATTCATCTTGCCACCCATTTATTGCAATCTTTTGTCTGCAGTGTTGTTTCTCTCTTTCTTTTGCCCTCTAAGCTAGGTCTGTCTGACGGCGATATCGTCACTGTGTATGAGTACAGACGCAGACACAGCAAGGACAAAGGACAATATTTGCTACAAAGGAAGCCTTGGTGGCTTTCTTGATCCAGGCTGCAACAAAAGGCAGCAGCACTTTGACAACCAATGGGTGCTCAAAACACCATTTTCAGCAAAGATGGCAGAGTCTGTGTAAACACACACACACACACACACACACACACACACACACACACACACACACACACACACACACACACACACACACACACACACACACACACACACACACACACACACACACACACACACACACACACACACACACACACACACAACAGGCTCTTAGGTAGACAGGGCAGACAGGCTCTCCAGTGGAGGAGAAATGCTTTCCCAGTGTGGGCCTACACGCTCAGCAGAGCGCCTAATTGCAGTGATAAATATGAGATGGTGGAAATGGGAGACAAAGGCTCGTAGGAACTCTCCTCACATGAACCTGGGGAGGGAGGTGGCTGTCTAAAGGGCTTAACACAGAAACACATAAATAGACTGTGTACACACACACACACACACACACACACGCACGCACGCACGCACGCACGCACGCACACACGCACACACACATTAGAAGAAGAAAGTCCACAGAGGTACTGATGCACACTTGCAGCACAGAAGCTAGAAAAACATACACAGAAAAATAGCACCACTAAGGTACTATACTTACTACGATACTATACTAGTTTCACCTCACAGTCTAAATTTCTTACATCCAAAGAATGCACATTTGAATAGCCAGAGGTGAAGACAGTAGATGCAGCAGGGGACCTTGATTCTGTCCTGAAACTATAAGGCTGAATCTTGAGTTTGATAGTTATAAGGCTTGACTATAGCCGCAATGACACTATTTTTCCAAAGCTAATAGGCTTGATTTAAAGCTATTAAAGTCACAGTGACATGACTCCAGTAGTCAATGTAACATGCAGGATAAGTTGCTTTTGTATTTATGTGGTTTTGACTCTCTGTGTGATTTGTTTTGTCTCTGCCTTCTTCTTTTTGTTTGTTTGTTTCTCTCTCGCACCCCTCCAAAATAGTGTAGCTGAATTCAGGAGGTCAAGGTAAATAGCAGTTATATAAAATGCCAATATTTAGTTTCATCTTCATGGACACCCTGTGCAGTCCTACAAGCATTTTAGGCCAAGAGTAAGTGCATGTTTTCGAATTGCAGTTTCTGATTATGACAAAATTTCAGACACGTGAAGGAGACTTATTCTGTTTAAGACATATTCAGGCCAATTAAAGGGTTTTGAAATTCATGAGTGTCCTCAAAGTTTGCCCTTCAGTACAACCTTGTGTCATGCATAATTCGAATTTTAGTGTGCTTCTGAGTTGGAGCTGATGTTCGGCCTCTTTTTCTCACTCTCAGCGGGCTCATAGCGCAGCATGCATGAGAGATTACAGCCAATAGCTGTAAACACCACGACCCAGCTCTAAGAGGCGGAGCTTTTTAAGATGCAACAGGCACCAAACTTTACCATTAAATCTACTCAAGACCTATGATGTGTTTCAAATATCTGGACTCAGTTGCTGCTCTTTAACCAATGAGTTGATGGCTATTGACTGAACCATCCTCAATAAATAAACTCTTTAGTTTTGCATATTTACAGCACGATAACAAGCCGAGATTAGTAGAAAGTCAACAAAGCTAAAACCACACGCTCCCTGTTAGTGCACCACCTGACTTTAAATTCATTTTCATGTACAATTGCTTTGAAGTGCATGGAGATATTTCAAGGTTGCCATAATTAAAGGTCCAACTAAATATCTAATAAATAAATTGCATGAATAAAAATCTGCTGCCTTTGTTGCTCTGGAGGCTCCCCAATTTGGAGGAGAAACAATGTTTTGCACTTTCACAGCCGCAACTTTATTACAAATTCAGCTTGCAAGTTGCATAAGACAGTATTTGGTAACCTTATGTAACTTTTCTTTGGAGTGCACGATTCATTTTTACTCAGAATACTTACATTTTTGCTTTGTAAAAAATTGTAGTGACTTTTTGGAGGTAGTGTTCCCGCTTGAATACTGCGGCTGTGTAATTCACTCTGTGCTGTTCTTGGTCACGATCATGAAGAGTTAGGTGGTGTTGGCAGGCTGCTTTCTGACTTTCTCTCTGTACTCGTCATATTTTTATTCACTTTGGCAGAAGCCTTTTGCGTAGTATCTTGACACAGAAGGTTTGCACATGGTTAACGTTGTGAAACGGTGGCGGTTAGATTTAGGCAACAAAATCACTGTTTGGGTTATAAAAAAAACATCATGGTTTGGCCTAAAATACAGATGATTGTAATGTAACTCAAACTTTGGACGTAGCTTCATCGTAAAGTCCTACGGCATAACGTCGTCAGTAAAAATAACGCCTTTAGGTTTCACACAGGACACAAATGCCTACCTTTTGGGTGAAAGTCCTGTGTTTGTAATGTGTAGAGACATCAGCCTCAAATGCCACAGTTTAGGGCCCACAAACGTGACTTTGAGAACTTGTCTACACTCACACACAGAGGGATGAGGAGAGGAGATGCTGAGCGCAGATAGAACGGTAGTGATCTCTCTCATCATGGCGATCTAGTGACTGGAGGAGTGCTAAGAGCGCTCTGCAGGTTGCTAACTGTGTGTCTGCTTTTTGGTGCTGAGCAGGTAAGTGTAGGCCTACAGTGGGTTTTTAGAGCTCAAAACAGCCACCTGCCATGGCAGATAATGAGGCTATTAGAGCAGTGAGAGTATAACAAAACAATAAAGTTGCTAGCTGGATATCAAAACAATGAGCTGAAACAATAGAGCTCCATCAAGCCGAGGGGAGCTGCACATTCTCTGTAGGTTCATGACTACAAGTGACCCCTTTCACATGATCATTGTTTCTTTCATTGTCATTTGATACATTGCTACCATAAAAACACCTGTAATAGCTTCCTTTTCTTTTTTTCTGTCTTGCAGGTAAAATAGAGTTCGGCAAGGTTTATTTTTCCCTGATGCTCTCAATCATACTTACAATTCAGCAGTAAATGTAATAAGCGGATTCCTCTGAAATCTGTCTGTTGAAGAAACACAGCCCAGCATACGACTGAACCGCCTGAGCTCCCTTCGAATAAATCTTTCAAAGCGTAAACCAGTCGCTCAACATTGTTGCTGTATTTTCTTATTTTTTGACTATTATCTTACTAAACAGTAGGCCAGGTGTTGAGAAAACCAGTCAATCATCCCTCGCGATGAAAGCACAGCGAGCAGTGTCAGCATTGCTCCCAATCTCACAGTTTCAGCTGTCACAGCTTCTCTTACTCGGCTAATGGCTTTATGTTGCAGAGGTAAAGCGGAAGGAACATGGAGAAGAGAGAGAGAGAGGGCAGGGGGGAGAGGAGGACATTAGCAATGATCCTCAAACAAGCTAACTCCCTTGCAGACTCACTAGTTTCTGTGTGTGAGAGTGGAGAACACAGAGAGAAGATGGGTGGGTTCATTTACATGTCTACATATGTGCATTTATGACCACAAACACTAATATGCAAATTATGTTGAATTCCATAAAGGCAAGCCACATCTAAACAATGACCTGAAACTATGACGCAACAACAAAGGGACACTCATAAGAGAGAAAAACGCTTTAGAAGTAGTTTCAATTTCAGAGTTTAAACATCATCTGGAGATTGACAGCTACTTTCTCTGATCTTTTACAGTCAGCTCATTTCAGTGGCACCTCATTCATCCTTCACAACCTGCCTTTTATCTGGCTCTCTTTCGGGAGTCTGTGATACAATCAATGTGCCTGGAAAACTCCCTGGGCATTCAGCCTTGACGGCTAACAGGAGCTGGTTTCCGTACACAACCTTGATAAATGTGTGCATCAGGACAGACTCAGGTGTGGGTTCAGGTTTGGCTGACTGATGTGATTATATAAACGGAAGAAAGAGATAGAGTGAGGGAAAAGTGTTGCTCCAAGAGCAGTGCGCCAAAATGTTGACACGTTCATTCTTTGAATAATAATCAGATGAAACTGCATTCAAAAATAGAACACCACTCATTTTACTTCATTTTTCAACTCTTTAAAATGGAGCAAAATCTCTCAGCAACATTAGGGTTTCCCATAATACTCACTGACCCTTTAGGTTGTCCTCTCTAAGTGCACTATATCAAAACGCTACTAGCTTGATAACACTGTTTCACGGTCCATGTTCCCTGCAGGTCACCTCTAAACACATCAAAGACACTCATTAGGTGACAGAGCACTAAAAACCCCTAATTGACGCACTTTTTGAATAAAAAGCTTCGTACTTCCCCCAGGAATAAAAAAGCAACACCTCTGTGAAAACAAGTTGGATGCTGTCAGAAGTTTCCGGTTCCTCCCTCTTGAGCCCGGAGACAAACGCATTAATGAGACACAGCTGCTTGTACCTTGTTTATCAGACTGTTTGACAAAACTTTGGGGTGGCACCACAGTATTTCTCTACCTTTTGACATAATATCTTAAACAAAGAGATTAGAATTATGTTCTTCTTTGAAAAGAAGCCGGTACAGAAGCACTATAAATGTTTAGACAAAACCAGGTGAGGTGAGAAAATGATCGTGGACCAAAGGGGCCTTGATGTCTCCGGGCACTTTGTGTGTTGCCTTGGGAGGAAATTGACCCAATCAGCAAACTGACCTTTTATGTTGCAAGATGTCACTTGTTTTCTTCAGATGACAGAAGGCAAATCAAAAATTTGAGATGACAGGCCACTTCTTAGACCTTGCAGAAAACTGAAGCAATGACATATTCACTAAAACCTACTTGTTTGGGCTCGCATCAACTCACACTCAAGAGCATTCACAGTCTCAGAGACACATGCACGCTTACCGCTCACCACACACACCTCCACCCTCCTGCAGTGACATTTGAAGGACAGGGGGCCTGCAGGGAGAGCTGGTTTTGAGAGGTTAGATGAGGTGGACGGCTGGCTGGTTGGGGGTGTGAGGTAAACAACACCTCGGAGTTCAGCGTGCATGCCTAATGTGCTCTCTCGCACGGCCGGCTCTGCTGGGCAAGGCTGCCGATGACAAGCTGTCTGGAGAAGTCTCCTGCTCCTGCAGCCTCTGCACTACCTCAGTCTCTCACACTTGTCTGTTGGCTTTACACCATCCAGCTGTCTACATCATCTCTGTACATGTCCTGCTTTTGTCCCTGTTGTATCACTGGCTTTCCTTTCCCTGCTCTAGACCGTTTTGACTCAACCTCTTTACCCCCCTTCTCTCATATCAGATACTTATTCATTTAAATGTAAATAACAGGTATTAAGAGAAAGACTGAACCCCAAAATGTCATTAAAACATAATTATAACTATCTGAATCATGTGTTTTTAAATATGTTTTTGTTGTGGCTTGGACTGATTGTTTTTTAGTGGTTTCATAGCAGCAGTCAAAAAACACATTCCCTTTAACTTTGTACAATTTTATGAAATGCATACTAATGATATAATCATGGTCACTGGCAGCAATGCACACATGCAGATCAAAATACAAAGATATGTACAAATGTGAATTGTACACTCTTAAGGTGTGTTCAGACTGAAGGCAAGGCTAATTTTAGATTGATTGCATACAACTTCAATGTAGAGAAGGACATAGGTTTGCTCAGGGCAGCGTGAATTCAAGCAAAATTGCGTCCACACGAGGTGAAAATGTTATAACTTTAGCAAAGAATGTGTGTTTATCCCGAGCTGTTGTACTCCACTTTGTGAACATATAGAGACAAGAGGGGAAAAAAGAGTCTGGAGGAAAAAACTTTAGATCCTGGTAAATTGGTCTGATTCAGAGGTGTAGCACACACGTACTGTACAAAGGCAGACTCTGCTCACAAGCAGCTGGTGCATTGCTAGGTTGTTATAGCTAACATCTGGACTGTGGGTGCATTGGCTGTTTGTAGCATATAAACACTCCAGCAGTCTAATTTGCGCGGATAAAGCGAGGTGAAAATTTGCTCTGGTTTCAGTCTGAGCACACATTTACAGCTATCTTTAAAAATTTACCAGTGGTTTTTACCCCCCGACCTGAGTTCAATAACCTCACTTGTTCATGTTGTCCAATTGCAGCCCATCTCTCTACTGATTGGTCTCCGAGAGGGCAGAGGTGCTTTCTGATTGGTGGTAAGTTCAGACAAGTAGAAGCAAAACCAGACAGTAATGAATACTGTAGTATTCCGAGGAGATAAAAATCACATTGACATCATTTACTCAGGGCATACACATAGAACATTTATTGCTGCGTAGTCAGACATCAAACCTTTGATGTCATATTCAGTTGACACAAGGATTTGTCTCAGAAAGATAGGAGGATATATCTTTGAAGCTAAAACAGCCCTTGGTTGCTTCATGTTTTCCCTCTTCAACCTTTAATCTAAGGTATCCTCACTGACAAACAGGACACTTCAGGAAAAGGCAATCACTTCACCTGAAGTCATAAACACACACGCACACAAGCATACACTCACACAACTGTCTTTACTATCACTCATTAATACCCAACACCATGTGGTAAAACATAGTCATCAAAGTGATTTTGCATGATAAAAAAAGGTAAAACCCTCAGTTTTTCTCACATCACCTCATTCTTTTTGAGAAATAAAAAAAAAACAAGGTAATGTTTAAAACACAAGGGATACAACAGTCTACCTCTAGAAATCAGGCTTAAAGATGAGGACCTCCTTTTTGGATGGAGTGATTAATCAAGCGGCAGAAGCCAAAATAAGCTTGCATTAAAAGATGCAAAGTTTTGTTCATTGTTCAGTATCAGCTTTTGATGTCAAACTATGGTGTGAGAAAGGGTTGCTACAACATAGTGTATGTGTGAAGAAAAGATGAGTGCATTAATGTGTCATTTCAAGAAAAAGCATACTGTATTGCAATCCCAGAACCATGCTTAAGACACACTAATGTGCCCATAATCGATATGTTGTGGTGTAACTCTCAAATTAAAGCTTTCGTAGAGATGGTTTACGCTATTCATGTTTGTTTTTTAGCATAGGAGGCTAAAAGCAAACACAGTTCCCTGTGTACAGCCAGGAATGTCTGTGAGCTAGAATGATCCTCATGTGCTGAGTGAATATGGCTGTTCCCATCTCTGGTTGTCCCCTGGGAGTCCAACATTTGAAAAGAAAAAAAAAAAATCCATGAGGAACCGGTGTTCCCAAAGAGAAATGTGCTGGAGGGAACAATCACTTCAGCGCACAAAGTTAGTTTGAAATTTTTTGCTTCGTTGTTTTATACACCGTCCACACCTTAAAAAATATTATAAAACTGGAAGCCACTGGCAGACAAAAAGTCCTAGACAACAAGTCAAAGAGATCGTATGGGTTAAATGAAATGGGGACAAAGTAACGGCAACACTTGCACGTGCCTATTCTCTTTTCTACAAAAATAGTGGAATAGAAATCACATGGTTATCACCCAACATTGACATCTTGATACAGTTCTGTATATAGATAAAAAAAATCTTGGTTAAATGCAATTCCATCATGCAGTCAAGGTCCCGCGCAACTCTTGTGGGTTTGTCCATTCATCACAAATCCTTAAGCATGGTGAGAGGAAGCGGTGTCAAAAGGAGTGTGCTTGAAGTCTCACTTTATTAAGTAGCTGTGAACCATTTTTTTTGGTACACACAAGGCTGCCCCATGCACACATTATTTCTTCTGATGGGGTTTGTAAAGCTCCATCCAACCCTTTCATACTCATCTTCTTCATGTTTGAGAGAGTGAGAGATGCTGGAGATAGAAAGAAAAATAACCAATTTCACGAATCACTCCATGCACGGTTATACCTCCGCAATCTGTCAATTTCTTTTCATTTTTCGCTGCCACTCAAGACTAAGTTGACAGAGGCACACAGCTTTGATCAGTCGATACCTATCTTCTGTTTAAAAAATACAGAGGTATAGTGAAGTGATGAGAATGATTTAATTCATGCCTTTTGATACCTGAGGCAGTGCTCTCACACAGACTATGAGCATACACTCTTGAACTCTCCTCCACCTTGCGTTTTACTCTGAACTCAGCAGAAGGTCCTGTGCCAGAGTGAATAGGACTTGTTGTTTCCGTCTGCCAGAACAGATGGACATTAGATCCGCTTTCTGCTTTCCCAGCCAAACAAATGACCCGCCTTCTCCTTTCCCAGCCTTCCTTCCGCCTTAATATATTCTGACATTTTACGAGCCTCCTCCCACTTACTTGCTGCACTGCCTCTGAGACATAAACGGATCAAAACAGTCTTTGTTTGCATGAAGGGCTATTTCAGTTTGGGTACTTCTATTTTTGCATTTTTAACCTCAGTGAACCCAAGCCGACACCGGATAAAGGAAACTACAATAGAGCAACAACAAGACTCTTTCTTGTGTCTTTAAGTTTAAGCTCTTTTGTCTTTGCTCCTCTTGACTCCCTGATATGAATGGGTCTCCCGGTCTTCCAATGTGAGCAAAACCTTCCATGTCCACCCTTACAGGTACAGCCTCCAAGAGGGTATACGGCCTTAACTCTGCAGGCCACATCCTCACCAGTAGTCTATATCCAAGACCACTCCCCTAGGTAGCACAAAATAGGACATGGGCTTGTCACAAATGTATAGAAAGGGGTTGAGGGGGCAAGATGAGGGTTTGGTTTTGGAATACGGGACATCATGTGTCATCGAGCCTCTCTCTCACTGATGGAAGCAGAGAGAGTGAGAGGGACAGCTATGGGTTTAGATCCAAGGAATGGAGAGACAAAGAAAGAGTGAACAGTAGGTTTCATCTGTTTTTCCGACAAGGCCCTATTGTTGTCTGGCTTGAGCTCTTCCCTTTGAACCCTTGCTCGCCATCTCCTATTTCAACTCGTCCTTCTCCTCTTCTTGTATCAACTAATACCCCCGTCCAGGGGTTGGCCAAGAAGCCTTGGGGGTCCATAAGCTCCAAGCCCAGAATCTCCCTGCGTCCCTCCCTGCCCCGGGACGACAGCAGCATCCCCCCTTGGTCCAGGCTGCCTGTGCTGTTGCACTTCTTCACCCCCCCTCCTGGGTACACTAGGGAGCTGGGCGACAGCAGCGATGTCAGCGACAAGCTGCTCAGTGTCTCTGACAAATGTTCACTGTTGCCTGCTTGGCTGGAGCCACAGCCACCAATTGATGATCCGATACCTATGCCCAGGTCCTCGTCTGAAGGGTCGATTGAGTCTTCACGGGCGTAGCCCGGGCTAGTGCTACCTCGGCCACTGCTCTGGCTACGCTGGTGGCCCCTGGTGGCCTGGAGGGTGAGGGCTGATGAGGGGCTCGGCCTTGGTCTCAGGGTCTGGACTGGGGAGGAAATGGCACTGCTGTCTTCAGGCAACGGGAGCGGGCACACGAGTGGTAAGGGAGCTGTTGGCAAAGGCGAATCCAAGTTCTGTGGTGGAGAGACGCTGAAGCTCAGTCCCTCTTCCAGGGTGGTCTGGAGGCTGCCCTCAGAGCTGCCTGTAGCAAGGGATGAGTCACTGTGGGACGGATACTGAAGACAGAAGGAAGAAAAAAAGAAAGCACATGAATCCAACTCTTTTTTCATTTAGAGTGTAACATTATGTTATATATTTAAATGCTGATTAAAAACCAGTTTTCATAATAATTCATCATCTGCTGTCAGTGACCAAACTTCAGGCCGTTTCTCACCCAGATAAGCACAATAAATAATCTTCTTTTCTTGCTTCATCGTTTACATCAATCTAATGACTTCTTCACTCTATGCTTAAGCCTCTTCCACACTAAAACCTCACAAGTATCTCTGTCTAATAACCTATTTATCTGTGTTTTGCCCCTCTCCTCCTCTCCCCCTACCTGTGTACAGAGCATCTTGCTATGGGCTCCTGGGGAGCGGAGCGAAGCCCAGGAGTCTGGGGAGGTCAGCCCAAGGCCCCTTGACAACCGTAGGCTCCTACTGCGGGGAGGTGCTGGGATGGCTGCTCCTGCTGGGTGGAAGAACTCTGCAGGCAGATGGAAGAGAGGAGAAATGCCACTGGCTCCTCCTCCTCTGTTTCTTTCTTCATTGCTGCTGCTGGAAACGCCACCTTGAGGAAGAAATACACTCTTTCCATTTTCATCCTAGTGTCAATGCATGGACTGTCTACATCTTTCTTGTGAATATCCCTTACATGAATGAGAAGGATTTTTTTAAATCTAAATATTGTATATTAATAGCTATTAAGTCAGCAATCTAAGCACAACCCTTGCAGGTGGACGTCGTGAGTTGATCCTCTGCAGGGCTTTGGGTAAAAGGACCAACTGTTTCAGTATGTTGATATTTTAATGTCAAGTGTGGGTCTGAGTATATGCTTTGTGATGCCGTTTAAAAATGAAGATCCACTGAATAAAAAAAAAATTATTATGGTAATACCTTGCACGATCTGCAGATCTACACATATGTGATGCATATCATATCAAGCTATTCAAGTGCCCTCTGTTTGCTCACTTCCTCAAGTTTGAGAGGTACATTTCTGGGACATATATAGTTCCTCCTTTAATTAATCCTCTTTCTGTGAATATAATTTTAATTTTTCTCTTTGATTTTCATCTTGGAAGCAAAAACTTTGCTTTTGTTTAACAAAACCCTGTTATTTCTAGTACATATTGTGTCTTTCCTGTGCTACAGTCAATTTTACCCACCATCTTATTTGGCATATAAGCCACAAAAACAGCAATACATGAAATCAGAAATTAACTAATTAATTAATACATATTTCAATCTATTGGTGGTAGCACAGTAGATTTACTTGATCTGGTTGTACTCACCAGGGCTAAAGTGAGGTGAGCACATATGTGGTTGGTGTGTTTGCATCTCCATTTCCTGCAGCGCAGTCTCCACCTCAATGCCAGTGCTGAGGGCCCGGCAGGGCTGGCCCAACCCCTGCACCTGGCTCTGCACCACGGTCTGAGTCTGGTGGCCTCCTGCATGACTTCCTCCACCTCCAGCCTCTTCTGAGCTGCGGGAGTCACTGCTGCACCTTCCCTGGAAGAGAATAGATGATCTAACATTGAAGAGAAAGTCTTTTCCAATAAATCTCCAGGATAGGTTAATCAAGTGTTTTTCTTTTTCAATTTTAAATCGAAGATAAATTAAACATGTTGGGAAAGGTTCAAAATAAAAACAGAGATAATTTATGTGAAAAATTATTCGACTAGTGTGCGGAAAAAAAGCTTAAAACCACAGCAAGACATAAGCTCTTATTTCTTCTGCAAAGGACAATTTAGGTTTAGGATTAGCATTATATTTTGTTAACAATTCCTGGACCAAGCCTGATAGAAAATTAGTACAGCAAAAAACAGCCCCTCTGGCATCCTGCAGATATCAAACATGTCCTCTGTTTCACATCATCCCTCGGGCTTTTCATTTAAGTGCCAGTGAAAGGGTGAGGACTGATTATGAGCTAAAAGAGCCCGTTATTGTCATGTTAATGTTAGATATTGTAACAATAAATGTTTGGTTATGAATGTGTCAGTTTGTGTGATGGCTGCAACAGCTGGAAGCAGGAAGCAGGAGGTAGATTAAGGCAGGAGTTCCGCTTTGTAAGCTCTCACCTCGTACGTTTTAATTACCATCATGTAGGGACTGCAGAATCATTTAAGTGTGTTTGTGCATGTGCGTGTGCATGTGTACGCTTTTGTGCTTCCAATAGTGTATTACTGTATCTCTGAGTCATTCAGTCCTAGCCCCTGAACAGCCCCCTTTCAAACAGGCAGCCACCCACACCCAAACAAACTTCAAACAGCCTTGCCACACATGCTTAATGCAACACACACACACACACACACACACACACACACACACACACACACACACACACACACACACACACACACACACACACACACACACACACACACACACACACACACACACACACACACACACACACACTTTTATTTAGCAAACAGTGTTAGACAAATTAAATCCCTAACCTTAGATCCTTTCTCACCTTCTGCCTTTCCTATCCCCTCCCTTTTCCCCAGTGTTTCACAGCTAGCTTGGTGATAGCAGGCTTATCTGGCTATCCAGAACCAAGGAGCATTACCCCATTACAGTGGAGGATATCTAGGAAGGACGGATGATAAGGGATGGAGATAGAGGGGCTAGAGGGAGGTGCAGAGAAGGTGTGCAATTACCAGAGGGGTAGCACTGAGAAAGGACAAGCATCAAAGATAAAGTCGAAAAGGGGGAGAGTGGGTGCAGGAGAGGGAGGTGTAAGAGCCACCCAGGACAGCAACTAGGAAGAGCCTAGTTTTATTCATGAGAAGAGACTGTGGATTCTTCAAAGACAAGATAGTTTCCACTGATACACAGAGAAAAAGAGATAAAGGATTCGTTGGAACCTAAGGTTTGTACCTGTAATTCACAAGAGAGCCTACAGCATAGTCATGAAACAGATTTTATAATTGTTATTTGTTTTGCGTTGAAATGAGTATAAAAAAATTATCTGTGAACTTCTGCCATTGTTTGTGCTCATCCTCTTGGGGGATTGCAACATAGTGCCGGTATACTGATCAAAATAGTGGGCATACTAGAAGTTAACCACTGTGAATTGATGGTGCAATGGGTGTTATATTGTTAACTGAATATTTGTCTTTCTCAAAAGCTTTTTTTTTTTACACAAAAAAAGTTATACTGGCATGAAGATTTAATTGGCCTCAACATTGTGTGTAAATTTGACAAGCAGGTTTACAGCCCAACTAAATTACCGTGGTGCTGACAATAAAGCAGGTGCTCACTCCCAAGCTCTCTGTCTCACATTCATTATTCAGTATATGATAGTTATTACTGGGATGATCATCATTTTATTAGGATTTTTGTCTGAGCATCCTAAAGAGCAACTGGGTGAAGCAAAACAAGAACATCTTTGCAAATTGCACAGTATTACCACTGATCAAAGCTCAGATCCTCGTTCTTTATTGGTTTTATCTTTGTAAAAAAACATTTCAATTTCCTCACACTGTTTTTCATTTTGGCCTCACAGAAAATGAGTCATATAGGGATAAGATAAGGGAATATGTATATCAGTACTGCATATTGTACTCCATATTTTGTTAAGGCTTTAAAGAGAAGCCTCAGAAGTGTATATTCTAATCTTCCCATCTCACCACTCTGCTCATACCCACCTTGCCCTCTCGCGCCAGCAGCAGGTAGGCAGTATGTTCGTCCAGGCTGAGGTCATCTGGCAGAGCGGGGGATGAGGACTTGTCTGACAGTTGCTCTGATTTCAGCGATGCCTGCTCTATCTCCGCCATCCTGATCTGCTGCAAAAACGTACCTCCGTTATTCATGTCGTAAAACAGGAAGGGATCGTGAATAGGAACAACAAAACGGTTCAGACTTCCTGGAATTAATTTATTAGTGCTTAATATATTGCATGATTTATTCTAGGGTTCACAACAACCATGGCTTCAGTATCTTACATCTTTGTGTACATAGATATTACATTTCGAAAGGATCAGCAACAATGTTTTGAAGATGTCTCTCATGACTCCTTTGTTTATACAGTATCTCTTTTAGGCCGATGTGAGCTACACAAACAAGATAAGTAAAACCTCCCCCAAGTTTCGATACGCTTCACCAAATGTTGACAATTCAAGGTGGCCAAAAAGGTGTGGCACCTGTCTGTAAAGAGAACAGGGTGAGACATTTCAAGAAGTAACAACATTGCATTGTCATCATTAATTGAACAAAATATGTGAACAGAGAGGCTGAATGAGAGGGCGAGAGGCATATATCCAAGCAGTGCGTTACAGCCGGTGTATGCATGTATGTTTTTTGGTAAACACCTGCAGTATCTGCATGTATATGTAAGTGGGAGTGAAGAGATGCTCTTTTTTTCCCATCAAGAGTGGTGGTGTAGCTGCACCAGAACCTCATCATTCTGCCCTTATAGCCAACTGAGTATGTTTTCAAACACAAGTGAACGTTAAAATGTTGCTGTGTGTTTGGTGACGGTGTCTCATAGTCCTTGTCGTACTCTCACACATGTACATCAATCCTAAAGACACAACATTACCAAACACAGAATAATTGGGAAGTGACAACAATTACACCAACTGTTACTACCTCTCTCTCTCATTTGTTCCAACATTAGCTCCAGCTAAGTTTGCTTCATCAGGCAACTCAGCTCATAATGGCTACTGAATTGGTTTTAAATTATCGCTGCATGAGCCTCCTGAGAGCTCAAGCTTCTCGGCTGACACTCTTCTCTACCTTTCCCATGGCAACACAATTTCAAAACATACTGCAAACAGTGAGTTGGAGTGGAATTTCAGGGTTCTGGGGGTTCTATTAAGAGCTCAAGCAGTGTTTCTTTAACCAGACGGAGCAATAAATAGCCAGAGAGAAGCATTAAGAAGGGTACTTAAAAAGGGCCCAGTGAAATCCAATGGAGTGAGGCCTGTTAGCGATATATATTAACACGTACCCGTATGAGAAAGACAAAGAGGATCATAGAGAATGATTCACAGCCAATATATAGCAGTAAATTACCGTTGCACAAGGAGGGAGGAAGAGAGACAGAGAGGGAGAGAGAGAAAAAAAGAGGTACGGTGGGATGAGGCAAGGAAGCAAAGCAGACGCATAGCATTGAAACTCATTAATTTAAAGGAGTGCTTTGCAGTTTTCCTGCTTTGTCTCAGTATACCGGCTATCCCTAATGCTACTATGTGACAGTACCATATCTGCTGATTTGCTCCGTCTCTCAGAATTGGGTTGTAAATAGCTTCAAAAGGGTCCATGTGAGTCATCGGTTGGTACATTCATCAGCAGGTAATGGAAACTACAGCATGCTCTCTCTGTATTTCTTTCTGTTTATTAGCCTCCAGGTACAACGGAAAAGGCATAACGGGTACAGGAGGACTTGCTACACATGTGCTTCCGAGGTAAGGGGACTCAGGCAAGAACTAATTGAAAGTGTCCACTGAGAGCGAAGAGGCAAAGCATTGTTTCATTCAGCACCGCAGGGAGGCAATGAAATAAAACGAGAAAATAAGCATGACTGAAATCTCATGACCACATGGCATGACTCATGCCAGTGTGGACATGGTAAGCAACAATTCATGTAAAACATAGGAAACAAGTGCACCAGCAGTCAGATGATAATTTACAACACACAGGTAAAAAAACTAAACAGGCACACCTCCTTATTGCTGTCTACCACAGGCTTTTTCACTAACCACCAAAGAAATGTTGAAATCCTACACAGGTGATTCAAATGATTCGCTAAGTATTTCAATGTTCGTGTCATAGTTGCCTCAATATATTAATTTTAGTTTTCTATCAAATGCACAATGGTGAGATGCTGCACCTCTGATGCAGAATCTCTTAAAATAGAGTCAGAGAAATGATTTCGCTTGAAAAGTGCCTGTTTATGCAAGCAACTGAATAAACGTCAAAGGCCTTCACTACTCTATTAAACAGTTCCCTGCAGACTCTACTGTAGTCAGTCTCTTATTAGGCAGTTACTTGATGAATAACTGTCACACACACTGCACCCAGGTGTCCCGCTGCGCCTTTCTGTCCCCTTAAACACAATGTCATTGTACAGAAGCAGTGGAAGTGACTCATCTGTCTGAAAATGGCACACACCCACACTAGCTCTCTCTCACATACAAACAAACAATATGCAAGTCTGATGGTTAAAGGACATTGGGAAATTAATGACAACAGTACAGGGTCAGATACAGTAAATCAGAGATAGATAGAGGGGTAGCCAGAGGAGCAGAGGGACTGATGGGAGGAAGAAGCATGTAATAGAGCGAGGGAAGATTGATGGTTTGACAGCATCTGCAGACAGGCAGAAAGCAAGACTGACAGGTGAGGAGGTGTAGAGCCCAGTTATTGCTTCTTCTGAGCTGACCCGCTGCACTTTGTCATTCTGATGGAGAACACTGCCACAGGACAGTATTTTTGTGAGTGTGTTTTATGCAGGATCTCCTGCTTACAAAATACCCCACAATACAAGCACAAGGTAAGGACAGTGTTAGTGCGTGCATATAGGCATGCATATCAGGAATGGTTGCATGTGTGTATGCATGCAACGGGCCTCATTAATCCACATTTCTGCACATATGGAAATTATCTTGTGTTTAATAAAGGGCTGCAATTCCGTCATACTGCATCACAATAGCGCATACAGTAGTTGACTCGCTTTATAAAGCATGAACTTCAACAACACTTCCTATTCAAACTGCTTTGTGCGATGAATGAAGCCCTGTGTTTGTTTATGTCCTTGAAAGTACATGCAAATGCATGTTCACGTGTGCATCCCTGTTGCCAATGTGCATGCACATAATCCGCTCCTGGACATCATGGTTGTGTGTGTGCATGAATGTGTTTTTCTTGTATGTGTGTGTGTGTGTGTGTGTGTGTTCAGGGTTTCAGGACTACTGAGTTTTACTATTCACTGGTTTTTCATAGTAATAGTTTGGTAAGTTTTTATAACACAGTTGATGCAGGTAAAAATGTGTCACACTGGCCAATGAAACCCCTTGTGTGTGCACGTGTGTATACTATATGTTTGCTTATACTGTTTTCTGTATATTTTTGTAGATGTGTATACATACGGTATGTGTGCTAAAGAAGGTATGTGTCGTTCAGTCTTATTTCTACATTCATAACTATTTGGTGCTTGCATCCAGTGTGAATTTATTTTAACATGTCCCTCAAGAGTATTTTCATCCAACCCCTGGGGCCATGTTTACCAAGCATCTCAAAACAAGAAATCACTCCTAACGGACCCAGACTTCTCTGAGTAATTTATCTTTTGATCCTAATTTCATGCAAAGGAGTAAAAGCATTTTATAAATCAAGAATGGTAAATGTTACTTATCTTTAATTATCTGTGTCCACAAAATCTTAAAATTTACATTTATTTGACAACAAGAAACTGCGGGTATAACATCCCATTTGGGTCCCTCACAGGATTTCAGAGCTTCAAAGCTGAGCTGGTTAAAAAACAAGATAATGAAACAAGACTTAGTAAGCCTGTTGGTAAGATGCTCTGACTGAACACAGCAACTAAACCATAGCCTTTTTCAAATACACTATGTATACTTCTACATCATACAATCACTTTATATTTCAGTCTGACTGCTGAGTGGTCCACTGAATGTGCTTCTCTCTCTCTCTCTCTCTCTCTCTCTCTCTCTCTCTCTCTCTCTCTCTCTCTCTCTCTCTCTCTCACTGACTGAACCCAGCTGAGCCAAAGAGTCACAGCAACAGCGAGCGAGGAGGACTGCAGATTCACCTGTGACTCTCTTCAAGGGGTAGTGTAATGTTTGGATGCATTTAATATCTTGAGCTATTGCCCTCATCAGGTGTATGAGTGTGTGTGTGTTTGTTTGTGCTGCGTATATACTGTATATATATATGTATATATATACATATATATATATTAATGTGTATTCATGGTGGTACCTCTTGTGGATGGCCCTTGCAATCTCTGCAGATGGGTGGAGGAGAAGAATAGTGGTGGAAGACTGAACCGGAGAGGTTGTCGATCATCAACATCTCCCCCTCCAGTGTATCCTTGATCAAAAGAGATACGCTGTCCAGCCATTGGCTCTCCTGGAACACATTCACACACACACACACACACATACACAGACACACACACACACACACACACACACACACACACACACACACACACACACACACACACACGCACACACACACAGACACAAAGACAAACACACAAGACGCAGGCCAGCAGACCAGTATTGCACGCAGGTGCAAACATGTGCACATGCGGACATGCGAGGACAAAGAACACGCAGGGAAATGCATACACCATAGTAAGGGTTATAAAAATGTCAGTGTGCACACGCAGGTAAGCTTTTATACTTAATGTACTCACACACATTTGTACACAGTCACACATCACCCAAACCCATGTAGACCTCACATTACCTCAGCCTTTATTTCTAAAATGATTCCATAAAAGTAAAAGAAATGCATCTCAAACAAGTTCTCTGTGTCGGAGATAATGTACAAATAAACTAGAACAAATCACCCTCTCATACTTCGTTGGCCTTTAGGGCTAACACAGCTCGCTTTTGGTAAAAGGCTCCTCAATAATATGACTCCAAACCCTCATTAGCCAAGTAACACATAATTTTACTATCAAAGCCTTGAGCACTGAGAGCGGTGCTGATGATATATCACCTCAATTAGGCTGTTCAATACCTTGTTGAAACAATTTAAGATTTAAGCATTTGCTTTGTGCTATGGGTATTATTAGGTTTAAAGCAATTTAGACTGAATCAGTCAGGGATTTTTATGTGACTTAAATGATCCTTCCTTGCTTGAATCTCATCTGCCAGATTGGTTTTCCCAGAAACCAATCTGGCAGGAAAAAAAAGAAATTACTTTAAAAATGATTTCTGTGTTTCTTGGCAGGTCACTGTATTTCACAATGAATTAGATACATTGTGCCTGACTGTAGCACATTCATAACAGCCAGAATAACTGTATTATATCAGCAGATATATCCCAAAAGGTACTGCGAAACAAGGTCACTCCTCTTCAATCCCCACACAAGCCTATTTTCATGACATATTTCTACAACAACGCTTATCGGACTATACTTAGATATCTTATGCAAACACACATTTCTGACTCAAACTGTTACATTACAATCACTCACGGCTCGTGTTTTGAAAATGAGGGGGCTAAGGATTCAAGAGATAGGTTACTGTATGCCTTGCACTATAAATATACCGAAATCATGCTGGTTTATGAAACAGTGTTTTAGTGCCGCATTTTGGCACGAAGACAAATCCGCAGTAAGGCTGACTCTGCCATATACAGCTCTTTTAATACATGCATGTGTAAAAAAACAACATTTTTCTCTCTCAAACAGATAATCCATTCTTCGTAGGTGGAGAACTTGATATATATAAAAAATTAAATGTTTGATTGACTGTGGTGGCCTCCATTAATAACTGTATTAGTGGGCAACAATGGGGCCCGTCTACTGGGAATGGAAGTTGAGAGAGAGAGAGAGAGAGAGAGAGAGAGAGAGAGAGAGCTGAAATTAATTACTGCGTCTATCTGACTGTCACTGGCTCAGCTATTATCTCTCCTCTCTCATTCCCTTCCTCTCTCCTTCTGTGTGTCGACTTCCTACAGTGTCGCCTCTAGTCCCTGTGCAATATGTTGCCAGTGTTTCACCATAGAGTCGAAAATGACTTTTTCAGTGTGTATTATGGCACATTATAGAATATACTAGTTGTAGCTGAACATCTTTCTGGAGCTCTTGAATTCTCCATACATCATCAAGACTCATCCAATATATCTGCACTCTTTGAGTATACACACATCAATTTTACTGTTTGAATGACGAAAGAAATTTCACTTCAAACCAATATTTATGTTTCTAAATATAGCGCCCCAAGGAAAATGATTTGTATTTGTTGGCGTAGCTACTAATAACATTATGACGATATGTGGAGATTCACGAAATTTTAAAGCACCATAGGAGAAAATGTCACAATATTTGGGTTCACAAGAACCATTTTACACACGCGCAAACACGCGCACACACACACACACACACACACACACCAACCCTAGGACCTGTGCTCTGAATAAATTGCATCGGTCTGCCAGATCCCTTATTGCATCACTTGAGAGACTGAGAATGAGATAGAGAGATAGAGAGAGAGGGGGAGGATGATGCCAGTGTGTTCTCCCTGTTCTGCATTAAGTGTCTTTGTCACACTGAGCTAAAAATGACTCAATGCAGCCAACTTTAGCTCTACAAAGGTGAGAGGCTCTTTGTGACAGCTGATGAGTCATCTTCATGTGCGTTTCCGCACGGATATCTCAGACTATCATTAGCGATTTCACAATGGAAGCGCGCGTCTCTGCTGTCAGACTGCGAGTAGAAACGAGAAACCATCTACTCTCACACACTGATGTGAAATGATCATCTCACAAATGTAACCTGTGCATCTGCGTCTGCAAACTCTTGTAGTCTCAATGTGAGCACTGAAAGGTTAGTAAAGCTTAAATGTAAACTCCATTGAGAAAGCCGTTAAAGTTGTTCATCTTTCCTTGCTATGACTACAGTGAAACACAAACAAAAACATACTTAGAATTGAAATATATACGGCCTAGCCTTGACTTTTATCTGCCGAATATCACTTAAGTACTTTACTTGCAATTTCGGAAATGCCTTTAATTCCAGCCTAATGTTTTCGCATTCATAATAATTGATTTCTTAACACAACTGCACTTATACAATGTTGCAATTAAGGCACAGCTTAGTGTCTCTTTCCCTCTTTCCTTTCATCTCCCTTTTCTTTTTATTCCCTCACTTTGTGTAAATGTTTAACCTTGCTTGTCCCTTCCTTCTCACAAAATGTGTAAAAGAAAATGAACAAAAGTTCAAACGAATTATACAAAGAGATTAGTTAAATGACGGAGTGTAATCACGCAATGTGGCTGTCAGTTCATTTCACAACAGGAAACAGAACAATGATTCACACTCTCCCATGTCAGCACCATTCAAACACTGTACAGAAATGACTGCCATATTGTTTACCCTTTTTTGTATTCCCCCAGTTTGTGAATGAAATATGTAATTTTCTCTGCATGAACTAATTTATTGATACTGACAGGCAGCCAGACAGAGAAACAGAACTGAATCCTCAAATGTAGATTAAGACAATCAGGACTGCATTGCGCTTTCCATAACTCCTTACTATATATTGTAATTGGCTTGACGCATCCCTATTTGCAGACCTACACATATACGAAATCAGTTAACAAACATAAGAATACTAACACCTTATCACACTCTCTCTCTCACACACACACACACACACACACACACACACACACACACACAGAAATATACACACTCACTTGTGCTGGTGAGTACAGGGTTCGGCTGGAGTCACGGGAGTTGTACGCTCCCGAGTGTGCACTGCCTGCTGAATGAAGCATCCTCCTCACTCCTTCTCCCCTCTCTCCATATCCTCTGTCATGTCCCCCTGCTGTGCCTCCAGGTCCAGCAGCAACTAGTCCTTTATCCACCCTCTCACCCCCGCAGCCGGGGGCGCCCATGCAACAGAGGGTGCCCTGGGCCAGCTCCAGCTCAATTTCTGCATCCATCTCCGCCTCCTCTTGGGCCTCCTTGTTGGAGTCGTCCAGGTGCTTCATCAGCACGGCCACCACCACATTGATGAGCACGAACTGGGCGGTGAGCACGAAGGAGACAAAGTACATGGGCGAGATAAACTGAAGGCTAGGGTTGCAGGCATAGTCCACCTCACCGGCGTTGTCCGGTGGGCACTCCCGCAATGTGTCCTGGTGTCATGAAGGAAGAGGATGAGGAAAAAGGTCAGGACAGTGCTGGGTAAGAGCAGATGGAGAACGGCCATGTAACAGGGGACGGTCCAAGAGACAAAACAGATAAGCTAAAAGGAGTACAAAAGTTTCTGGATGAAGCTCTGTGAAGATACCGGAAGTGAACAAAACTATATATTTTAAACAAATGTAATACAGCAGCCCTGCAACAACTTAGAATTACTTACATTTAACATTGCTTAAGCAACAACACAAAATCCTTTTCTTCACTACTGATAGTGGCAAAAATGCAGAGAAGGAGAAAAGTCAAGATCTAAATGTAATTTTCGAATGCTGATAGCTCAGCCACACCGCTACGCAATGAAAATTGGTATTCATATTAAAAATGTTTTAGGTAATGGAATGCATCTAGCTCTTGTTAACAAGGCTCTTTGTATTCATGACAACTTGTATAATCATCATGCACTTAATTGTTTTGCCTCTATTCAAAACAACAGGAGGCTTTTTCCCCCTCTATTATTCTAGTGGTTTTCCACTCTGGTTAACATGCACTCAGCGGAGTTCAGTCAGAGCAGAACCAAAGTGACAAGTGTTTTCTGGAGGAAGTACACATATCTCACTCAGGCTGTGACCACACACAGCAATTTTAGCCCTCTGAGCTGAAGCTGGTCTTTTCTATTTAATTTGGCATGGCATTTACACACTTTGCTCCTTCACACACAACGTTTCCCTTTTCTGCCGTCACTCATTTTCCATCTTATTTCTGTACATCATTTTGGTCTTTCTTCTTCCTAATCTCCATTTCCTTTCACTTATGCTGCGATACCTTCCCCCTTTTTTCATTTTTTCCCCCTGTAATTTACTCTCTAGAGAAAAGAAATCTTAATAACTGGTCAGTTCTTTTAACCCCTTTTCCATCCTCTTGTCTTCCCTCTTATTACAGTTCTATGGTGCCTCCTTTCTTTTTACCTTCCTCTCCCTCGTGATTTCCACTCTTCCCTATCGTCATTGCACGACTGATTACCACTCTGCCTCACCTGCTTCTTACTAAACCAAAGTAGGTCTACCTGTCTCACAGCCCAGGTAGTAATTTGACAGCAAAAATGACAGAGATTTACTCTGAGAGGTTGCATCTGTGGCCCGCTGGTTTGCTTCATGGCCCGCTACCATCCACACTCCCTGTATCCAGTGTGTGTTTAATGGTCCACGCCTGACAATGCGCACCAGCATAATCTCTTTTCCCCTCACAGCCCTTGGTGTGCGGAGGAGTGGTGATAGCTGCTGGTGGGAGTAGATGTGTGTACAGGGTAAATTGGTATTTTGTGTGTGTGTGTGTGTGTGTGTGTGTGTGTGTGTGTTTGTGTATGTGCAACGAGACACAGTCACTCCCTTGCCTATCAGTAAGGAAATCTGTGCTCCCGGTGCTGAGCAAGCACATTTCCTATTCATCAGAGTATCACAAGAGTGGAAGATAGGATGGATGAGAGATATAGAGAAGTTTTTTCTCTTGTATTTCTCAGACCACCTCTTCACTGATTTCTCTAGTTCTGTGTTTCAGTTTTTCCTCCTTTTAAAAACACAAATATTAAATTATATTATAAGTAACTTTGTACCTTCATGATGCCATTCCAGTTGTCGCCCGTGGAGACTTGAAACAGGGTTAGGAAGGCCATGCCAAAGTTCTCAAAGGTAGCGTGACGACTCATACCCTCACATGGGTAGTCTTCATTGCAAACTGAGGATGAGAGTGAGATGGATGGAGGAAGAGAAGACGTTATCAGGTCACAGATAAGGAAGACGTGAGAGGATAAAGAACATTACATTGCTCCCCAAAACTGCAGAGGCATGCGCCATTTCTGTCACTAAGCTGCCTGGATGACTGTCCAAACAAACCAACTCAGTGTAGACAGCCTGTTATCAAATCGGTAGCAATGTGACCAAACACTCTATTTGTCTTTGAGCTTATATCCCAAGATAATCTCTGCAATGGCCTCAAGAATCAAGAAAGCGACACTTGCATTTGCCACTAATCCTTTTCCTGCCAAGCTCCAATAGGAAGCAATGTTGCCACGGGCTGCAGCTGCAGCACACAAGGGGAATGTGACAGTTCAGAGGAAATATCTTCCAACTTCAATGTGGATATTTTAGGACAGTACTTATGTATCAGAATATTGGAGAGTGGGTTGATTCCCTAATGGCTGTCTGACTGCAGGGGAGAGAACTGATGAAAAGGAATAAAGGATGGAGAGGAAATAAGGGGATTTTCATAATAAAGTTAATACAAGTCCTCTTGCTTTTATATACACAAGTTGACTTTATCAAAATGAGTGCACCATAACTGGAAGACACAATTCTATTTTTAATACTGGGACAGACATTGACATATGCTTATTTTAAAATAGTGATGATGTATGGACAACGTGCTCTTCAAATAGAGCATAATCCTTTCATGCCAACATTACCACATACTGAAGAAAGGAATAATCCAACGTGGATGAGTTTATGTTCATTACCACATATAGAAAATTGTATATTTTGATACATACCAGAAAACACCTGTTTCTCAAAAGTTTAGAAAAAATCTGTCCAAAACTCAAAATTCTAGAATGAACGTAGGGAATCTTGTGCAGATAATTTATATTTTACAAAGCCCACAGAAAGATAGTTATGGCTTAACATACCACTTTTATTTACATTCATCCCATTACATTGTCTACATACCCAAATAGTTTTTTTCACAATAAATAATCAATACAAAATCAAAGTGTCAATGGATGTGATGTTGTCTTTATTGTAACCAGTGGCAAATGTCACTTAATAAAATCATACATCACATACATCATGGTTCTCTTGAGTCTTTAGATTACTTTTTTGTAAATAATTACCGAATATCACAGATTACATATATGGATTTGTGGTAAACTGTATAATTGCTTAACCTACTTTATATTTAAAGTTCACACGTAGAGAAAAAACAAGAGGTTTTGTTTGACATAATCCTTTGTAGCATTGGACTGGATGTCATGAGCACTCACCAAGTTCTCCAAATAGCTCTACTCCTAAGGCGGCGTAGATGAAAAACAGCAGCATGAAAAGCAGGCCCAGGTTACCCACCTGCAAAACACACACACACACACACACACACACACAGACACACACGGGAGAACATCTTACCATGCACAAAACCATTTGACAACATTCTAACATCTGCAACAAAAAAGTGCTACCTCAACAGTATTATGGCTAGGGTTTAAGCTCTGGTTAAATGATATACTCAATATCAAATACACAAGACTACAAGTTCTTAATTAGTGAACAGCAGTAGACAACAAAAAAGTCATTGCTAATGGGACCTGAGATACATCAGCTGTAGGCTTGCTTGCCTGAATGTAATTCAAGCCCCTTTTAAATTGCTACTCAAGGGCATATTGTTAAACACAGTTATTGAACACACCAGGAAGCAGGACATCAAATTTAGGGTGGAAAGGTTGAGCATTAAAATGTGCAATAGATTGTTTCTAGCTTGTTGCTCCCATACCCTGCTTTGGTTCTACAAACCATGGCACAATTTCCTCTGAGACTTTGATACAACTGAACCCCTGATGCGGTTGGGATTTTTTGAGTTTGGGGGTTTGGGACTTGGCTCAGTTCCACCACAGAACAGCCTTCTGTTACCACTACTTAATGGTGATGATGTTGCACAGTAAACTCTCAGGGCAAAATCTAATCCCATTACAGGGATACAAAACCCAGTCTCCTATTCACTGTCTTTAACACTCTGCTAACAACACTGCTCCACCGGGAATGAGGAAATGCACTGACAAATAGTTACTATAATTATACTCCATGAGTTCTACAGAGAGGTTTAGATCCCTCCACCTGTTCTTCAGGGGAAAGATATTCTAAATGTGATGTTTACTTTGTAGCGTTTGGTCTAGGAATAATGCATCAACATTACGGCTAGGACAAAGCTTATTCTAAAGAGATTGCACATAGGCTGCATTGCCAATAAAGTTTATTAAACAAAATATGTTGAGATAGTTGCAGGAAATAGGAGCCAATAGGAGCCAAGTCAAACGAATGTGACTGAATTTAGATTACATTAAATTGAACTAGAATGAGATATTAGAGTAAGGCATTTCGAGCAAAATATAGAATATTAGCATCTATTCAATTATCTTAAACTCAAGGTTTAAAATATTTGCTTGTGTGTCTTCCATCCATTGAATTGTTAGGAGGAAACCAGCAACAACTAATATTCACAAAAATTGCCTGATATGATTCACCCGGTCAATTCTACACTTAATCAAAGAGCTGCAGGTGGTGCTGAAAAATAACCTAATATCTGCATGCATATTACACAACAGAAATGTTTAGCGGCATCTAAAATCGAAATATGAAAGTTTACTTTTGATGTAGACAAATATGCCCCATTACATGGAGCACAGTCCGGTGAGTCCCTTTGGACTGAAAGTAATAGAGTTAATTGCCATACGACCTTTCATTTGGAGCGCTGTAATCATTCTAAATGTGACTGTTCTGGGGTTTGCCTCAAGTACATCTCCAAGTTAGTGCTATCCTGCATGGTGTAGTTAACAATCTGTGCTTCATAATGGCCCGAGTCTATGTGGGATCCAAGATGAGGATGAATGCACTTTTGAGAAGTTTTACTGGGAAGGATTTAATGGTGTATTCTACGCAGATGCGTATATAATACTAATTTATGCTTTACAGGATGCAAATAAACAAATGCAAATGTATATAATAATAGGTTACACTACACAGGATGAGAATAAATAAGAGCTGCAGATATATCATAATAATGAACCATATACAGGATAAAATAAACATGAGCTGAAGATGTATAATAATAACTTTCACTATACAGGATGAAAATAAACATTAGCTTTATTAGCTTTACTTTAATAACGAGATAGTTTTTTGCACAAATGTCCACAAACTTTGTTTTATTATTTTACATTTTATACATTTTTAAAGCTAAATACAAATAGTTTCACAGGACACAGCTATGACGCCTTCCCAAGCGCATTCCATGTGGGGTCCGCATCTGCCTCCGGCTATTCAGTTTCTCAGCCATTCCCACAGAAGACATAAAACAACTGGCTCGACTTTAGTACCACCATGATATAAGCTATTAGTGTGAGGGAATGGTGAGTTGCAGCCATTTCGCATTAGTTGGGGAGGAGAGGATAATGGAGGACGCTTGTGGGTAAAATCACTTTGTCTTACTGCGTCTTTGTGAAGACAAGCCGTGAAAACGCATTTCTCTTAACATGCCAATGAGCTATTAAGCTAACTCACCCATTTAGTCTAAATGTATGGATCCCTCATTACATCTCTGTGTCCCGTCACGGCCTATTAAATATATAAACTTCTTGCATTCACATCATGTCAAATCTCATAAATTCTTATTCTAGCAGACGTCGGTCCCTGTGTGCCATGATGGCATCATTCATATTTCTTGCCTTCTCAAAACCAATATCAGTGCATTTGCCTGCTCCTTTGTTGGGCTGTATAAAGCCTTAGTTGAAATGTCGATACTGTCTTCCATATCCAATGTGATGTAATAAAGAAATGTTGGCAGCCTGCCATTTCATTTTCACAGTGAAATATAGCGTAATATCACCTCAGATTAATCTCTCGCCAGGTGTTAACGCTTTCACTCTCACCCTTTCAGTACCTAAATATGCACACACACCCATACAGAGAGAGACCTCCTGGAAATGATGAATTAGCCTGAGTTTTAATTACCTCCCCTGGTGCCCTTGGGATATAGCGAAGGGCTAAGTGTTAATGAGAGGGGAATCAATAGAAAAGAAAGACAAGGAATCTGCTCTCCCTCACCTCTGCCTGCCCTCCTTTCCTCTCACCACCTGTTTTCCTTTGTTTGCTTCATCGTACTTCTGATGGTGAATGGGTCATACTGTGTGCACGTGTGTGACTGTGTCCCTGCATGTCCATACATGAGACTGTATACCTGTATACTGTCTTTTCACCTAACCTGTCTGTTATTTACAGAAAAAGTTTAACATTAAAGGGAAATATGCTCATTCGCTTTCTTGCTGAGACTTTGATGAGAAGATCAATACTTATCTCACGTCTGTAGGTAAAATATTTAGCTGGAGGAAGCAGCCAGTTAGCTTAGCTTAGTTTTTCTACATAGGTTTTGTGCAGATTCAACAAATGGGATATAAACACATTGAATGTGTTGAAATTACATTGCATGTGTTGTAATTTTGTTATGCTGTTCAACACTTGACATCTATTGCACTTCTGTCCATCCTGGGAGAGGGATCCCTCCTCTGTTGCTCTCCCTAAGGTCTCTTCTTCTTTTCTCCCCGTTAAAGGGGTTTTTTGGGGGAGTTTTTCCTGTTCCGATGTGAGGGTTCCGGGACAAGAGGATGTCATGTGTACATATTGTAAAGCCCTCTGAGGCAAATTTGTAATTTGTGATTTTGGGCTATACAAAATAAATTGAATTGAATTGAATTAAACCTGTTATGTAGTGACAGAGGGCAAATTTTGTTCGGCTAGCTGTTTCAAAAAAGTCAAACTATTGCTTTAGGTTTTTACAGGTATAATAATTAGAATGTCAAAGTTCAAATTCATGCTCAAAGTAAGACATCAGCGTTCAGTGAACAGAGCTTAAGACACACATTATTCAATATTAATCAAATGAAAAAAGAATTATGAATTAATCAATAAACATTGGGACACTGATGAAGATTTGGAGGCCGCACATGAAAACCACACAGAAACGTAACAAGATACATTCGTCCTGTTGTTTTCTATTTTATTTCTTACCCATAACATTATGCTACAAAGCAAACAGACACTACGACCAGTAAGAACCAGTAAGAATAGCGAGCAAAAATGCATTCTGGAAATTTTCTAGAGCATTGAACTTTCAGTGCACTGGAATGATTTTGACTCTGGGACAGCCTAGAAACTGATTGACTCTGTGGACACCTCACCACCAAATGAACTGCAGACTGGTTTTAAGAAGCCCCCTTTTTTTCTAGCACACTGTGGTCACAGTGGGAGTACGTGTACTCTCCATGGTACTGAAAGTGAAAACAAGACAAAGCCTGTGTGTGTGGCAGTCTACCAGTCTGTGGCATGAATGAGTCATCTATTTGAGTTGCCTACAGGCCAACAGAGAAAGAGAAGGAGAGGGGAGGTGCTATTCTGGCTATTGACTGAGACTGACCCACCACTCTCTTGGTGAGAGAAAGAGGGAAGACAGTGTGTAACATGTGTGTGTGTGTGTGTGTAGACTGTACCTGAGGCAGGGCTTGGACCACCGTATCCAGCAGGGCTCTCATTCCTGTCGCCATCTTCAGCAGCTTCAGCACTGTTTGTGTGTGTGTGTGTGGGAGAGAGACTTTAAGTGTGGCCATTTAGAGGGAAATCCCTCAGGTTCAATTACAGGCTAAATGGGAAACATTTAACTGTGGAAAGGTCAGTTCTTTATTTACAGCCTGTGTAACACACACACACACACACACACACACACACACACACACACAAATTTGTACACAAGAAAGCAGCCTAGACATTAGCTGCTATGCTACAGCTAACTGATATTTTAACACACCAAGACTAAATCAATGTTCAATTGCACTTAAATGATTTACAGGAAGTGTGGCTGGATAGGTCTTGTGAGTGAGTGAGTGAGTGAGTGTGTGTGTGTGTGTGTGTGTGTGTGTGTGTGTGGGGGGGGGGGGGGGGTACCTCTTGCTATCCTCAGTACTCTCATGATCCTGATGATAGTGGGGTTGATGGGCAGGGCCGCACTGATCTCGATCTCCTCCAGGGTGATTCCCATCACTGACAGAAGCACAATAGCGAGGTCCAACTGGTTCCACCTGGCACAAACACAAACACACACACACACACCCACACACACATATATATATATATATATATAAACACACTCTTTGTGAAGTTGTACAAAGGCACTACACCACAAACGCACACAAAGCATGTATAAACACAAATATACTGGCAAATTTGTAGACAAACATGTTAAGACAAAGATGTGACAGTAACAAAATACAGTTGGACAGTTATATCCTACAAAAATGAATACACTGAGGGCTGTGTGAAAAGTTCTAAGCTTACTATATGAGGACGTATGTAATTATCAGTTACCTTTCAACACATTACTCTCCTTTAACAGCTACACATTTCTACCAGTGATGCTACAGTGCCTCAGCCTCAAAATCCCTTAATAGATCCAACTAAATGCTTGTCAAGGCTTAAGGACAGATGGGAGACAGATATTGCCAAATGAGATGAATATGGTAGGGAATCAAATAGTTTGAAGACACCATAGTCATTGCAACAATTAAGGACAAGTAGTATGACCTGATGTTACTACATCACTTTTGCGAGCTTCCCCAGATGTTTATCCTTTATTGACTCATGTAATTGCTTCATGTACTGCAATCCTCATTTATCCTCAGACTTTTTGAAAGATAGTCAATACATATCTTTTCTAAAATCATCGAAGCGGCAAGGCAAGGCACACAGAGTGCTAAAACACTTGGCACTGCCAACTCATTCGTCAGAATGCTTGCCAAACAAATGCCACTGACAATAGTGTATCAACTGCCGCCCATGACTCATTCTCATCATGGACGATCATGTCTCCCTCTGTTGTCGGAGCCTGTGGGTCTACTTCATTTTTCACATCTTTGTTCGGGACTTACCCAGCTTTTTCACAGTGGCAAAAGAAGGTGCATCATCCTCTATGGTTGCAGCCATCCAGCCCTTTGAAACTGAGGACGGCAACTGCCTTTGTTCATATATAAGAAGTAATGTTCCTTAAATACGTCATCAGAGTCATCCAAGACAATCTAGCTCACCTGTTAAAAATGCACCTGTTATTCATCAAAATATTAAACTAAACTTGGACTTTTGTATCTGTCAGTATAAGAACCTTTTGGCCAGGCACACATTCACATTTACAGTACACCCACTGCAAATGTACACAACATGCAGTTCTGTTTTTGGCACATGTGGCATTGTGTTTGTGTGTTACCTGCTACTCCATTGACCCAGTTGTAAAGCAGGCCCTAGAGCCACCCCAGCCAATAAATGACACTATGCACAATGACTGCTCACGGGAGTGGCTGACACTACATAAAAAGAGACAAAGTGCCAGCTGATAACCATGTGATAAATTCTTTCTATATCCGCCCATCTTATTCCCATTTCATCGTTCATATGTCCTCCGCATTTTTTCTATCTTTGATCAGTCCATCACCCCCTCTTATGTATTATCTGTTTCTTCTCCATTGCTCACGCTCACTCCCTCTGCCACCTTAGCTCTCGCTCTCTGCTTTCTCTTACCAAACTAAAATAGACCAACGACATTAAACTACCACCATCTGCCTCTGCCTTTAATTAGTCACCACATATCCCTGAAAAGAATAAGACATCAGTCTCATCACCGAGTGACAAATCAATTAGTCTGGGCTCTGAGTGAATGAATGTGGGCAAGAGCAGACCGGTAAGTACAGTAAGTTGGAGAAATGGAAAGTGCAGTAGTATCACATGCAGAGAACGATTAGATCATTTGGTTTTTGTTAAGAAGAATGATGCTGTAGAGTTCACCCAATAGATTATTACAATGAAAAAAAAGGATTGCCATCTCCACTTTAAAAGCTGTATTAACTGCAAATGAATTATAGTTTATAGTTTACTACATTATGGAATAAGGGAATAAAAGAAAGATTCGATGGTGACCAAGGAAACCTACACTAAAGAAAACTCTAAACTCCTGCTTCTTACTGTGAAAAAGAAAACATTTCACTAGTCTTTAACAAAACTGATTTTGTGTGATAAATATCTTAAAACTTAACATATTTGTACCAGAATATGGTTAAATTAACTTAATAACAGAAAGCCTCAGAGCCAGATCACATATTTCAACATATTTCATAATCCTCTATATCGTCAAAGCTGTTATTCCCTATTCCATTTGTAACGATCAAAGCAAAAGACAAATTTGTAAAGCCACTACACTTTGAACTAAATAACAATTTATTGTGCCGCTATTTATAGTATACATTAATTCATAAGATTACGGCATGTGCCTAGAGCCCTGATAGTCACTTTAATGTTTAATTTTCACATCAAATGTGTGATTAGTGAATGAGCTGAATAGACAAAAACATAGAGAGATATTGTCATTTTTGGTGACATTGAATCTCCAACTGTTTTGGTTGTAAAGCTGATTTTGTATCTAATCCAGAGGGCGCTTGTGTTTTCAGGCTAGACACTAAAACTGCAATAAAAAAAGTTGACTGTCAATCATCATTCATAATCATCATACAGACCTCTGGACAGCAGATTGACAAATCCCACAGTGGATGGGTGAGTTTTGCAGTGACAGCTATAAATGTGTGCAAAGTGCTACAAATAAGCACAAAGACACATTTACATGCAGACAGAAAAGTAAACACTCTCACACACAGTCACGCTCGCTGCCACACACAAGGTATAAACACACACTGTACCTCTCTTTGAAGAAGCGGCGAAAGCCGAAAGCGGTGAGTTTGAGTACTGATTCCAGCACAAACGTAGAGGTGAAGAAATAGTTGCAGTACTTCAGGGCGAGATCCAGAGACTGGAAAAAGAGAGTACAAAAGATGTTTGTGTCTGTGTGTGTGTGTGTGTGGGGGGGGGTAATAGGATGTAGTATCAGCAGCAGGAGGAAACTGTAGAATTGGAATTGTTCCCATTGTTTGTAGAGTAAAATCAAACATGCCAGGGGCAAAAATAGGGCATCTTCCATTCATAGCGCCACAAACGTCCCCAAACAAACATACATTTTTAAGCTGAAATGTATTTCCAGAGTATTCAAATATTCCAAAGGCAAGCATGTCGTAATTGTCTTAAACATCCAGTACAGCTTCCTGCTACTGCAGAGACCGGAGATCATCCAGCTTGGCTGCTTTCTCCTTTCATAAATAGAGATGTAGCTTCTAACAAGTGGGAAGCTGCCAAATGTCAAGACAAACTGCTGACAAATACAGCCAAGACCTGTGATATTTATCTGATGCTCGGTCAGTTTAAGAAAGCGTGCTCCATTTTAAAAGGTCAAACAGGCATCTTATCTCAAGCATAATCACGTTTCCTCCCCCTCACAAAAAAAACAAAAAACAAAAAAGCGCTATCAGGCTTTTCAACTTCCATTCATCGCACATGAATGGACAGATACATGTACTGTACAGCTAACAGCACTCTGACAGCAGCCCGCATCAAATCAGCAGCGCAATCACAGCTCCTTTGTATGGACTGCAACTACTCGCAACACACGCTACAGAGCCTGGATACAGTTCCATGGTGGCTGACCAGTCAGTGGTATCACTGTGTCCTTTGAAGATGCTGCTATTTGGGGAAGGGAAAGCTTTAGGAGCTGTAGTCTGATGTAGGAAAACAGCCATAAATATTTGACAGACATTAATACTCTGCGTAAAAACCCAACACAAGGTCTTCCTGAGATGGAGCTTGTAGGATCCTGTCTGTTTTTGTCCACATTTTGTGGAGCAGGCGCACAAAACACTAATTACTAACAGAATTGCAACAATGCAAGATGCCTCCCATCATGTATTACCTAACTTGCATCCACAGCCACGAAATACACATCTTTGCAGCTTTGCTTACATGAGGTTGATTGTAGTGCTCTAAGGACATGGTGATGACGTTGATGCAGATGATGAAGGTGATGATGAGGTCCAGGTAGTGATTTGTGCACAGTGTGTGGATCATCAGGCGTATGCTGCCATAGCTGGCAAAGTAGGGCAGCTTCTGCGCTTCTGTTGGTAGAAAAATGTATCAATGAAGCCTTTAAACACATTCAATTTGTATTTGTAGCTGATGCGTTAAAGAAAGTATTACATTGCCCTGCAGAGATATCAAATACTTCTCACGATCTACAGTGATCATTCAAACCTTCAGGCAAGTACAATCAGGACTTCCATTCAAGCCAAATCCAAACAAACTGCTCCTGTTCCGACTTGAAATGTACAACAGATCACCTTCTGTGTAGCAGAGGATTTCTCCAGGGAAGACCTGCTCCACACTGAGCGCTTAGAAGCTCAAAATATAAAATGCTTTGATCAATCTGGAATCACTATCAACAGGAAAAAAACTCTGAATTTGCAGAGGACATTAGCAATTATGACACTTGCTGTTTGTGTGTTTATTATTACCTGTCTGTCTTAATTTCTCTCTTTCTCTAGACATCACACATTTTCATCAGTCTTGATCACAGCTCTACATGCTAATAGAAAATGATTATTGTGATGTGTCAAAGTACCAACAGGGAGCTATTCAAGCCCTTGTTTCAGGCAGTGTATTAATATTGCTTGTATCATTATATCTGTTTGTAATATTTTTTTTATCTGATTGTACCCATTGTGTCTCTATAAATCTATTCCTGCATCTTCTTTCTCACTGTGCCCCTCCTTTTTATTCTTGTTTCACTATATTCCTGCCTCCTCTGCCAACTGCTCATGTGCATCTGTTTTATTCTTTTCCTCTTTCAGCTTTTGGCCTCTTCCATACTCCTTCTATGCCTTCTTCGCTATCCCTCTCCTGTCATTCCTCTCTCTTACTTCTCCTCTTCTTTTCCATGCGCCGCTGACGCTTCTCCTCGCGCCTTTGGGCCTCCTCCACTTCCTGGTGCTGGCGGCACTTGTGGAAGTTCTCCACCACCACGCCAACAAACATGTTGAGGACAAAGAAGCTGACGATGAGGAGGAAGGAGATGAAATACAGCAGCATCCACGGGTTGTTGTTGGTCACCGGCTGAGGTTGAAGTGGTGTGTTTGTTCATGATGTGATTTGATATGTAATGATGTGAAAGAAGGAGGTAAGAAACAGAGATAAGAGGGAAGGAGAAAAAGATTTTGCCAGATTAAAGATTGTGCCTAAAGTTTTTTTCTTATGAAAGAAATGTTGTTCAGCTTATTTGCGGGTACCTGATCATCCACAGACACAGCATCCAGGCCGTGATACATGATGTTTACCCAGCCGTCCTTGGAGGCGAGTACGAACAGGGACATCAGAGCCTGGACCACAGCAGGTAGAAAACAGAAAGGAAAATTTATACAAAAACAATGTCCTGTTACACATTCCTAAAACAAACATGATGCACACCAGATGTGCCAATAACACACATGTGTCACTGACCTGTCCCAGGTTGTCAAAGTTGTACTTATGGTGGACCCACTTGTAGTTGGCTTGCAGACAGTCAGACTTGTTGGTGATGTTTTTGATGTCAAGGCCGAAGCAGTAGAAGAACTTGCCTTTAAACAGCTGTCAGTAGAAGAAGAGACCAAGCTTTTGATGCTGTCTGACTACTTATATAAAAGAGAGAAATAAGCCATTGCAGGCTCCTCTGATGAGATGAAAGGGTGCTCTTGAGTAAAATAATGAGCTGGTCAAAGATCCCACCAGCTGAAAATGTTTTGCAGTGATGAAAGAAGTAGGAAGACAATGACATTTACTTTAGACAGACATGCATGTGTGCTAGGGAAAGGGAGGGAGATAATTACATTTCTAAAAAATCATAGTAATGGGCAAGAAACCATAGCACACAATATCCTGTATTCAATTATGTATGCATGCAGCATGTCTCATCAAAACAGCTCTTCTCTTTTTCCTACCTGCACCCCAAGAATGCCAAAGATGATGAAGAACGCACAACAGATGAGAACAATGTTGCCAATGGGTTTGAGGGAGGTGATGAGGGTCTCCACCACCAGCTTCAGACCTGGAGCTCTGCTAATCACCCTGTAGAGGGGTGAGAGCAAAATAAAAAAATGAAATGTGTCTTATTAAATTAAATCCATATTTTCCATTTTCTGTCCGCTGTTGAGATTGTTAATAACTTCACTTGTATTGTTTTTACTTGTAAAGATACAACCACAAACAAGGCACAGATCTGCCCAACATAACATGAAAATCAGCATATGCAATTTACTTCAAAATTATGACTTTGTCCATACCTGAGGGGACGCAATGTTCTGAGCAGCCGGAGTACTCTAAGTACACCCAGGATCTTAGCCCCACCCGCCATGGACACAACAATGTCAATCAAAGACACAAAAACCAGAAAGCCATCCAGAATGTTCCAGCTGCTCCGCAGGTAAGCCTGTTCACCCACATACAGCCCCATGGAAACCACCTGGAGAGAGACAATTTGGTGAAGCAGCCCATTAGAACATGGACTGTCTGTTTCTGGACCAGCTCTGTAAAATAAACCGTCAAGTGTGTAGCTCAAAAAAAAACAAGGTGAAACTAAAAGAACAAGAGGATGAGAGAGGTGATACAGACATGAAAATTCATCAGCAGCTGTAGGACAAAAGGCTGTCGACACTAACAAGATATCTTATACACTCAAACTCATACACACACACACACACACACACACAGACGTACATACACACATGCCAAGAGAGTGTCCAGAGCAGACATGGACTTTATCTGCCACACATAATATGTGCACGTGCACAAACACATCGACAGAAAATTAGACTAAACAATACCGAACACATACAGAAAAATGGCACCTTTGTTTAATAATGAGATACACACACACTTGCAAGTGACACACTAACACACCTGGCACCACTGTAAAGAGCGCACATGTAATATCCATTGGTGCAGTGATATACTGTGAATGTCACAACGCCTTTGACTTTGCTCACAAAAACATTATTGTGAAACCATTTGACATTATCATGGTCCTCTGTGACTTCAAGAGTGAGGGAGGGATGTTATACAGGCATTGTAATACAAATGCACACAGCTGGATTTAGTGTTTTTCGAAGCAGCAGTGGGAGCATCAAAAATCTGCAACTGACATTTGAAGCTGTTTGCCAAGTGTCTGGTAAAGCTTCAGAGGGACAGTGGGGGGTTAGCGTGCAAACATATCAAGGTGGTTGAAAGATCAGTGCCTGGCAAACATCTTACTGTAGATCTGAATTTTTGTATAATCTAATACTTTATATTCAGAAATAGTACGGGAAATAGCATTGCTTTGTCATATAACTACAATCATGAGATACATTTGTTTTTTAGAGAGAGCTACATTGTGTCTAAAGCTGCCTCATGAAAAAAAAGACTAAAAAGTTCTGTAACATGCTGACCAATTCCTCATCCCTGCTGTGCTTTTTATGTGGCTGCATCTTGTACACAGCGCTAGACTCAGTGGTGGTGTCCTACGGAGAGATTAATGCTACACAAACAACCAACACACATTATGAAGATACGCAAGGCTCAGACAGACAGACACAGAGGGAGGCATGTACGGCTCGGCCAGGGGGCTGACAAGCCTGTAGCTCCTTGACGGGCTGTGATTGGTTAATAATTGATTGTGGGAGTGCATAATTGATGGCCCACTTGTGCCAAAGTCCTTCGCAGAGAATACAGAGACAGTGGCAAAGGGAGTGAGGGAGATAAAATAAAAGTAAGGAAGAGTGGGGAAAGATTGGGAGTCTGGGAAAAAAACTGATGAGAATAGA
Organism: Leptoclinus maculatus; assembly: GCA_032191485.1. Lineage (NCBI taxonomy): Eukaryota > Metazoa > Chordata > Actinopteri > Perciformes > Stichaeidae > Leptoclinus > Leptoclinus maculatus. Next base: position 14,708,142 of record JAVDOI010000002.1, read on the forward strand.
GGAAGTGGAAACACAAACTTAAAAAAAGAAGCAGTCAACATCGGCGAGGACAGGAAGAAGGAGAGAGTGTGGGGGAGTGCTGGAGATGGACTGCATCCAAAAAAGAAGACTAGCCGCTAATTAATGACATTGCTTAATTGCTCTACTCTCCAAAGGAACATGGGAATTGCCAAGAAAGAAGGGTAAGGGAGGGGTTGGGCTGTGGGAGCACTGAAGCGAAGTCAATTCAGCAAGAGAGAGATAGAGACAAACAGGGAGACATGGGAGGAGGACAAACAAAAAAGATGCTTCTGTGTAGCGCCTGCACACAAACTACACACAGGACTAATTGGTAGTAATAGAGACAGGTTGCAAAATGTTACCTTGAGTGTCATCTCACTCACAAAGATGGCAGTAAAGACGTAGTTGGAGATGGTGAGAAAGACTCTTTCCTGGACCAAACATGGGGAGGGATAGAGAGAGTTAGACAGAAAGAAGAGATGGGACAATAAGGGGTAGTAAAATCTTACCTACTGCACCTTTAAGATAATCAAATAAAATTTGTCTTTGGAGAATACATGAAGCTATCACAAAAAGGATACAGACAGGAGCTTCTAGACACATATTTCAGAGGAACTTACCAAGCTGCCCTGTAGTATCTTGGGCCTCTCCAGAGCGACTGTAATGCAGTTGGAGAAGATGAAGGCCAACACCACATAATCAAACAGCTTATGGGCTATGATGGACTGGCATATCTGTCTGAATCTGGAGTAGCAGGTGAAGAGAGGAGAGGAAAGGAGAGGAGAGGAAGAATGAGTTGAAGATGAATAAAGGAAGGTAGGAAGCAAAAAGAGAAGTTTAAAGAGGCATTGCAATTGCTATTGAGCCAAAAAAGAGGCTGTCAAAATGTGTGTGTGGGGAAGGGGGGCACAATAAATAGCGCAAAATGCGCAAACATAATTTAAAGACCACTTCCATCCAATCAGAATGGGAGCCAAGTCCCCTGACAGTGCATGGGAGCTCCCTTACATCTTGGTGGGTAAATAGCCTCATTCATCCCCTGTTTACATCATTCCTAATTTAAAACAAATCACATTAACAACACTCTCAGAAGCACCAGACTCCTGAGTACAATGCTCTGTTGGGAGGACAGAATAAAGAGATAATAGAGAAACACACAGAGAGAGAGAGACAGAAAGAGATGGGACATATAGTGAATATGCATTTCAAACCTTAGCATGGACACTGTGCACTGCCAAAACGCAATTAAATATCTTTGTTGCAGTGTTTATTGGAACGGATGAAAATAAATAGAATGAATCCAATAGGAGAGGGATTGTATTTTGGAACAAGCATGGGGACATTTAAATGCCTTTTAGTTAAAACTCAACTGTTTCTATTCAAGCTGCAGCTTGCAACACAACATCGCTACAAGTTAATGTAGAATTTAATACATTTTATTAAATTCATCCCCTGAGGCCTGTTTCTTGCTCTCCAACAGGAGGGAAGAGGGAAGAAAATATCAACAAGGCGGCAATCAATACTCTAATGTAGTCCTTCTCTGTGGAAGCTTGGCAACCCGTCCTTCCTATTGATGAGGTGAAGAACAGAATCTGCCCACCCATCCTTGATATTGTTTTGACGAGACACGTCCTTTGGCCAGCCGATAATGTTTGTATGAGAGGTTTTGGCTACAAAACAGCCCACATTTTAAGACAACACAATTTTGATGCAGACAATCACTGAATGCACTGTACACAACAGATTTGATTAAAAGTGAAAAAGAAAAAGCGGTGCGAGGGGTAAAAGTGACTCACTTGTTCTGTGGGGAGAATAGGAATACAGACCAGTCCTCTCTGCTCTCACACCAGTCTGGTTTGTACACTTCTAACATCTTCTCGATGCGGAAGCACAAGCTCTGCAACACACATAACACACATCATGGTATGCACACACACACACACACACACACACACACACACACACACACACACACACACACGTACACACAGAGGGCCCATACACCATGCACAATATAATCGCCTGTTTAGACTCTCTATTTAAATTATTTACGAAAGTGAAACAGCTCGGAGCATCCTCCAACATTACCATCTGTATAGCTCTCTCCCCCGCTGTCTAAATAGTCCTTTCTAATTAACCTTGTTTCTCTCATACACAGACTTGTTTACAATGAAAACAATGGGACTCCCACGAGGCCCAGGTGATAGGGAGTGCTTTATACAAACTACTTGAAAATCCTACACAGAGGCAGAGAGCGGCAGAGATTACTGCATGTGTAACATCTTGTACCTTAACAAAAAAAGCTAATGGTTTGGTTATTGGGAATCACAAGCTTAGATTGTGGTTCTTTGTTCTCTTTAGACACTTAAATACCGTCTCAAGGATGCTTATCTGAGTCTGTGTAATTGGTGTATCATAGGAAAGTTGTACTCCTCTTACTCACGAGGCTTTTTCTAATGCTATTACCGTTTAATTTCCTCCCACATGCACTAAACGGTAACTTACATATTCAATGTCATCGTCTAGGTCCTCCCGGTCCTTGCTGCGTGTGTTGACCTGCGGGAAGACGTCGGCCATCAGCTGACTCTGGGGGTTTGCCCCTGCAGCCTGCTCAGTGTGGTGTCTAGGAGGGAGCTGGAGAAGCTGAGACAGAGGAGTCTTCCCATTACAGTCTTGGTGTACCCCTCCTAAGACACCCAGACTGTCGAGCCCACCGCCACCACCACCACCACCACCTCCTCCAGCGACGACCATCCCCCCGGAGAAGCTCTTCTTCCTGTGGTGAGCATGGAGCGTCATGGGGGGCAGCGGGAGGTGTGGCAGCGGTGGAGGGAGCGGAGGTCCTGGGACCTGCAGCAAGTGGGGCAGTTCTAGTGATAGAGCTCTGCGGTCCCTCCTGGGTACAAAGTGTCCCGGTAGCACAGGATGAGGAAGGTGAAGAGAGTTTGGAGCAACAGCAGGAGGAGAGAGGAGAGACTCCTCCTCATCCTGGTGGACATGATGGAAGTGGCGGCGCGGTGATGAAGAGGCACGGGGACCCCGGATACGAAGACTTCCTCCGACTATTCCGCCAAGAGCCCCCAGACCGTAGCCATAGAAGGGCCTTGCAGAGGTGGGGGTGAAGGCTGGACTAGCGGAGGGAGACGAGGAGGAGCAGGGGCGGCATGCTCCCAGGCTGTTCCAGCTGGAACGCCGGGCCCACAAGGCCTGAGGCTGGGTAGGCAGTGAGCGACCCCAGTTGTGATAACTTCGACCTGAATACTGATAAAGAGAGGGAGAGGTTTGTTCCGTGCCCTGTCCTGTAATTCTGAGCTACACTCTGTCTAGATCGGCTCTGGCAGTCCGGATTACAAACAAAAATAAACAGAACCAATCCAATGACCACACACATCTCATTATAACAAATAACATAATAACATTGTTGCAGCAAGTGATTGTCCTTGTCAAAGATATTACCTATAAAATTACTTATATTTATACATTCTCAGTTTTTTTTTCCAACAGTCCTTTTTCACTTACCATTGCCCTCTGCTCCAAGTTGGCCCTACCAAGAGAAATAACACTGTTCTTCCTAGAGCCGAGAGCAAAGGTCAACCTCTCTCCTGGAAACAGACCATGGGGCAGTGCGGACAAGTCCAGGTGCCCATTTGGGGTTAGTGTAGAGATCTTTGGGTCTGTAAGAAAGAGGGGGTGGAGAGAAGAAGGAAAGGGACAAGTGGTGATAAAAGGAAGGAGGATGAGAGATAATATGGATGAGCAGGGAAAACAGTTCAAGACAAGAAGAAAGAATGAAATAAGCCCTTCCCACCTTCTGTTGCTGCCATGCAAACATAACTTGGCACACTCCATCACGTTACAACATAAAAGTCCTAAAACAATGTTATGGCCAGCTCAGAGAGGCAGAGGAAGGTTTAATTTACACTAAATCACCTTAGAGGAGCCAGAGAGGAGCTCATAATGATGAAAGAGAGGAATATCTGCCAGTGGTTTGTCCGCTCTCTAACATATATTTTAGTGGAATAGCTCTCCAGGAACGATCAACTTTCCAAATGCTGTTTTTTTTCCAGGTAAGCTGACATTTAATAAGGCCCATTTGGGTTCAGGAGGACTGTGATCAGACGTCCCCAGAGGCCTCCCTAATGTGCTGCTGAATGCTATTCTATACTGCATAATGCTTTTGCTGATTCCTGGTGAGTTGACTTTTGTTATGCCTACAGGGTGAAGAAGGGAGGGGGGGGGGAGGAGACGTGACATCTGGCATGCATTATTTAAAGCTGGTACAGCTTACATTTCAGGCAAGAAAAAGATGGTTAGAAATGTTTGCTGCGGAAATATGACAACAGGCAACGGTTTTAATGCCCAAGGCACAATGAAACAGCTGATAGCTTTCTGGAGTGCTGAATGGCTGGAGGCCTTAAAATGCGTATATGATGATACCCCTTTTACCAGTCAGACTGAAGTAGGCAAAGATGTGAAATAATTCTAGCAACAGTTTACAATTCTGCTGAAAGGTAGACAAAAGCCAGCGTGTTTGTATGGGAATAATAAAAGAGGTGAAGTTCAATTGTATTTACAATTATTTCAGTGGTGAGAAGAAAAATCAATCTTTATTAAACAATAAAGCTCCTAAAGGCATTTTAATACCTGAGAGATGCAGAGAGTCTTTCTGCTTATCATTCTCCTCAAAATTACAGGAAGACCTGTCATCATCCGAGTAAGAGCGGTTTGCATCACCCTGTATTGGGGAAAGAGGGAGAAAATGAACGGGTGAGAGAGAAAGAGAGACACAGGGGGGAAAGGAGAGGGATGGGGGAACACAGCAAGGAAGAGGAGACATGATGGAAGATAAAGGAAGAGTAAGGAGCAGAAAGTGGCTGAAAGTGTAGAAATAATGACCAATCACAAGCTAATTTAAATAGTAACCACCAATCATTCGTCCTCTCCTACTTACCAAACTATCTAATGGGCAATTTTCTCCCAAGCCCAGCTAGTATATTTTCACTCATCAAATCTGTCTCTAAAACACTGAGGTTCAATTTCAACCCATCGTATTCCTCATATATATATATACAGTATATATATATATATATATTTACAGTTTATGTGCACTAGTTTCTTTAACATATGACTGATTGTGTCACATTCTCAGCTTATAGCTAAAAAAAAAACCTAACTATATGACATGATTGCATAGCTTTTCCAATATCACATTTTGTTGTGTCTTTTGCAAAGTGCATACTGTCCAATGCCCTAAATTAGGATGTCTTACCTCAGCTTGGAAACCCTCAACCAAGATGGCAACCAGTAAATTGAAGAGCACATAGTTTCCAAATGTCATGAGAGCTACAAAGTAGAGAGCAGCACAGGGCGAGGTGGATGCCATCCCATTGTACAGCACCATGTTCCAGTCCTCCTGAGTCAGAATCTAAAGAAAATACAGTAAAATATATGATGAATTGATGATATGAAAATTTGTAATAATATACAGTACATACACACCCAAATGTCAATAGAGGTAGAAAAAATAAGCACCCATTTGACAGCACACTTAATCAAGTTGTGAAAAAAAAGTGTGTGTGTGTGTGTGTGTGTGTCTTTAACCTGAAAGACGGTGACAATGGCCCAGAGCAGAGAGTCAAAGTTCTTCCTGTCAGGCACTGTGTCTCCTGCCTCTGTCTTCAGACTGAACTTACAACCAAAGATATGCATCCCCAGAATACTGCAACACAAGAGGGGATTTGTCCAGTAATTCAGCCACACATGCTGTCATAGAATAAGGGTATGAAGAATTGAAGTATGCCATGGGCTCCATGACATACTTAAATGGCATCTGCAGACAATGTGAGCAATTATGGGATAGGCTTTAAAATAGACAAAGTAACAGAAATAGTATAAATTTAGAGATGATCAAAAGCTCTAGAGCACTAATGAACAAACATGTCCCCTTACAAACGCACACATAGATTTAAATGACACATATGGTATAAGCACATACTGTACACAAACATATTGTAAGACCATTACAATCTTCTATTTCCGTTTCATTCCAAGCTTTACTTTTCCGTCTTTCCCTATTTCTCTCCCTCCCGCTCCTTTTCTTCTACCTGCACCCATCTGTTTGCTGTAACCACAAGATTGTGAAACCCAGACAACTTATTCATCGCTGCGTTCTTTAGGGGTTCATGAGAGGTTTTAAAAGCCGAGTGGTAGCCGAGTGGTACTTTACTGCTCACTAAAAACTACAGTGGCTAGATGTAGAGGCCAAATGCTACTTGCTCAGTAGCATTAGCTAAAACCTCTGATGCCATCTGTCTTACTGCTGTGCTGCAGGGGTAAGGGAGCTGGTTGCAGGTACGCATTCACACAAACACACATGCACGTTAAGATGCAAGCATTACGCTGTTGTGGAACTCATATTTATCAAATACAAATGAGTGCACTTGCAACAAATGCAATAAATTATTAAAATAACAATAATTCTGTTAATACGATCTTCATTTTCAGTGATCACTAACGGAGGTGGAATTGGTGGGAAAACAGTAAGATGTGTGTTTGTGTGTGTGTTTGTGGTTGTGTGTGTGTGTGTGTGTGTGTGTGTGCTGTGGGAGGGTAACAAGATGAGAGTTCAGGTGAATGATTATGTTTTTGTTAATTGCAGTTTTCAGCATCTGCATCACAAAATGAATTTAGGTACAAAGTAAAAGCTGTATTGAGAATAATTTTGAAATATTAGGACAACTCTCCCTCTCTGTTACTTAGATTTCACAGTTGACATTGTGGAATGATTGTATGAGTCTTTACTGAATTCATGCAAAGCTAATGGTGCCTTGCCAACCATCTTTACAGTCAAAACTAAAGATATTCATATTCAATTTAAATCAAACTAATCTATCAATACGCCGTTAGAATTTGAGCTGACAGTTTATTAGTTATGTTTTTCTGTTATTATTGTTCTTTGGCCCGAGGCCTATCCGTCTAATTTAGTGGAAATTCAAAAGTTTAATGTAATCAAATATAATGCTGACAGACAGACGAACTACTTAAGGTGCTTATAACTTTCACGACAGAAGTAATCCTGGAGAAGGAGGCAGGTCAAAGAGAAAAGCCTTGAAACAGCTGAGATACAATTTGGCAAAAAATTAGGTGGAACTCCAATAATTCTAAGTTAATCCTATTATTTTGCACAAACTGTGGCCTGTGGCTATGTCTGCCTCCACCACGATCAACTACTATATTTGACTTAATCTGCTGATATTCTATCACTGCTTATTTTTTTATATTCAAAGGGTTGGAGCGGCAACAAAACAACCTGTCTTAGACTGTTAACTGTCAGGCACAGTACTGCACATTGCACATACAGGAAATACAGGCACGTACACACGTTCTCCTACGTCACAATTTTTGTTGACACTTTCCCACCCTCTCTGTGTCTTACTGGTTTCTGTTCAGAACTATATTCCACATAACTACATGCCCCCGTGCCCCTCTGTTACCTGAAGATGAAGATGAAGAGCATAAGCAGCATACAGAAAGTGGCCACGTTGTCCATAGTCTTCATTAGCACAACCAGCTGCCGCCTCAGAGCAGGCATGAACCTCACCAGCTTAATGACCCTCAGCAGCCTGAAGGTCCTCAGCACTGACAGACCGCCGTCTGCCTGACCGATGATCTCACACACACTGTATGTGTTGAGTTTGGTGGAAGTGTGTGTGTTAAACAGAGAGAGAAAGAGAGAAAGTGGAGAACACAATTTAAAGAAAAATGTAGAAATTGGTGGAGTAAAAGATTAGCAATGTTATGATCATGGAATGTAGGGAGAGGAAGATTTTTAAAAAAATCAATAAAAATCAATAGAAATGGGAAAGGCCAGATTAGAGAAAATTAGGGGATGAGTTGTACCTTAATACTGAATAAAACACTTTGTATAATCCATACTGGTTTGATAAGGAATACTGCTGCATTTTACACATTTTATCCCCACATTGTAGTTCATATATTAAACATTTGTCACATAAACAAGTGGTGCAGTTTAATGCAAAGGTTCACGGGGAACACACCAAAACAAATGGAAAATCTGATTGGAACAGTAGCTTTGTCTGTTAGAGATCAAAATTCGTCTTGAAACTCAAATAGATTAGATTACATGTTTGTACAAACGCTCTCGTTTAATTACAGTGGCATGATTTGAAGCTGTGAATCTAAGGCTCTCTGGTTTTGAGACAGTATTTGTAAAGATTATCTCACAATCTTTAAATGGCAGCACACTCCACCCGCTGACAACCTAACTTAACAATTGGCAAATGATTTTGTTTGCAGACCTGATGATGACAATGATGCCATCAAAGATGTTATAGGGGTTCCTCAGGTACTCAAAGAAGCCAAAAGCAGTCAGCTTTAGGATCATCTCCAGGGTGAACATGCTGGTGAAGACAATGTTGCAGATCTCCAGGACATTGGTCAGCTCCTCGGGCTGGGTGGAGGGGTCACAGAAACAGGAAGACAAAATGAAAATACCAAGTAAGATGTGGAAGACAGAGTCGGGCAAAGAGTGGTCGGCAAAATATAAGAGGGGTTTGAGCTGTAAGCATTCCAGGTTAAAAACAGGGCAATGATATCCACGGAGAGGCAGGTACAGACAAAGAGATAAAACACAGTTGATATTAAACCACTGCTTTGCAATCACCGCTGCCACAACAAAAGATGCTGGAGCCACTGCGAAAACAATTGTGTACGCATCACATTTCTCCGCCTGTGTTTAAAAAGGCTGTCACTCAAACTGTCAGTCACTTGAAAAGAAAATTCTTTCCTTCCTGGCAAATAAAATCAACACATACACCTTATCTTAGATGGGCGACAGACAGAGAGCAAGGGAAGAGACTGGAACACAGGCAAACAAATAGTGTTTTTGTCTTTTCTTTTGTTAGCACAGCTGTTTATGTAAAATTGTAAAGGAAAACTCACATTAGAAACAAACCAAAAAATCGGACAATGAGAAAGGGAATGGAGAGTATTCTCTGTGTAGCACATGGAGTCATATACTGGCTGAAGAGGGGAGCATGTTATCTGGAATTGGCAAAGGAAAACATATATATATGTTTATGAACAAAACACAAAAGAAACAAACACACACACGCTCCAGTCAATCTCGGATTTATTTCCATTTGTTTGTGTGTTGTGTGTTGTGTGTGTGTGTGTGTGTGCACAAGCAGACTGGCTTACTGACTGCGTTCTTTGTGTGAGTGAATGTGTGTTATGCACAATATGGATCAGATGCCTTCTCAGATACCCCCTGTGAATTTCAGTTTCAAAGCCGGTGGAGGAATAGCCAGCTCGCCCTGCCAAAGTTAGCAAACCATGTCAGAGGAAAACACACTATCAGCCTTCCCCCTCCTCTAATCCGCTTTTTCTCCCGATCTATCTCCATCCCCCTAAGTTCTCTGTCCCCTTTTTTTCAGTCTCATTATCAGGCAGACACATCTCTACCCAATCAATATCTTCCTGTCGTTCAAAGGAGGAAGAACGGTTGAGGAAGAACCCGCCTGAAGGAGAGGGTAACCGAGGAGCGAGCAAAGGGATTGTTTGGAGGTAGATGATGACATGAGGGAGGAGAGCAGAGGGGAATACTCGATTAGAGGTGAGAAAGAGTAAGAATGATTCACGGGGGTTGGAGACTCGTTTGAGCTTGGTACAGTAGCTGGAAGCTGGACCAATCTGTGGACTACAGGGTAGCTTAAACGATGACATTACTCACCACTTTTAAACAATGTAGAAATCACTAAACATATGATAAAATAAAATATGAATGTGTTGTATTAGAAGAAAGGGAATGTAGGGATAAATGGAGTTTCATCCCTCAGGAGTTATCTTTCACCTTGACCTATGGGCAGAACTGACTCACTAGTCGTAAGGACAAACACAGGATATGAGATGTATTGCTATTGACAGAACCATCACAGCTCTTGACACCACAGGTTAAATCAGACAAAATACCATCAATCCTCCCTCTCCTTTCTGCTTTTCTCCTTCTTGTCATTTCCTAACCCTGTTTCTCCTCATGTCATTGTACCTGTGTTCTTGAATAATATTGTATCCTCCCATACAAATATCCTCTCCCTGTTTCTTTTTTGTATGCCTTCAGTCAGTGTGTGAATGTTGCTTGACTATGAATGCATGAGCTGCAACTTCCAAGCCTGAATTCCGATGTGCCAATTCATTTTCCACACAGAGATGTCCAGACACAAGACACACATAACATGAATGCAAATAGCAGCTCATCTTTAAACTTGCTAACGTGTAACATCATTCGATGACTTAGTGAGTAAAAATCAAACATAAATATTTGATAGTCAAAAGATCACAAATGAAAATTACAAGGCCATATACACAGAGCAACATTTCTTTTTTTTATTTGAAACCACACACTTGACATGAACATTTCCCCTAAGCAAGGTGTGGTGTGAGTAAAGCAACTCTGTGGTTAGTCAGTTTTCGAGGAGAAGCACATCAGCTTCAGAGTTCCTGTTTTAGAACACAATTGCAAGACGGAAGACTTTTTTTTACTGCCAAGCAAAAACCCACTTGTATCACTGCTTCTGTGTCAGCCTGTGGAAGGAGGAAGAGACAGACTCAAGAGACAGACAGACAAAGCGTCTGCGAGTGTGTGCATGCAAATGTGTTCGTGTGTTTCTGCAAACGTGCCTTCTTTGAAACGCACACACACACACACACACACACACACACACACACACACACATAATCACACAGGGAATTGAGCTGGAAACTGCTGTGTAACGGGAGTCTGCCTCGCTCTTCCCATCTCACTCGTCTCCTCCTCTTCCTTTCCCCCTCCCCACAACCCTCGTTTTATTTTTAGAGTCTTCAGAGATGAGAGAAAGCAACTACTCTGTACGCTGTCAAAGAGTGCGTGGGCGGATAAGAGAGAGAGAGAGAGAGAGAAGTGGGGAGACGGAGGTTGAAACTGAGGGAGGTAAAAGAGAGTCAGACAGTAGAGACACTTGGGGTAAGGAGGGAAGGACGGAAGGGAGGGAGACAGCGAGGAACAAAGGAGCGAGTGGGGAAAGGAACATGCAAAGGAAAGGTGCACAGAGGGATTCATGGAGAAAATAAGGGCAGAGAAGTGGAAGTAAAATTAGCAAGGGAGGGAATATAATGGCATGAGTTGAGAGGGAGAAATTAGGGAAAAAGAAAAAGCTCTTTGATGTAACAGCTTGTGTATGTACCTGCATGAGTTTCTGTTGGTGCGTACACACAAATATAAAAAGATATTTGTCTATGTGCTGCACACACTGGACACATATGGATGTGTGTTTATGTGTGCACACATGTGTTTGTGTCCATGCGTGCATGTGCAATGTTGGCAGGCTTCTCCCACTCTCGCTCTCAGACACCTGCCTTGTCTGTCTCTGAGGAGCCTGGCCGATGTTAAAAGCCAGCTCGGTTTTGTCTGCCGCTAGGCTAAATGTTTACACCTCTGTCAGGAAATGGCATGGCAGTGATGCTCCACTTCCACACACATCCTTCTGAATGTCATCTGCTATTATGATATTTCTAGTAGCAATGCTTCATCAGCAGTGATAGTGGTTTTATCTGCTGAGGCTGAGGTAATACGTGGGAGTGAGAAATGATTACGCTAACCAATCTATTTGCACTGTAGTACATCAGTCTAAAGGAATAAAGGCAATGCATTTGTTGAGGCAATATCCAAAACATTCACTATCTTTGGCCAATTACAGGTATCTGAAATCAGTTCTCAAACACAGTATACCCCTCTCTGGTAGTAGTTTAAAAATAAAAGGCCTCTCTTCAGTAAATGGCGTATTGTAACTGCATTAAAAGTGTCGTAACAATGTTTTTGTGATAGAATAAACAATATCATCTTACCTGGTTATGATGCTCGATGCCCATACTGATAGTGTTGATGAGAATCGCGATCATTATGCCCCTGCTGAAGTACTTGCTCTCTACAATGCCCCAAAGTTTCCTCCTCATATCATTCCAAATGTCTTTACAATGTCCAAAGCATGTCCTTTTCTTCTTCTTCTCTCCATCTCCCCTCTCCTCCAGATGGTTCTCATCCTTGCCCGTCTCTTTCACTGCATCCTCCTCATGTTCCTCCCCGTTGGCAGAGTCTCCCACCGCCCTCGCCCCCTCTTTCAGTGATAATGCACATATAGGGCAGTCCTCAGGGTTCTGAGGGACGGCCAGACTGATGGAGTTAGCAAGTGGCTGAGAGCCGTTGTCTTGCTTGTTTTGGTGCGGACATTGTGGTGCTGGAGAGATGGGAATACAAATTTAAAAAAGACTATATGTGCACTTTAACTCATGATTCAGGTGTTCTTTTGCGATGCAAAATATACAGGATGCGAGCATTTGTAATTGTTGCAAAAGTTTCAAAATTGTATTTTGAACAGGACAGTGCAAGCTGACGATTGTAGTCACACCTAGTTGGTGGCCATACCATATTTTGTTTAACTTACCATCCATTATGTGGGCGTGAATTACACGATCATGTCAGGTTGTCACAATGTTTTTTCAAGTAACTAAAACATATTCAACTTATACTGTTAAACAATTACATATGTTGACTGAAATTAAAATGTAAAATGTCACATACGACATATTCACATGTCATTTGCTGAGGCCCTCCTACTCACTTTTCGGGTGCCTGGAATGATGCCGCTCTCCGTTCACGTTCCCTCCACCACGCCTGTTACCCCTGCCTAGTCCAGCTGGCGGGGGTTTGCCCCTCAGCGTGTAGTAGAGCGCCGCCGATCTCCTCTTAGCCTTGCGGAGGACGTGGCATACCAGCTGGAAGATCTCCTCGTAGCAATCTCCTGGCTCAGCCATGCTGGCCAGGGTGGAGGATGACAGGCACTGTGCCCTTTGCTCCTGCATCAGCTGGTGTTCCCGCTGTTTGGTCTCCGAGAACTGGGTGGCGATAACCACCAGGCACAGGTTGATCATGAAGAATGACCCAATCTGGATGGATGTGGAAGAAGGAACAAAAAGTTACAAACTGTTTGCAGGTGGGACTTGTTGGTCGAGTCAAGATGAGCAATACATGAAGTGAGATAAAGCGAGTGCAAACAATGGAAAATTACTGCAGGGAAAAAGAGCTACTATCTAGCCCGAAGAATGACTTGTTCTGTAGAAAAGAAAGTTAGTAAAGAGTAAGTGCAGAAATCAAGATTTAACAAACCCAGAGGCAACCCTAACTAAAACAATAAGTACCGGTGCAGTGTCTTAAATAATCAGACTTTGGCTAAAGCAGATATTGCTCATTTAAGAAACATGAAATATATATTTGTGATTTCCCAGTGGTAAACACAGACTTCAAGCTCTCGCACTGGCCGATTCTAACAATGTGTGCCAATCCCCCTGGAGAAATGATAGGACACATGTTAAAGGTCTGGCTTCCCACCAAACCGAGGCTGATTGGAGCAGACGGACAGAGCCACCACCCCAAAGCACAGTTCAGCGTCCAGCTATCTTACTCTTCTTTCATTCTCTAACTTGACTTAACTTTTCCTCCCACCTCTACTCCAACTCAATATCTTTCTTTACTTTTCTCCCATGCTGCAAAATGCTTCTAACGAACATTTCTTGACCCATCACTACATCTATATTTGTGAATCTTTTATTTCCAAAAAATAGCTTTTATTTTCTTAAAATAAGTCAAAGTGAGGGTTGGGGGGATAGTAGCAGAGAGGAGATGGGGTGCATCGTGGCTGACCCTTTTAGTGGCAGTAATGGGAATCACTACAGGACAGCTGAAATTACTTTTATTGGACTACTCTGAGCTGGATATGGAACAATGGTTAGATCAATATTCGCTAATGCCGAACAACTCAAAAAACAGACTGCTGGATGGATAGGGCAGCTTGTAGCAGAGTCTCAGTTTTGTTCATTACAAATCCAAACATGTTTCGCTGTTTCTCCTCGGACAAAGCTCTCAAGCTGACACATATTGAGAACACACACAGACTCCCATATACACCTACAAGGCCAAAACATCTGGAGCTGGAACACTTAATAAAACATGCACAGATATAAAAATCCAAACTTAATGACCATCCCCCTATAGACTTTCATCCAGAATGATCAAAGATGCAGGGCGAGGACTGGAGAAGCTGGGAGGAATAAAAAAAGAGGAGCGACTACAGAGATAGAGAGAGGAAACATAGCAGGGAGGAAGAAAGGGAGGAGAGATGCCCATCTGTGTCCTTTGGGTCAAAGCAGGTCTGCAGGTGTGTGGGCCTTTGATTTCCCTCCAGGCTTGCTTCTGTGTGTGTGTGTGTGTGTGTGTGTGTGTGTGTGTGTGTGTATGTGTCTACAGTATTCTGTGATTCTGATCAGTAGACAGCTTTGCGCATAATCAGGGAGGGCAGTCCAATATCACGCATTCAGATGATCACTGCATTATGCATGCATGCAAACACACACACGTACGTTCTCACTCACACAGACAGACAAAAGCATGTGTGATCACACACTCGCATACACAAATTAAGATGGCAGGCCTACTTTACAACGGATTGCATGTGTCGAAATGATTCCATACAGCAGCCGTCACATACATTTATGTGTATACATATTCTCTCTTTCACACACACACACAAACACCTCACTGAGCTGTAAGTCACTTTAATCCATTTACTCACACTCTTCAATGTGACACCAATAAAGACTCTTAGGTTGCGCACTTGACAGTATATATTAAGTATCGAGCAGATAGAGTTGAGACTCTGTTTGACACCGTGGAGGTCAACCTGAGTTTTGTATCTGGGAACAAGAGCTTACAGGATCAACTAACAAGCTTAAAGCGCACGGTACTCTAACTTCATAATGACAAAACACCTGCACAGAAAGAAACAGAATAACTACAAAACGATAGAACGAGAGAGTCAAGGTGACCCTCACTGTGTGAATAACACCTTTGGGACTCATGGAAGTGCCTGACTGAAAACTTCTTACAGTATCAGCAACACTTCTATGGCATCCCTTAGGACCTTTGACTACAAGTTGCCGAAACAGACTGGAGCATTTGTGTCAATCAATCATGTACCACAAAGGCAGCAGTGTGTTTGCCTGGTTGTCAGCTCTTGAGCTCTGTATATTGAACCTCTTCGGTCAGCACTCACAGCCTAAATGTAACAAACACAAAGTTTGACTTCAGATTAGGATGCAATCAGCTGTTCAGTTCAATTGTATGTATTCTGCGCTGGATATTGCTATGACTGAAGTATCGGGCTAAACAACACAGGTCATGAGATTGTGATCAATGGAGCAGCATAAACCAGGCATAAGTGATTACACTGTGACTCCATGTCAGCTATCTTTGGGTGCCAAAATGTGTTTACACTTGGAATGACACCCTCAGGTCAGATCTGCCAAAGAAGGGATGAAATTTACAGCTGCAGGCACGATGCCAATGATCTCCACAGCCTAATAAGCACTATGTTGTGATGACGAAGTCTGTGGGGATTCTGTTTAAGTGTGGTTCCTTTTCATTATATTCTAGTGTGGAAAACATTGAGTGAGCTTGTGACTGATTGGTGTATTCACTCCATTCATTAACTCTCACTTGTCTTTCTTCAACATCATTTTGCAGTTCTCCTCGCACCTCATTTCTTCTCTGGTATTTTCACCCGCTGGTGCGAAACCTCTGGGACTTTTATTTTACGTCTGCTGCCACAGAGTGACTCAATGCAGGTTTTGCAGACAGCCAATAGCATGTAAATGCGAATTAAAGAAACTTTATTGTCCCACCATCTGAGATGGCACACAAAAAGCTGATCTAGCTCTTACACACACAGTGTGCATTACTTTTCTCTTTTGGATATACATTTTCTCGTCCCCTTCAACTGTCCTTCCTTCTCTTCTCCCCCTTTTTTCCTACTCATCACCAAAGATAAATTACATAACATTCCCCTCTTTTCTTCAGACATTGATTGTATACAGTCCTTTATGTCTATTATTATGTTAAGTCTATTAACACTTCTATCCGCTTCTCAGGAAATATCCTCATTCAATTTATCGATGGCAGGAGTCCACCTATATTGGAAATGTTATACGGGGTTTTCATCTCCAGATTGTCTAATTACAGTTACACTTCATTATTTATTTTGCTATTTTAAAATCATCAGAACATACTGTACACTAGATGTGTCAGCTGGTAGGGATATAGCGTACTAATTTAACAATACAAATAAATGTAGTAATGAATTTTACTTACAATGATGAGTAAAATGAAGTAGATGAAGTTGTAGAAGGAATGGGCATCCATTACATAATACATGATCTCCACCCAGCCCTCCAGAGTGATCACCTGCATTAGGAGGAAAGATTATTTTCAGTGTTGAGAAACAAATAACAACAACAAAAAAGGCTCGCTCAGCTGAAAGAACAGTATTGCAAACTTGTGCAGCAGTCAAATAATACAAAATGTTGAATTGGTGTTTAAGTGAATCAAATTTATTTAATTATTTTGAGAAGAATATTTTTCAAGAGCCCAAAAAGCATCTTGTGTTCAAAAGCACTTATTTGATCGAAATAGCGTCAGCCTTTTTAACAAGCACTATTGTTGGAATCTAATCTTTTAATAACTTTAAAATCCATCTAAAAAAAAGATATTTATTTAGATTTATCATATTACAAGATCAGCAGCCCAACCTCACCAGTCTACAAACTCATATGGACCATACCTGAAAAATTACGATCCAGGCGTAGACAATGTTATCAAAGTTGATGGCACCTTTGTGGGGGTTAGTACTTCCTGTGTGGCATCGAGTGTAGTACTGGTTCCAGTTGATGCACAGACCCACTGCTTCCCCAGCACCACTACCGTTGGCCAGCGGCTCAGGACTCAAACCCAGAGCCTGTCTGTGGAGTGCGTCCTCCCTGTCCAGGCAGCATGTGCGTCCTCCTTCGCGCCTCGCCGGCACATCAGCACACGACATAATTCCATTGTCAGATGCCAGGGAGCAGATGAAGGGGCGTTCGTCATTCTCATCTGGCTGGTAGTACGGAGCAGGCAGGGTCATACCTGAAGAGCTGGGGTCAGAACAACGTGAGAAACTAAGTTTGTTGGTCATGGAATCAAATCTGTATACATAATATAGTACATAATATATTAGTATTTCATGAGGATGTCAGAGAAGAATGTGAAGTATTCAACCAAACCTGTGGGATAATTGCATCATTGGGTGAACAAAGAAATGCAAACAAATATATATATATATTTGTTCTCTCCATCTCAGTCTAATTTAAAAACATAAACACACATACACGAGAAAGAAGAAGATCCAGAAGCTGCTGACCTTACTAGACTAATAAATTAATCAGCATGGAGGTGTAAAAGATACAGTACATGTTTTTGAGAGAAAAACCTGACCCAGCAGTGAACTAACGAACACCGCTTAAAGGCGTGCTGACAGGTGTGGTAAGCAGGGGGTGAGGTCATGACGTTGGCAAAATGAGTGGCTTGAGGAGAAATCAAGCAGCACCTAAGACATCCCCTTCCATTACATAGAGTCCTCTATCAGCTGGGAAAAGAAAAGTATGTTTCAGATTGCCACTTTAAATAAGCAACCTAAAGTTTTACAGCAGACATTGTTGTTCAGAGTTTATTAACTACTTTATTAAACTTTGTTAGTCAGAGAACTAGATATTGTTTTGTTTTTCCCCTGGTTGGAAGGGTTGGAACTAATACATCCATTCTCAAAAACCCAGAGGAGCCCTGATGCCAGCGTTTCAAACATCTATCAATGCATCAAAAGAATTATTTTGCACCACTTACCATATATTGAAACCTTTGCCTTCAATGTTCTCTTAGAACTACTCAAACAAGACGTAAAGAACTGCACTCTTTTGCAGCCATTCTAGCAAATACTACAAGTGCTTTACAACGGGTTGTTAAATGCTCCTCCAACACTGTAAAATGCAATGGGTTCACAAGTGAAGGATGTTAAGGAGTACCACGAGGTCACTGGAGGGTAGCTCCATAGTAACATATGATTTGTAATCCCATCATTGTGTTGTTCTTATTCTAAACAGGCCATTCGCTCTTCATGTATCTGTATGCTTGTGGGATGTCCTGATACAGAAGCAGCTGTATGATTTGTAGTCAAAGGTACAGGCAAAACAGAAATGGTATTTACTGAGCTAACTAGCCAATTGACAAGCACATCATTGGAGATGAGTATGTTAAGCACCAGATAACCGATTGTTTAATCATGTAAACTAAGTCATGTGGAAACTGTATGTGAGAGTGTGTGTGTGCCCTCGCATTAAATCAGCAGAAAAACAGATTACACTTTCATGCATTGACACCTATATTACACACATACACACCGTCACTGAACTCATTCGCTCCCTGTACGCGCCCCTCGTGACTGAGTGAGTGAGTGAGTGTCTGATTCCTGCCAAACTTTAATGACACACATCTCCAAACTCTGAGTCTAACTGATTGCCACCATCTGAAGCACCTCATCATTTCCTGACATAGCTCTCATACCTCTCAGTTTTAATGGAAGCATGCCAAAGAGTCTGTCTTTCACTTCATATCCAGGGGACTCAGGCGTATTTGCCTCTGTGGATATATTTAAAGGGACAGTTGGCTACCGTTGATTAAGTTATGAGCTGATGGGGCCATTGTGAGTATATAGACACATTTGATTACAAATACCAATAAACAGAAAAATAAATAAATTAAGCATTCAAAGCTCTCTTGCCTCCAAGAAAACAACATTAATAACATGTTAAATAAAAGCAATCGATTGGAAGTGAAATCATTTAAAGAGAAATAGCAATAAGCAAACACAAATGACATTAAACCAATGCAAAATTTAGGGAAAACCAACACTGACTGAGCCAGTCAGCAAGCCCTATTAGGTGTGTGTGTGAGATCAGACATAACTAAAGAAAATGACAGCATGGTGTGGATGCTCATACCAAGGTCTGGGCATGGGGAGGACAAAAATAGACCCTCTCCATCAGCAGGCCCATTACTGAACACACACATTCAGGGTCACTCAACCTACCGTATTTACTCATTGCACTGTCTCTGTCTCACACTTCCGCCCTCCTTTTGCTGTCTTTCTATTGTTTTTCCTCCCATTTTCTCCCAGTTTCTCACTACACACCAGTCTCCTCTCTCATTTTCTATTTTTGTACACAGGGGGAGACTTACCAGGAAAAGAGTGGCTAAGGGCAAATCATATTTAATCCACACACCTGCACAACCACAGATGCTTCCACTCTGCTGCTTACCCTTATATACTCACATACACTTCAAGCTCATGCATACATATACGCAATACAACCTTGGCTTATAGTGCATTTAACACCTGAACTCCTTTACTCCATCTTTATGCTCCTATGTTTGTCTCCTCTTCTTAAATGTTTGTAACATTTTTCTCTCTTTTTTCCTCTCCTTTGCTCTCCCTTTCAGTCCCCTCTCCCTCTCTTTCTGATTGTCCCTACTCCCCTCCTCTCTCTCATTTTCACTCATCTCCCCCATTCGCTGTCTCTGCAATTTTCTAATTTCCAATTTTCCCTCCCCTGTCTCCCCCAGTCAATAGCGGGATAGATACTGCTGACATACATACGAGGTGATTTTCTCCTTTTACCTCAACAGAAACCCCACACATGCATGCACACTAATTCCAGGATCGATAGTAACAGTGGACACATCAAGCTATACCACTCCCCATTGAGAGTGGCTTAGCAACCAGGCATTGATTGGCAAAGTTTGCAGGTATGCACTGAGACACACTGACTTACAGCACAGTTTATGCAATTCAATGGAGGACAGAAGGGACTGACAACAGAGATGGACGTGAAATAAAAAAGAGAAACGTTGTCAAGTGCGCTACATCGGAGGAAGGGATTACGACTTAGAGCCAGGAAGAGAGAAAGCGAGAGAGGGGGGCCCTGTCAGAGTAGTGGAGCATGAATGAAGCCTGTTGCCCCCCTGCCGGTGACTTGGCATCACACAGCATGGCACAGCAAAACCTGGCATCACACTGAGAACACACCTGCCAATGGAGAGCGAAACGAAGGGAGGGATCAAGGCTACATTGTAGCAGAAAAAAGAGACAGTTTCCAGGAATCATATTAAATGAGACTCTGGGACAGTTGGGAGGGGAAGGTGGCATGGCACAAAGGAGAACACACCATATAAAAAAGATATAGTAAGGGGGGCTAAGGAGGAAAAGCAGAGACCAACATGCATGAATCTTCTTAGCGCATGGGACAAGCTTCACTTTATGATAAAAATGGCTGTTGAAGTGCCGTTGGCTTCCACTGTGTGGCCACTAGTGTACGATATGTTTTGAAATGTGGAAGCTCAGAGGTGTGAATGTGTCTCCACAACAAATCGCCCTGGCTCTCCATGTATTTGCAGAAATAAATAAGGATTAGAGGTAGTCGAAAGGAACTGTTAGAGGGAAACAGGCGGCCTGATTGGAAACAAAAAAAAAAAAAAAAAAAAGGATAAAGCTCAAAGTAAAAATAAGGCAGAATAAAGCATGCAAAGAGAAAGGTAGAGATCAAAAGAGCAAGGGTGTAAAATGGCAAAGTGAATGCTGCACTTGACTGCGACACTCAGCCCACTCTATTATAACCCCTCAGAGCGCTAACGTTAGCCCTTTATTTAGCATAACAGCCCTCAAGCACTATCTCACTACAAGCTTTCTAATTAAGCACTCAAGCACCCTGACAAATCTGCATAATGTGTTAGTAAAATGCTCTAAAATAATATGCAAAATAATACTTTGATTAAATAACGATGTTTTCTAACGCTGGACAACAACATTGTAGTTGTCTACTGATCCTCCTGGTCAAAACTGTCTTTTTGCTCTACGCCATGTAGAAAAGTCAAAGTGGAGTCGTAATCATTATATCACCCTTTAGCCCAGTGACGATAAATGTAGAAAACATTGACTTAAGTAACCATGTGAAGTGATTACTGAGGTTGTTACGGTTAATGGCGCCCCTCAAGTTTAAGGTGAGGACAAAGCAGGCAGGAGTGTGCCAGCTAACAGACACGTGTCCTGTTTCATCTGGCTATAAGATCTGTCATTACGCTGTGTCAGCACAACCTGAGACAGTGCACAGAAAGGACAGAGTAGTATACATGGCTTTATGTACATATTCGAACAAACACATCAGGGGCCTTTCTAGCCAGCTGATGCCAGCATAAAAAAAGGAAACTGAGAGAACGCGATAAAATCAAACACTCCTGAATACTGGTGAATGTCACTCACACACAGTAGGCGATGCTGTCATGTAGGCTCATGAATATGGAGGAATGCAGCTGGAATCTAATCACGTTCTTAGTTGCAAACTGGGAAAAACTGTACTCTTACTGTTGCTTAGAAGCGTGAGAGAGAGATGGAAAGAGGAATAGGTTGAACCGCTGGAAGACAGAGTTATGCTAATGTGGTTAGAAAAGTAAAATACATAACATCTTGAACGAAATCCATGTGAAAAGGAAAACTATCAGGTATAACAAGGTGGTATGCTCATACGCGAACTGCACAAACTCACCATTTTACTGTACATTCAATATATAATTTTCAATATACGTACCATTCCGTAATTACTTTTTTTTTCAATTTCACGAGTATGACCGATGGAAGGTAGAAGAATGGGAAGCGTACAGGTGAGGTTTGAGGGCAGGGCCACATCTTCTTTCCCTTATCACCATTTTCAATTTGTAACACAAAGGCATTGGCATAACACACACACACACACACACACACACACACACACACACACACACACACACACACACACACACACACATCTACAGTGTTTTACTTACAGGTTGAAGTTCTCCTCCAGGTAGCAGCGGTTCCTCAGTAGACCCGCCCACAGCTGCACACCGATGATGCCGAAGATGAAGAAGACGAAGAAGCAGAGCAGCAGCACATTGCCTAGCATGGGTAGAGTGTCTAGCAGCAGGTTCACCAGGATGCGCATACCTGTGTGTTTCAGCAGGTCAATCAATCAATCCAAAGATAGATTACATGCTTACACCATTAAATATTTGCATATAGATTGCTTTGTTGCACAACTTCTCTTGGGTATGTGGACCATACTGTAGGTCTATTCACACTAAACCTACAGTTACAACTAAAACAAAAAAGGGCTTTGATAACATTCTGAATCCAGCATGTGGTAAGGTTTAGGCTACTAAAACATTTTGTTTCGGGGAAAATCCTGTTTTTGGTTAAATATTGAATAAAGTAAGCTTCAAATCAGTCTGGACTTTCAAATTGAACCAAGACCAGTATCATTCACCAACCATAACCAAATTCTCTGATTATTCTAAACATCATTCTTTAGTGGCAGATATTATGGGGAGAAAAAAACCCATTAATAAATATTTTGCGATTTTCCAGACATGTTTGTTAAAACAACATTGCCACTCAGTGAATTGGTAGCCGGATGGTTCTAACCTCTTCACTGTCAACTGTGCAATAAAGGCAAAAATGCAAAAATAATCTTTAAAAAAGATAAAGTTCCCTCATTATATCGACAAAAATGTGTAATCCGGGTGGTATTACATTCCCTTTAAAACATTTGCTGATGCAGTTTAAAAGCATTTGAACATAATTTCTCGACCACCATTTTAAAGCATTCCCGACATTTTTGGGCATTCGTTTGAGACATCTGCAGCTGTTTAAATTCTGCTAATGACTGCAGACTGACTTGAAAGTATGCTAACTACAGTCCACCTAATAAACGGGCTACATGAGGTCTCATTCATGATTAGATGAACCCTAATTGCAGAAATACAAGCATGTCCCCTGTTGAACTCCAATGACGTCATCCCCTGTGGATATGAACATAATGACGGCTGATTGGACTACAAAGAAAGAGCGAGGTGAAACCCACTGATGAGATCACAGCAACCCCGTACTGACACCTGAGAGAGGTGTGTGTGTGTGTGTGTGTTTTGGTGTTACTACGAGTGTGACTCTGTGGATGTCTCTAATTATCTGATGTGTGTGTGTGTGTTTTCCAATGCCATACTGGGATTCGTGAATAACAACTCAACAGTAGGTTAATGTGTCATAAACACAACAGTGCATCTAAATTGCCAACAGACTGAATGACAGGAGAGAAGCTGAGAGAGAGAGAGAGAGAGCGAGAGAGAGCTGATGATGTACACATTTTTAGACAACTTGTAGACAATTTTTACAAAGATGCAAATACCTGAAATTCATGCACCACACACAAACACAAAACCATGTAAAAACAATCGCTAGCAGTGAAAAGAAGTTCCCACCGTTCCCTCAGTGCTAATCAATGCTGTCACTCCCCTCTGTGATCATGTCAGTGTGCTCATATTTAGAGGCTCATTCATCAAATCATCATGTGTGTGTTAGGCTCGTGCCGATTGGCGATCAGATTGAATATCGACGATTGAAGGCACGATTGTTGTTTACGCTGCTATTAAGGCATTTTTTAACTAACTTACAATCAGAATCTGCATTTACAGATGTTTCTGGTAGCGCCAGTTTACTGTCTCTTTTCCATGGATCTGACACCACACATTTCTGCCTGCTCACCAAAACGTTGCTCTGCGCTCCTTAAGAGTAGTTACCGTTGTGGATATGATTTGGATTGTGATGTTAAAGATAAGATTACAATGTTAGACTGGGCATGATGCCATGATATTGACCCATGGCGATCGGATCATCTATTGGATTATATGAAAATCAAACGCCAACCCTTGTGTGGGTGTGTGTATCTGTATCTGTAGAATTAATTGATTTTGATTAGATACTGTTCCTAAAACATTTTCAGGTGATGTGAAAAGTGGTCAAAGTGTAATATGCACCTCACGCCAAACTCTTATAATAATGCTTTTTTTAAGGGCAAGTTCAATCCTGCCTGTGGCCAGTTGACCGAAATTTGAGAATCCAGGAAAAAGAGGAAAGAAACAGGTTTTTTTTCTTGAGTCGAGTATGCACCAGTGTTCCTCCTCTGGCTAATTTGTCTCCCTCCTGTGGCTAATTTGTCTCGTCAACTGGTATTAAATGGAGAGCAGTAGCGTCGCTGTGTATGTGTCTCTGGTGGCGGCTGGAGGCGAGTCTAAATGTGTTTGTTCCCCGGGGTCCTTGTCATTAGGCCACTATTCCATTAGGCCTAATTGGGTGAAGAGAGGGAGAGACGGATGGAGAGGGAGAGAGGGAGAACAAGAATGAGACACTGCCCGAGGGTGTGCCAAAAAATAGGGAGTGCCAAAATAAGAAATAAAAGCAGGAAAGAACAAAGAGAAAGAGAAAAGGCTACATTCAAACAAAACACAAACATTAAAAGGGAGGAAAGCAAACAAAAGTACGCAGAGAGAAAAGAAACAGTATGGTATCACACAAATCAATCTTTTTTTCTTTGCCTTCTTTTTCTCTCATTCTCTTGCCCCTTCACTACCTGCCTCCATCTCTCGCCTCGACGAGTGACTACACCAGTTTGCCAGCTCCTGCTGTTTTCAGATAAAGATGGATGCCTCCCCTTACATCCCAATGGAAACACATTTACAGTTATCTGCCGGTGCTATTTACTAAACCAGGAGAATTCTCTTCTTTTCTCTTCCTCCTAACACTAGTTTCTACAGTGTTGTGTTTTCCCACTCCATTCTGGCTAACACTCCCTCTAACTCGCAACATTTTCACCAAGAAAATAAGTCTAACACAACAAAACACACATACACAGAGAGAGAGAAAGAGAGAGAGAGAGAGAGAGAGAGACACACAGTGCAGGGCTATTATCTGTCATTTTGTTGGAGGGTTACAAATTGAGGTGTGTGAGGGGTCAGGATGTGCTCATCCTCCCTGTGTATCTGTGGGCAAAGTAACGATCCGACAAAACAAGGAACAAATAGCTTTAGCCCCATGCTTCCTAACCCCTAATGGGGTCACTGATATGGGGACGGAATCAGGCAACCACACACTCGTGCAGCTTTTCAGCTTACTGATCATCAGCTGCTGTGGCTTTCTTAAATATTGGGCTGAGTAGGTTCCTTGTCAATGGCTCCAACACTTCGGAGCGTGTGAAAAATTGAAATCAATTCCAGCTCTGAAGACAAGCAGCTTTTTCAGGTAATCACACGGAGTATAAAGAATCTCCCATGATTGGACAATTACGTGGTGAGCAAAAATCAGTACGAATTTGCTCTAGGAAAAAAAAACACTGTAATTTTGGATGTGTCTCAAAGGTCTGTATTTAAGGCGAGACACCCCAGGTGAAAATGGTAAAAAGATTAACTAATAGATATCACCATGAAACTTCCACAGTTGATTTCTTTTTTTCCATCACAAGCTTATGAAATGTTATGTTTAAATATCTGTCCTGAACAGAAGTATGCATATTGACTAAAGCCAAGTACAAATATATTGTTTCATTTTGCTGGCATGTTAGAATCACAGGGTTTACAGAGGGGGTGTTGGATATCTCTTTGCATCACTCAATAGATCAGAAAATACTGTCAACAGCCAGAAGAAAAAAATAATAAAAAAGTTCTATAAATCAGTCTATGAATGATGTATGAACAAACCCATCTGTAAAAACCTTCAGAATATACTTAGATATGAATGAAAGTTTGGTGTATGTAAGTGCTACTGAAGTGTGAGACCATGTATAAAAGTCCATACTTTTTGCAAGACACTACAGCTGAATATGTTAAACATCTTTAACTAATAGATATCACCATGCAACTTTCCAAGTTGATTACTGACATTAAGACGATCTTTTTAATTGATGTTTAAATATGCAAATGAGGCATTATCTATTGCTGACTATTCGTAAAATTGAGGAGAAATCTACAGACGTAAATAGACAAAATAGTGAAATAAACATTGAAGCGTGTTTTTTGGATGTTTTCTTTCCTCTAGTCTGAAAGAAGACATTGGTTGGTCAATCTCAAAATTGACCAATGCATGAAAACCTATTCCTTTGCCTGTTTCGCCTTAAAAACATGAGAGAAAGATGTTCAGAGGGAGGCGTTGAAAGCAGCAGACAAGCAAAACTCATGATGTATACTGTGAGCTGAAAGGGTAGAATAATTGGCTGAAAAACTTCAGATGTTGGGTTGTACAAATAACACAAAGAGCCTGGCGGACAAAAGTGTTCTAACAGTCCACACCTGCAGTTTGACAGTCCTGTGAAGCAAGAGAGCATTTCACAAGCAGACTCACACATATCATCATCATGGTCATCTTTCTCCCTCACACTTTTTGAACAAAGTCACGAGAAAGGCTTCTTTTCCCAACAGCATCTGTCCCCAAGGCCCCAACTGAATTAGGCAAGAAGGGAGTCAGTCTCTCTCAATGACTTGAAGATATTGAGGAAAAGTTTCTAAGTTTATATGCCTTGTTAAGAAAAGTGTTATTATTAGTCATTCGCGTCAGTGTTTCTCAAATAAGGGGACTAGAAGCCCTAGACTTACTTTGGAGTACTGCAATGGGGTAAGTGACATTTTTTTAAATGCATCATGCATCATGCATCATTCCTTAAATAATTATACTATAATAAGTTCAATAAACAAATGTAAATGTAGGTTCAATAAACCACATTTTATATTCAATGTCACTATTCTTTTGTTAATTGTTGGGAAATGTCAACAGCTGTTTTTTTTCCTACAAAAAATGTTTTGCGCTGGTTGAGGGATACTTCAAAGGGGGAACTTTGTTGAAAAAAGTTTGAAAACCACATCAACCGAAAAATATAAAAAACACATAAAATTACAGACAAATAGCATTTCTGACTACTTATCTGAAACTTGCTGCTAAAGTGATCAGACCAGTCTGAACCTACTGTAGCTTCGGCAGGCTAATTGGTGCTTACAACAATTAAGAGATGCCTGTTCGGGCAGCAGGACAAAGAAATCAATAGGAGTTAAAAAGTTTGGCCGAGAACTGAGTTTTAGATGAGAGGAACAGGGTTATGGTCACGGACTGATCAGTGGAGCAGCATTAATGGATGGTTTGTAAATCTGATGAAGCTGTGACTCAGGGCCTGAGCGGGCTGTGTGAGTTAGCGTGAGATGAATGTTTAATAATCCCCGGGGGGAACAGGTGGCAATGCGGGTGCACAAAAAAAGCCAGAGATGTAATACTGAATATATATATGAATTTTCATGCAGATGCATTTGTGCTTAATGTGGACTGACAGACACACAGAAGCACAAAGAGAAACTACAAGCACAAGTACAGAAAATACACATGAATGCACACTTACACAACACTTTTGAACAACCAAATAAGGACAAAATAAAAACATAAAATGTTCTCACTTGGCACTCTGTTGATGGCTTTGAGGGGCCGAAGGACCCGCACCGTCCGAATTGCCGACAGGTTGATGTTCTGCAGGTCCAGCGAGTACTCTACCATCCTGGAGAAACAGGCAGAGAGAAAAGGAAAGGCAAGAAAAACATAATTTAACCTTTCTGCAGACTGGGTGAGCTACTGGTTCACAATATGATCCGAAAAAAAAGATCATGGCACCAGCTGGACTGGCAACCTCTGCTCAAGATACATCAATGGTCATTCTTTGATCTAATCTCACCCGTTCCCTCCCAGAGCTGCGTGAGCTTCAACAGTTTGGGAGATGCACTGTAAAGAGCGTTGCAACACTCAAGAGAAAGTGGTGAGGGGGTGATGTGACAAAGCATCAAAAGGGGAGAATAACATAAAATGGAGGTGAAAAAGAGAGAAAAAGGGATTCATTCTATTCTAAGTGTAGCCTGCAGGATGTTGTGGCTCAGTCAGAGCCTGGCATCTGTTAGCAAGTCATTTCCACAGCATGGCTAAGCTGTTTGTGCCCCAAAACCACTTTCACAGGAGAATGGTCACGGTTTGCCATGTGTGGAAGCAGAGAGTGTATGTTTATATGTAGCACACTTATGTTACACGACGGTTATCATAAACACAGAGATAGTTCAAGTGAGCACATAAGTTCTACCGTACAGCATGTGTGTTTTAAATGAGAGCGAAAATGCCAGATTGCATATATGTGAGCAAATGGTGTACATTGTGTAATAGTTTTTAAGTGTGTCTGTGTGCAGAATTGATGTGCCCAGGGCTACAACACAGTTGGTAGGGCATGATACCAACAGCAGCAGCACCATCACAAGCTAGAAACACCCGAAGCACAACCACTGGCTCTGACAAAACAAGCCAAGCTCACTGTCTCTCGCATAGACAGGCTTATGAACCATTTCAGTTACAATAATGTGATGCTTTATTAATCCCCACGGAGGAGTTGTTTCGATTTGTCCTTCACCACAGTGCAGAGTCACCAGCAGAGTAACACAGCAGCTCACACTTTTTGTAACGAGGGGTTTGAGTTGCTGCACCATTGTTGTTCTAAGAACTAATAATTTATAAGTATACAAGTGAAATGTCAAATAAACCTGCCGAGGCATGTGAAGGAGCTGGACCACACTCTTGAGTGAAATGCTTACCCCTTTTGGATTCTTTTGTTCTTCCTGTAAAACGAATGCCTGATTTATACTCAAGCACCTGCAGCGGATCGAGTGTAGCACGGAATTTGTTTTTTGCACCTGTGGTTTTTAAATCCTTTGTCAGGCAGTCTTTGATGTATTTGATAGGCTTGATTCAATAGTTTCATATAAGTTTGGCCCAACACAACTCCATGACTGAAAAAAAATACAGAAGAGTTGGATGATGAGGAGCAGCAGCAGCTCCTGTGCCTGTAATTAATAAAGGTGGTCGTTGCCGTTGTTGTAACGGATGTGAGGTACCCATCTCCCGCCTCTGATGTCCAATCAAATGTCTGTGGCATCCATCGGCGCATGGTACATAGTTACATTTTTCAGGAGGTGTGCGGTGTGTCTCTGCAGCTCTCTGCAAACCACCTCTGCGGCTCTGCGCAAGCTTTTCCGCAGAATTACAACTATGCCTAAGGAGCCACACACTTGAAAGAATACATCTTTATGAGAATATAGAGGGATATCGCAGACCAATTTTCTTTACCCGGTTTGGTCGAAAGTACAGAAATGCCACACAGCAGCTTGATGAAAATGTCACAGTACAGAGAAGAGCACAGTGGTTATTTTTATCACAACCTGCCTTAAACATTTTAGTATCTGTGGTAGCTCTAATGATTTTATGTGGGCTGCTGAGAGACTAAACAGTAGGTTAAAATGTCAAAAGGGGAGTTTTAAAACTAATAAAGCATACACATCATCCCTTCTAGTGAGCTCAAGGGCATTCAATTGGATTTAAAAACATTTTGCTTGATTAGATTACAGGGTGAGAAATAAGCTATTAGATAGACGACACCCACAAAAGCATTAATAGTTGCATGGGGGTTTTGTTGGTGACCCAATTGCATCTGGGAGACAAGTGAAAGAGAGAGCAGAAGATCACAGATGTGCCTGTGTGTGTGCAGGCGCACTGTGTGCATGCATGTGTTTGTACGTGTGTGCGCTCCATAGAAGTGCCTCTTCCTGTACTGTACACATCAATCAGGCCGCTGTGTTTGGGAGGGTAATTAGTGGACTGCCGCAAGCGTCCTTTTTATGATTGTTCTCTATTTTTCACATTCCTTTTTTGCCTGTGATGCCTTCATCTCATTCATGCTTTTATGTGACTAGTGTGTGTGTGTGTGTTTAAATCGATATGAAATGCAGAGCTTCAGGGGAAACCTAGGTTAGACCTTGTGAGAAGAGTTCAAAGGCACATTTAACAAGAGAGACAAGGAAAATAACAAAAGAATGTACAATTTGTAGTGACTTAACTGTCAAATTAACAACATCCCTTCATCAAAGTTACCATCGAAGTTGAAGTTCCGTGTCAAGAGAGTAGTTTTTACGCATGATTTACATAAAAAGCTTTTTTTCTCTTGAAAGAAATATTCATAAATGTGAGGACGTCCGAGGAAAGTAGTGAAAATTGTGAGCTGCAGTGCCGTGATGTTTGTTCCTGTTTAATTATGTATTACAGCCAAGCTACCGAAGACGAGAAGGGCAAGTCGTCAAGTCGTTGTTTCTTTGCATATATCTGAAAAGAGGCACCAGGTGTCCAACAGGTTGAGTCAACGGACAGCTCCTTAATATGCTTGAACAATACAAACTCAGTTTATATCTATGGCACAATTCAGCAACAAGAAAATCTTAATTTCTATGATCTGGTACACTTTTTCAACCTACATTAGAATTAATATGGAAGGCCAGACTGAAATACTTCATCCCCCTGACAGCAAAGAGACAAGCTACCATATTTCTGTTACTGCAGATACCAGGCAGGCTGGGAAGAAATAAGTCTCAGTGCAGTGGATTATGCAAAAATAAAATATACAGTATATAAAATAACCCTGTGTGTCAGGGTTACGGAGCAAACGTACAAAACCCCCTTTAAAGCCTTTCTGGGCGAAAGCCTGGTCTGCATGGGGTCTGAAGGGGAGATGACAAGGGAAGATGTTCATCCAAGCATGTGAAAAAGGAAAGAAAAAGAGAGGGAGGGAGCAGGAGGGTTAGAAAGCGTGCCTGTGGGTAACAGACATGGAGCTCATGGCAGACTGTCGGCTGTGATTTGGCCTGGCAAGTTTGGCAGTGCCCTTTGCAATTACCCTAGACGCTAATCTAATGGATGCTGCCAAAAGGAAAACGAAGACGAGGAGGCGTTCACACAAATGCATATACAAACACAGGCACGCACATACACAGATTAAACAAACTCAAAAGGCATAAACTC
The DNA here is from genome assembly GCA_032191485.1 of Leptoclinus maculatus. Lineage (NCBI taxonomy): Eukaryota > Metazoa > Chordata > Actinopteri > Perciformes > Stichaeidae > Leptoclinus > Leptoclinus maculatus. The sequence goes on from JAVDOI010000002.1 coordinate 14,738,891, forward strand.
ACAGACTGTAATGTCTGTGTGTAATTCCTAGCCGCGAACACACACACATACACACACCTACACACACAAACACACAAACAATGAGCAGCCACTGGGGATGAAGTGATTCGGCTCAAATGAAGATGAATGTCCCTCCACCTACCCTGGTAAGTCTGTTGCTCTACCTTTCTTTGTGTGCTATTATACCAGCCCCTCTCCCTATCCATCTCTCTCTCTCTCTCTCTCTCTCTCTCTCACACACACACGCACACACGCTCACCCACACACACACACGCTTGCTCTATCGCCCATGTCTGAGCCTCTCATTTCACTTCGTTCAGAGCAGGTGTTTGAGCAGGTGTGTTTGCTTTTGTTTTGTGCACATGCATCCATCTAGTGGGTGTGTGTGTGTGTGTGTGTGTGTGTGTCCCGCAGTAACAGCCTGTGTGAAGGACACTTTGTAAGAGCGAGCCAAACTTATGCAATAACTTACACAATATATGACGATGGAATTGGATGTTCTTGTGGGCAGGTGTTATGGATCTTTCAGCCGTGGGTGTCTCTTGAAATCTCGCTTTTGGATTCTCAGTTTCCGTCTTTTCCTTCCTTCTTCCTGTCTGCCTTATACCATTTTTATTTCCAAAGTAAACACATGTGCTAGTCCAAAACAACATGTGTGTCAAATACCCAGATTCAAGTATGAAACAATATTCTGGTTGTAAAAATGTTGTGGAAGGATTCTAAAATGTATAGCATGTCATCTTTACCCTATAGTGACTACAATATGCATCATAATGGCAGCATGCCCTGTCTTCTGTTATACTCTAGTGGCACTGTACCAGAGGTTTCTGCCTTATGGTGTCATTCCCAGAGGACACCTCAAACATGCCCTGTCTATTGTCACTTTATTGCATGTACAATGACTCTTTAGGTAAACTATCTACTGCTTTTATACTGTTGAAATTTTGACTGCACAATGGCATGAAGACCACATCAATTCATCACCTGGATTTATGAAACCGCTTCCAATGTAGCAAAATACAAAGCTGCATTTGAGTAAATTATTTACTGTGCAAAAGTATCATTGTGGTAAGATTCTGAATTATTCTAACATGGTTTCAAGTACTATTATTATTTGATAGACAACTGCATGAACAACACACTCTTGCAATTGTACTGTCTGAACTTTACTGACGTGCAAATAAGCGGATAAAGAAAGGAACATTGACATTGCTTTGTTCACATCTGTAGTTTGGTTCCTTCTGGTCAATTTAGTGTTGACACTGAAGAAACCAGGAATTTTAAGTCACAAGGACTGACAGGCCTCTCATTCATTAGATAGACTGGGTGACCTGTCATCCTGTATCATCAGCGCTACACAGACTCACAAAAAGAAAATGTAAAAATGTCTGGAGTGAGTGAAAATATTGCGGAACTTAAAGGAACTTGACGGCTATATTAATTTATCTTCTGTCTGATTTTAATGAAGAGCTTAGCAAACCCATGTACAAATACTTAGAAGCAGTAGTCGGCAACAAGTCTTCCAATTAAGTGACAGATAAGTTGTCTCCAGAATGACACATGAAGTGTGTTCTGATATTATTCCATGCCTGACAGGACGGCATTGTGTCTCAGTGCCGATCAAAACTATTACAATTCATTGTTTCAAAATAAAATCAGTTTCTAATCTTACAATGCTATAGTTAAAGGGAAAAATTCACAGATTTTCAACCTCATCTCCATCTATCTAAGTTAGGGATACAGTATATAACACGGCTGCAGTTATTGCCGAGATCATCTGTGTCTCTGGGGCACATCTTCAAAATCGTATGTTCTTTCTGTGCCCATGAAGTGACAGGGACGTCAATGGGGGCAAGGAAGAACTACAGAGTGCTACTTTAGCTTCGGCAGCTGACGGGCTCATTGACACTCAAAAAATTCCTTGATCTCTTTGCTTTGGTTGCAAACTACCTACGTTTTTCAACAGCAAAAATGGCATTCCAAAATATGTGTATGCAGAGGATTTTATGGACAGGGATTTTAACAGTGTACATTTTACATTTTGTTTTGGCTGACTCAGATATTCAGCCATTAAGAGGCTGCTCAAGGCTGCAGCTGCAGCGGAGAGGATATGGCCGGAGGGGACTCTCCAGAATCTGAGCTGTCAAGAGCAAACACCAACTGGTGGGGCCTTTGCTCAAATTGTTCTCCGATGCTTACAGAAACTGAATCTTTCTGCAGCAATGAATGTCAGCGTGGTCAGTTGTTGCTGGATGCCGTCCCAGACGAACGGGCAGAGAACGGGCCGTGTATGCATTACAACGCATGACAGAGATGTGCTGGTACCCGTCTTTAGGATGCTGAAGATTAACTGGAAAAGACAACAAAGAGCAGCAAGGCAATTTTCACATTGTAATTTGCGAATTTAATGGTCTGTCTCCGAAGAAGGAGTGAGAGCCACCAAAGAGCCGCTGCACATCTTACTCTGTGAATTAAGGATTTATTTAGACCAAACCACAGTTGCTGATTGAACAGTGACAAGACTAAACAAGAAGTGTTAGGTGAGTTTTATTTGGTTTCTGTCCAGTTTGAATGAACAGTGTTTTGCAATGCTTTAACAAGACATTTATGCCTGTCTTAGTTCAGTATAAGAGAGAAACTTCAATTCAGGTGTGCAGTTGTATTTTTCTGTTTAGGTGTAAGAATATTTCCTTCATTGACATTCTGTGTGTTTATTTTGTTTTGTTTATCTAATTGAAAATGCTAAGAAAGCTTATGTATGGTAACAAACTTGCACTCCTGGCACATGTAGGCACAACTGAGATCAGCTATCTCGATCAATATAGCACGCACTGAGGAATGTATTTCTTCAGTGGGCTACATTTACCATCAGCACTGATTAGACATCCACATAAAAAGGTGGCATTAAGGTTTAGTTATGTTTGCGCTGACTTTGTGTGTTTTTTGTGGCTCTAGAACAATGTCACTTTACTTCCTCCTTTGTTCAGGATAAACAACATTCCATAAGGCTCCTACAACACTTTGTCACTTTAAAAATAAACATGGACAGATTGTTGTGGTCCAAATCTTTACGCAACAACTTTCTCACCTACCCACATGAAATAGGAAGCTGCACTTCATTTCTAAGCAAACACTGAAAAGGGTGTGAGGGCAGCAACACACAAGTTCTTTACTTGCTAATCACTATGAACACTATATCATTCAACTCATCGACTGCTAGAGACCTTTTGCCATAGCAATGTCCCCTACACAACATGACAGACACATTTGAACAGAAGTAGAGTTCATGTTGCTTACCCAGACATGACGATGAAGAAGTCCAGCCTGTTCCAGGTGTCTCCCAGGTAACAGCGACGGCCAAAGATCCCAAGAGCCACCATCTTTATCACCATCTCCAATGCAAAGAAGATGTAGATGAATGCATCAAAGGCCTACAAGGAGACAACAGGAGATAAAGATGGAGGAAAGTTAGAAAAAGATGCATCACATACATTTAGTCTGAAACACATTCTAGGCTCAAGCTGTTGTCAAAGCTCCCTCTTTGTCTCTTTTTTCCGAGTGAATGAGGAGCACTTGTCATTTCTGCTTTCTCCTTATTAAAAGCACTCCATAGTGGTTAACAGCAGACCTGCTGCTGTAAAAGAAGAAATATCTGGCTCGCTGGAATCCCACAAAATAAAAGACTGAGAAACCAAATGGCACATGTGCCCACTTCTCAAGCCTCAAGTGATTGTTTGGGCCGACCCCTATCTATTCAAATACCTCAAAACAATCCATGACCTTCTATTTTCCACATTTCCACGGCATTATGACACTTTTTAAGTGTGGCAAGTTCACACTCCACAGCAGAATCATCACAAAGCTCACAGGACCTGTCAAATTAGCTCTTTTCCATCCAACTGCCCTTTTAAAGATCACAAACTATCATCTAATAGCACACCAACAGAAAATGTGATGTCCAAGAGTGATGTGCTCTAAATTTGTTTGCGTGTGCTCGTGACTATATAGAATCACTGGTGTCTATTGCTTGAGCCAAGGATACTGTTAACATGGTGTTTGGAATGTGTGTATGTGTGCACACTAAAGTATACCACACATAACATATGGTGCCCAATGTGAACCAACCCACGCTGCAAGATAGGAATCACTAGAGAAGAAAGAAGTGAAGAGGAAAAAGAAAGTGAGGGAGATCCAGGTCAAACCTCAGACAACAAAGATGAAGACTGAAGAGGCAGTATGAGATTAATGAGAGAGAGACAGATGAGCTCATATCTTTGCCATGTCCTGCTTGCATTATTATGTTCAGATCACTAGCTAAAGCTCCTATTGTATTTTCGGAACAAAACTCTTCCCCAGTGCTTTGCCCTAGGCTGTGTGACTGTGTTGGCTGCCTTTTTACATATTCCCACTACATATAACTCAAGCTGCTACCTCTTGACACAGAGACTTCCAAGGTCTGGAAATAAAAATTTAAAAAAACGATGCAGCTGCATGGCTGTTTGTTCACAAGTCATTGTTCCTGATTTGGATTTTAGATGATAACAAGGCTCTGTGTTTGTTCTCAACCTGTACTTCATCCCCAAACTGCACACAAAAGCACACACAAACACTCCTACGCTCTTTCAAATGGGATCATATTTTTGCTACTGCTTGCTTTGCTGACCATGAAATAAACAGTTTGACCCAAATTGCAAGAATGTTCACCCACTTCAATTTCTCCTCAAACATCTACAGATAGACTCAGGGCAACAACAAATTATAAAAGAAACATACCAATATTCCAATGTAATGTTTAGCTGACAAGTTGAAGCAACCCAGGTTATAATTAAATCCAAAAATGAATATAAAAACGGCCTTAAAAGCTGGAAACACAGATTTTAAAAGATCACAAGAACTTTCCAGCTAAATGTTGGTCTAGTCTGCTACAGTAAAGTTAGTACATATGCCCTGGGAAAAGAGTTTGTGCACTCAACAAACCAGTTGGCAACAACCAATACACATGCTGCAATGGAAAAACAATTTTCCACAAGAACTTAAAGGTTATTACTTTTTTCCGTGTTTCAGGCAGAAGTTGACAATGACAAACTAGAGACTCAACCAGAACCCACAGCAGGCTAGGAAAACACTGATATGTGGTACATTTGGACAACTAGGAGTAATAAGCTTCATTTGAAGAAAAGAGTTTTTTTTAATTTGCATTGATGAAAAATTGCAAGAGGGTGTTTACAGCTATAGACTGCTTTGAAAGAGACAAATGGTGTGTGAAATGTTGTGGATTTATTCATGTTGCAGCACTGGCAGTAGCAGGAGACGTTGCTTTCTCCAAGTCAGAAATAGCAAGAGTCAAGAGACGGGCAACTATAAACAGCATCCTTGTGAACTTTGTCTGCACCATTTGATATCTATATGGATACAGATATCTAATGGCCAACATGGAAATGAGTTGGCACAAATGTGCGCCCATGACGGTGTTTAAACTTAAGCATGCATGCGTGTGCTCAAGACTGTAAATGCATAAATCTGTGCCTTTTTTGTACCTTGTGTATGGGCAATTGGCATGCCTTGTAATGCATTGTGAAGACGAGCTGTGTGTTCCATCCCTGTTTATTCACCCACACACACACACACACACACACACAGACAGACTCGGCACACAGAGCTGGCAGAATGCAATGGGAAAGACTGGAAGATCCAGTCTCACATGCTGTTTAAATGATGTTTTGATAAATAATGCAGCCTCCACGCTTTGCATGTAATCCGACGTTGGCTGCACCAGTCAGATCCCTGTCGTGTTCTGCACCGAGTGAAAGGGGAATGCATTCATCATAGTTATTTGTCACAACCGTCAGATTCCTCTTCAGTCAGCCTATCAGGTTTTATTGCCAACATGATTTGTAAAGAGGTTGAGGCTGTCCTGTGATGGGCTCTTTTATGATTTGAAATAGGAGCTGGTGCCGGGCTGGTGCGGGAGCTACTTCATATGCTGTCATTGTGCTTGGCGGGAGGACAGGACGTGGTAACTAGGTCATCAGGATTAAAATAATACATGTGTGTCTTACTCGACTTGTGGAATGAGTAAATGATGAGAGCAATGTGTATCATTCAAAAGCCACCATGCAGACAATGTATATTTCACACTCACTGACAAACAGGTGAGTGAAAGTAAGACCTCTCTGTGTGGTTTCTGATCATCTGGAGCTCCATTAAAAAGGTTGATGAGGTGCTGATTTGAGGGTATAATGAGTCCTGTCCCATTTAAATCTAATCAATTAAATTTAAGGTAGAAAAACAACTTTCCGTTTGTGTGTGATGACCATGCAAACACAGACATGATTTAGGCTAGAGAAGGCTGAAGAGGACCCCCGCCTCCTTACAGCAGGTACAATTTCATCCTCGACTTCTGGCTGTGAACTTGTATCAATGTTTTTGCTTTTCAAGAAACAAATTCCAAGTTACTCAAGATAATCAGATTTTTCAGGAAGACAATCTTATTTTGACAACTTGCTTTTCAAAGTGGTTACTATCATATCAAACCTAATTATCAATCACAGCCCGTTGTTGTAGAATCTGGCTAATTAAAGGAATAGTTGGACTTTTTGGGAATATGAAGCTACAGCCAGCAGCCAGTTAGCTTAGCTTAGTACAAAGACTAGAAACACGGGGAAACAGTTAGCCTGGCTCTGTCTTGAGGTTACAAAATCTGTCTACCAGCACCACTGGTAATTAACACATCTTATCTCATTTGTTTAATGCGTACAAAAACAACCTGTCGCACTGAGGTCTCGTTGTCACTTTGATTGCAAGGAAACCAGTGGAGACATGTTTACCATACAGACATGAGAGAGGTATTGATAATCTATACAACTCTCGGAAAGAAAGTGAAAAGGTGTATTTCCCCAAATGTCAAACAATTCTCTTCCGTTTAATTGTATTTTTAGGTATTGACCAAGGTGTACCGCACCTAAGAGCCTTCACTGAGACTTTGAACCCCTGAAGTCCAACGCTCTGCCTTGTTAGGAGTCCCCAATTTAACCCAGTGCACAATTATGTGAACAGAACCTGGGGTAATATATACATTGTTTGTGGCTGTTACTTTGTCTCTTTCCTCCAGGAGGTGAGGTGAGGATTTCACAGAGGGTCAAAAAAGCATGTGAGGGGCCACGCTAACAATCTAAGCCCTGTCAGCAAAATCCCTCCCGTTACCATTAGCAACAACCAGAACAGGACCCCTCACACTACCTGGGGAGACAATATGCTTGTTAGAAAGACAAAGCACAGAGGAAAGGGGAGAGAGAGTGAGTGTGTAGGATGGGGGGGATTGGGAACATAGGGAGGAGTGAAGATGGCATTGGATGGAACGGTGGGCGGAGGAGAGATGGTGAAGCAGGAAGATGTGTCGCACAGTTTTAAAACTGCAGTGAATGCTTATTTGAAATCTCTGCACAATGAAGAGAAAATCCGATGAGATAAATAAACCTATTACAGTTTGGTCTGGGGGGCTTTATTTGATATTATAATCCACTCTAATGTGCTGTAGGCAAGTGAGATATTGGCAGTGCAATAAGTCAATAGAACAACAGCACATAAGACTTGCCAACAGCACACACCTCACATGCAGGTTACTGGAGACAGATTTTCAATGTCAATGGACATTAGAACCATCAACTAAAAGCATGTGAGGCAAGATAAGGTCGTCCTTGTCACATCTGAAATTGCCTGCACAAATTAACGATTACAAACGATTACAACCCCCGATGAACACAGTGAGTCCTCAGCCAGGTGGCAAAGTAGTAACACACAACCCACATCGGACCTACTACACGGCTTACAAGCAGAAACAAAAGGAAAATATTTGTAATTTGGCAGAAAATACAATAATGTGCTCCAACATGAGTATAAATAATAAGAACAGAACTCAACCTGTTATTATCTCGGTTACAGGATCAATCAAGTCCACAAGCAATGACAAGGCAAGCACACGAAAACATTGATCTACAAATATTTGGCTTCATGGCAATCATCACTGTTAAGTCCCTTAAAATGAAAACCTTGATAATTTAGAGAATAACCACGTTAAAACTCATCTCATGGGTTAATGTCTGGGGGCAGCTGTGGTATAGGAACAACAAAATGGTAACAATCAAATGCCTCATCAAGACAGACTGATTCAAACAACAATCTGCAGAAGAAGAATTAGTGAAACTTTATCGGCTGTGGCATTTGTGGCCATCCACAACCACAATTTCAACTGTTGGTACTTATCTCCACAAGTGTATTCTCATCACAAAGTGACAAAATCACATGCGGCTCAACAAGACTATATTAAAACTAACTCAATTCCCAATTCCCTGTTCAGACAGCAGGAGGAAATATTAAGCTTTCAGGAGGGAAATATTCCATCTCAGTGTTTGTCTGCATCACAGCTTGAGAAACAAGGACACGAGGAGTCGTGGGCTGCTCTGAGTTTATGTTTATGTTAATTGATCATTTTGTTCCATTTCTTCATCAGTGCGCTGACATGTTATTCTCACACACGTAGGCTCAAACAGAAACACACAGAGGTCTACCTTACCTGCAGTATCTGGCAGCGGTCCGAGGTGCAGTCGATGTTCTCACAGGGCTGGTACATGCCCAGTGTCACACAGTTGAGCAGGATCACCATGATGCTAATCCTCTCGAACCACGTATTAACAGGGCTGAGGTTAAGGAGCATAGCAGCTGAGGAGAAATGCACACACTGTATATATTTCAAACTGGGCTGGATGGATGAATAGATGGGCCGTCTGTCTCAAATCAAACACCATCCATTTGGTTTTTGATACAGCATGAGAAAAAAAAAATGTTCTTCTATAACGCTACATCCTCCATTTCTCCTTCACATCTGTCTCCTCTCTCTTCATCCCTTCAATCACTCTCTGGATATATGAGAAGCGTGTTTCAAATGTCTGGCAGATGACAAACCTAAAATAAGCATGCTTACTCATATCTGGCTATTTATTTTGTGGTCTGTTATTTGACACTTATCCTCTAAACTCGGATACACTCCTCTGTCCCATGAAAGCGGCTTCATGCCTGCTGGCCTCAGCGCGTTTGTTTTAACTCCCACATAGACCGAGTGGGTGGTGGGTTGTCTCCGTGTTAACAGGATGCCGTGGTCCTGACTTGAGGATAATGTCCCAGCAGAGAACAAAGTAACTTCAAAGGTGAGTAAACGGCTCCAATACAGATAGAGGTGCAGATAAAATGTTCTTTAAGATAGTCAAATTGTACATTAGAAGATTGTTTTTTCACTCTAAGGTCAGTTTCACCTCACTGGGTTTAGTTTTAAATAACATAGTTGGGAAATAATGCTGCATATTGCCACAAATGAAAAAAGAAAAATGTATATATATATGCCTGGAAAAAAAACAGTTTCATCATAACAAAGAATGATCAAGTATTGAAACAGACAGATTCACATCACAAATATCAGGACTTGCAAAACTGACTCAAGCGACACACCATGCGAGCTAAGAGGTCACGCAGCCGCCACGCTGCCAGTGAGCAATTCTTCAATGAAAATAAAGATTAAAAGTATTTTCCCAGCCAACATATTTTTGCTACATGACTGTATGTGTCAGGAAAAAGAAAAGAAACACGACAAGAGTAAACACTATTACAGCCACAAGGCACAAGACACCTTTTTGGGATATTTACATAAATAAGTGATGTAATATACAGCAGCATGGGGCCGGATTTCTCTGAATGTCATTGAATGTCATTAACAATTTCACAAAAGTGTCAATATATAAAAAAAATAAATGTACATAAGCTGTTGTTTTCCAATATGTTTGACTTACAACCTGGCAACTTGCTACTCACCGTCACTTTCTTCTCATCTTACTGGACCACCCTGTCACTCTGCAGAGTGCTTACACCTGCACAATACCTACTGATGCACAGACAGACCTACATGTACAGTACAGGCCTTCTTTAAGAGTTAATACAAGGTAATTATTGTGTCATTTTAATGCTTTGCAGAGATGAATGAAACTGAAAAGGAGACTTCACATACTTAATTTATACAGTATTATGCATATGATAGTGGGGGGTATGAGTGCGTGTTTTAATCACTGTCTAGCTGTGTAAAAGTCTTTTACAGCTTTTCACTTCTTTCATATCTTAAACTGTCAGCTTATGTTCCTTCAGTTCTATACTCTATCCTCTTAACTCTAATTTTATGTCTTTCTTTTTTGTATTCACACAATGAGCTTTAAGTCTTTTGTTCTTATGAACTTTGCACTTACAGAACTTGTGCTCCCTGGTAGTGGGATGTGGGAAATGTGTCTGTAATTTGTCATTTTGAATCTGTTTGAACTACCCTGACCCGCCAGATAGTTTGTTACAAAGAGACAATAGAGAAGCCTTCATTGGAAACTGTTTAGAAAAGATCCTTCAATGTCGTTCTTTGCTTTTCTTTCATTGAAGAAATACTCTCCAGTTCTGATATAACTGATGCTAATGCAGAATCACCATTGTTGTTTAGAATGAAAAAAAAACCATTATTTTAGGATAAAACCAATAGCGAAATTGCATAACACTGCATAAACATATCTGCACAATTTCTTCTAAAATACAAAAAGCTCAAAGAAGCGGAAATAAATATATATAAATCTCTAAAACACTCAAAAAATACTTAATAAACTGGAAATGAGTCAGCATTCAAGATACTGAATCTGTAATCTTCTGACTTGTGTACGAGAAAGTGTGCAAAATATCTCTCCTCTTTTCCCTTTCCAACAAAAATCTGATGAAATGCTTAAGAAAACGTGCACATAGTGTCCACTGAAATAATAACACTGAAGAGTTGCATCTTATTTCAGTGGGCAACCTCACATTCAACCTGCCTTGCTCAAGGACACACTTCATTTCTAATTCAACCAAAAAAGATACAAATTAAACACGAAAAACAAAGTTATTTGAAGCTCGAGGATTTTCTAAAGAAATCTTATTTGCACTTTTCAGAAAATCTTGACTGTAGATGCTTCGTGCAACACACACACCTACACACACGCGCACACACACACACACACACACACACACACACACACACACACACACACACACACACACACACACACACACACACACTATTTGCTTTTATGCAGAGATTATGTGGTTGCAAACATATTTGTTATTCATCTCTCCTGCACACATTCTCCATTAATCTGTACGTCTCTCCATCCTGCAAGCTCTGCTATCTCTTTAGCACGGTTCTCTGGGGTGAACACAGTGCGGAGACATAATATTAGAGCGCTGTGTGAAGAAAAATATTGTTATGAATTCTCCTGCCTTCTCTAGTCTCCTTATCTAACCAACCAACCAACCAACCAACCCCTTCTTTGAAATACGGGTCTACCCCCCTTTGGGTTACAATGTTCTTTCCTTGCTTACTGTAACTCTTCTCCCTCAGTTTCATTTCAATTTTCCCAGCTGTCGCCTCCCCCTCTTTTCCTTCTACCTCTCCTTTTTCTCAGCTTATCATTCATTCCCATGTGTGACAGAACAAACGATGGACAATTTTTGCCCTACCAGCAAAAACAAACGCAAACACTTTGGGACACATTATACCTCGACAGGCAATGCAAAATCAATCAGGCTTGCGTGTGTGTGTGTGTGTGTGTGTGTAGCGCTCCCATTGCACAAGTAAAGAACCTGCCCTGAGGTTCTGTGCTAGCAAAGCAGGAGCCAAGAACAGAGGCATGGTGTGAACTCGCAGAGAGAGAAGGAGTGAGACAGACAGTCTGAGAGAAAGAAAAGACAGAAAGAAAATACACACAGATATACAAAAAGCATGGGAGAAGACTTGTTTGGGACTTAGCTACAAACAAACATAAGACTGGTGACAAAGGACAGAATCTATATGCCGCTGCACAATGCCTGTTTTGAACTTTCTCACCAATCTCTTCACAGCTCAGAGTTTAAAATACAAACATTTGCAGAGCAGCTCAGGTGAAAACGCACAACGTATTCCTCCACACAACCCCCCCGACTGTGGACTATTCACCTTCAACCCATCAGAGCTAACAGTATCAGCAGCATCTGCACTGACATGTGAAGTGACTCAGCGCTGGTTTGAGTTCAGTTTCTTTGTCATACCAACCCCGTACCCTTTCCCTCTCCAGGGAAATGAAGCAGCAGGCGGCTGACTCACCCCCAGCTGATTCCAGAGCGTCAGCTGATGGCTGGTCATGTCACTCCCTAATCATGTTGGGAGGCCGCTAACTGAGTCTGACACCAAGGATGCTTTGAGGAGAAAGGAAGCGAGGCCTGTCGTTATCGAGCTTCAGCATTTCATTTGATTTTTTTCTTTTTTAACGCTATTACTTGCGGGATATTTACCCTTAAAACATTCAAGGATCCACCGAGGGACCATCCGCGTGTGACTGAGGAGGTTCAGCTTGCATTTTAATGGCTCTGTCTTTCTCTGTTTAGCATCACGCCTTCTCTCCCTTTCTCCTCACTCCTGTATGTCTAATCTTCTTAAGATGCAGACAGGGCCTCCTCCCTATCTTTACTCTCATCTCATCGCATTCTTTCCCTCTTCTTCTTCTTCTTCTTCTCAACGTCTCTACCTATTTTTATGCCTGTCCCTCTGCGTCAATACAGGTTTCGTCAGAGACTTGCGCTCCGCTTGCATCCCTTTTTTTCCCTATTTGGTGCTTTCCAACTTAACCAAGCGCTCTGTCTCTCTTTATAATAAATCATTTCAGGGTCCTCACTTTGTGTTGATGATTCTCTTTTGTCTATTTGTCCTCCTTCGTGATGCATTCAGGTAACAAAAAGGCAGAGCCAAGGAGCCCACGTATGACCTTATCTTCCACACATTTACTATGAAAACAGCTTTAGAAAAAACTAATTATTCTAATCATCAAAATGTAAAAATGGAGGGCCCTGGTGCATGTGTAAAACCAATTTGTTACCTGAGTGCATTTATTTTTTATTTTGTCCCTGTGAATATTTTGTATTCCCTGCTGGATGCAGCATTTAAGCATTTTACAGTAGCAGCCTTAAAGCTGAGATTTACGATATTTATTTAACTTTTTGCACTCCACTTTTACCTGAACTGATTCAAACAATTTGTATTCTATTTATAGAGCATGTTTCATACGACAGACATAGACTCAATGTGCTTCAAAATGAAGCAAAAAACAGTATTACAATGAAAAATGAATCAGATAAGAAGGTATTATTATCATCATAAAAGGGGAATAATAATAACACAAATAATAAAAAATATATTTTATATTATATAATATATCTTACTCATTAACCACACATTTTAAACCAAACTAAAAGCTATAGTGAGAAGACCTTTACTTGATCTAAGGGATCTGTCAGATGTGTATTCGCTGAGCATGTCAATGAAGGGGGTAAGACATTCATCGATTTGAAAACAATTAAGAGGTTACTTTAAAATCAAGTCTTTGTTTTACTGGGAGCCAGTGAAGAGAGGTTAAACTAGAAGTGATGTTTTTAAACCCTTACTCTGCCTACAGATTTCTGAATGCTGAAATGTAACACCTGCTTTGTCAGTCCAGCAAAAAAGTGCAGCACAACAATCTAGTCTACTAGAAATAAATGCATGTCAGCATCCAAAATCATACACAAGTTTCTGGCATGCACACAAGTTCTATTGACAAGGGAGTTAATAAGAGTGAATCTGCTGCCTCAAAGCCTTGGGACCTACTGAAAGAACCTCTGGTTTATCCACATCATGAATGGACTTTTGGTTCTTTCAATCTCAGCTGTGTCACACGTCTTTTTTTTTCCTATCACGTGTATTAAAGCCTGCTCCATCAGACTGAGCAAGTTGGCTGGATGATAAATTATTCACAAAAATGCCAAGCCAAATTATTTAGCAAATTAGTTCTGCACGATTCTTTAAAGAGTAGTGTTTGTGTGTGTGTGTGTGTGTGTGTGTGTGTGTGTGTGTGTGTGTGTGTGTGCATGTGGTATTATAATCAATAGAAAATATAGGAATTACTATTAAATGGATGCACCAAATCAACAGCTGTGTGTATGCTTGTTATGAACAGGATGACTCATGACTAAATGAGATATCTGTAATTTACAATGAGTCTTTTCAACAAACCTCCCTATAGTTACTGCCTGCGTGCATGTGTGCGTGTGTGTGTGTGTGTGTGTGTGTGTGTGTGTGTTCCTTTGAAAACCCTGAGGATCAGTCTCATTCAGAGTGAATCAAACTGACAAATGAAATTCTGCTGCTCAGTGTGGCACGGATGCCTGTGCCTGTCTCATCTCCCAATGACAACATGGCATAATAGGTCTCTCTCTCTCTCACACACACACACACACACACACACACACCTTAGCCATACACAAAAACGGACACATCCTCCTCCACCACCATCTTGTCCCTTCTAGTTGGGTGTGTTTTCAAATTCACCCCTTGAAAACAATCCATGTTGTGGCGAGTGTCACGTCAGCTTCGCCGTTTGACACAGCGAGGAAGAATCCATCAGCACGGCTGCGTGATGTCAACCACTGTACAAGCGGATACAGAGTGCGTCTGCCCGCTGTCCTTGGCATCAGACAGTCACACTTTTGTTTTGACGCTTTCACTGTTGTATTGTGACCTTGCTTCCCTGTGTGTGTCCCTCTCTATGATGAAGTAGTGAGGCAGACTGCCAGGGATACCTACCTTCCTAACTCTGCTCTCATCCCTCTTTCTATCCCACTTAATTTCCTAGTGCCTTGTGGTAAAATTGATCAATGAGTCTATCACAGGCTGCTTTTCTCTGTCGGACTCTCTGGCTGCTTGGCCTCATTTCTACTCAGTCCACAGGCTTCTCTGTCCATCCTTCTACAGTGTCTGCCAACTCTCTTTTTTGTGCCTTAATAGTTGAGTCCTTACTATCCCTGACCTCTATCTTTGTATTTCAGCTTCTCATCAAGAAGTAATTTGCTAACACACAACTGAGAACCAGAAACTTGCAGTCCAAAGAAGATTTGCGTACCCCTTACTATCTATGCAAAAACAGCTGTGCAAATGCCCCCGTTTAACCTTTATTGGTGACAGAAAGCTAACCCGGAGAGTTCATAATGTTCACAAAGCCCTTTCCTCTGAATACCAGTGGGCCAAAAGCTTTCCAGCCAAAAGAGCATACACACAGCGGAGCACCCTGAATAACAAGTAAACCACCATCTTTTTAAAGCCTCACGCAAACTGCAGTATTTGTTCTGTAAGTGTTGCTATGCTTGTCTCAGCAAATGTAACTTTCACTTTGCCAGCCCCGGAAAAAGTTTGCTTATGAGGATATCCTCACACTCCTCTACAAAACACCATTTGAGGAATTATATTTTTGCATATTTTCCCCACACTAATAAGCCGTCTTTGCTCAATAACAATGTCGGCAGTCTTTAAGATAAGACGTTCCTCAAAAATAAAATGCCTTTTTGAAAAGTGTGTGTTATGCACTGAATAGAATTGGCTCTGAAATGTCCAAGAACCACAGATTTGCCTTCCAGCACCATGAAAAAATAGCAGGGTGTAAAGACCCATGCTTTATAACTTGAGTATCTTGTTGTGCAGCTAAAAAGGGCTCAGCGCCGGGTGCAATGCGTCAAGTAAATATCATCTCACTGTTCTTAGGAAAAACAAAGTATAAAGTGTAAATTCAAGGTGATAATCTAATCGTGATAATCTAATCTAGACATGTCAGTGTGTGTTTGTAGAGTACAGTATATGCACATTCATCTCCACAGTAATGTTGCTAAAAGATGCCGTACGTAAAAAGAGAGGTTGATTAGGCAGTAACTGAATTGGTAAAGTTGCTCTGAAGTTAGCAAAATCAAGGTGATAGAAGCTGATTGAATTAAAATGTAATTTGATAAAGACATGCACGGCTTGCTAAAACTAGCACGTTTTAATATTATTGTTGCTGGCAGCTCAGTACTTTCAGCCAACTTTTTGCCATGGTGTGTGAATATTTATTGTTTGCACAAGCACATATGTGCTGGCCAATGTGTTAATAATAGTTAATAATAATGACTACAACTTCTCACTTACAGTGGATGGACAAGCAACTATATCTTTGCAAACTCCATTTCTCTCTAATGACTAATTTCTGCCAAAGAGTTTAATCAAATCAAGGCTGTTTATTTTTTTGCCAACATCAAGTGAAGTTTTGGTTTTATTAAATCAGTCATGCCCTCAAAACAAGATAAAAGTTAAGTGAACCAATTCGATTTACTTCACATTTCTTTCTGTAATTTAATTGTGTCCGTTTCACACACAAGGACATGGCAGATCAGCATTCAGTATATATTCCTGAAAGATAAATGTCAGCATTACGCACTGCTCTTTAGCATGGCAAGCCACATATGCCATGTCAGCATATGCTCGACACACATGTTTTTTGTTAAGACTATATTTAGTATGATCGGGAAAAATGCTACAACATTTGTTCTAATTAAAGTCTTGAAATCTGGTACGGACATACTTTGGGTGAGTATCTAACAGTACAAGTTTGAAATTGTTAGATCACATGACAAATCAAACCTATCTCAAGGTCAGCATTTTTGAAAAATGAAGAAAAACACTAACATTTGCGTTCATCAAATGTTTTCCGTATGAAATATTTATTTTTCACAGCATATGTGTTCCTATCTTTGATAATCTACTCGTTAGGAGTTTACAGATACAAACTACTTCATTGTGCTACTTGTTGTTTCCGAAATACAGCCATTTTCTAATCATACTATATTTAGTCTTTGGGCATATGGGACTAAAGCTTTTTCCTAAAATAGAGTATATTGCAAAAACAATAGTCCCATGTGCCCAAACACTAGATCTTTTTTCAGTGAAATGGTTTGACTGATTTTGAAATTTTTTTGAAAAAGTTTAGGCAAGCCCAGAGAACACTTCCACCAAAGGAAATAAAAACAAATCAGTAGCAGGCACAAATTAATTAAATGAATCTGGCATTAAAGCAAAGCAGTCAGCAGAAATGAGTGAAGAGGATCCTTATCTGCGTCTGTGAAATCAGTGGCAAGCTCCATCAATATAGCATAGGTCTGTCTTATTGAGGCTTGGGAATAGACTGTTGGAGAGGCAGAAAATATTGGGAATAATAAATGGCACCGGCTGTGCTACATTGAAATTAGTAAACCTTTAGGCTTCAAATCTAATGTGTGCATGCAGTAGTGGTTCAGACTCACACATGATAAACAATTTGTCTGACATTTTTGCCTGTAAGTATCCTGTAAGTGTTTTGCTAGAAAAACAAAACAATTATGGAATGGTAACAAAAGAGAGTGGACGACTCATCACAGAATCCAAGGAACTGCAACCTCATTTGGTAATTGCACTCATGATTCGTTTAAGGCTTGTGAAATTGCCTCATAATGTGTTGTGCTCTCCCCATGACTGATGCACATGCAGCAGTCCCCCATGATACACGAGCACACAGTTGCACATGCAGACAGACACACACAGTATGGCTAACACAGAAAGAAAGAGAGACAGACGGCCACACAGTGATGACCACACAGCCTGACATGGCAAGCAAAGACCTGGAGCACCTTCCAAGACAAGCCTATGGCCTGTAACCAAGGCAACGGGAGCAGACGGGTTGCCTTCAGCCAACGAGACAACACAAACTGTGTGTGTCAATATTCACGCATGAGTTTTTGTATGCCGTTTGTATATGCCGGCATTTTCCTGTGGGCTAAAACACATTGTAATTGTGCACAAGTTTGTAGTTATGTGCCGTGTCTGAATTTACCGGCAGACGATGATTACATTTTCGATCCATATTTGAGCATTTGAAAGCTCATGGTGTGTGCGACTGCATGTGTGCGACTGTGTATCTGTCTTTCTCCTCATATCAGCTCAGCACAGCAGGTGCCTTGCTCCAGTACATTGCTGCCACTAGTGAAGCTGAATGTATTGCAGACACCATGGGAAATATAAGCCAATACTTTCTGTGCTTGTGTGTGAGGGAGAGAGAGAGAGAGAGAACAACATGGCTCAGTGAGACGGAGAGGAGGAAACTGGAAGGCAGTTTATATAGAGAGACCAATATAAACTGAGAGTACAGAGGCAAGTCAAGGGTGAAACGGGATGTTGGTAACAGAAGCGAGCACAGGAATTTGAAAAAGGCATGCATAGGGAAAATAGAGAAAGGTAGGAAGAGAAGGGGAAATGGATAAAGACTAGAGAGTCTGGTGGGTCAGTGGATAACGGCGCATGCAGTGTACTCACAAGCCATTAGTTTGAATTCGACACAGGGTCAGAGTATTGGAAACAGGAGGAGGGAGAGAGAGAGACAAAGAGATGACAGGACTTTGCTGCTGACATCCACAGAGACTAGTCAGACTCTGATGTGACATGCGACCATCCTCACCAGCCCTCAACCTCCCTCCAGCCATCTGTCTTTCTCTGTCTGTTTTGTATTCTCTTGTACTTTGTATTCTTATCTCTAGTCACGTAAATACCTTTAAACCTCTTTAGTCTTAAACAGGTGGCAACCGTTGGTTCTGAAAAATGAAGCCAATATGCAGGTGCCTTAAACTTGCATTCTTTCTAATGGCCATCAGGGGGAGACTCCTCTCGTGGCAAAAAAAGGTCTGATTGAATAGAAGTCTATGAGAAAATGACCCTACTTCTCACTTGATTTATTACCTCTGTAAACATTGTAAACATGAGTTTACGGCCTCAATCTCTAGTTTCAAGTCTTCTTCAATACAGCATGATGTTCATTTCGTAAATTATGGCAATATGGCAATAAAACAATAAAGCAGGGTATGCTTTAGGGCGGGGCTACCTTGTTATTGACAGGTCGCTCTGTCCAGTCTGGGAGTTGTTATTGTATATAAGAAGTGGACAGAGTCACTGTGACGTCACCCATTGGTTTGTGGTCTTTCATAGTGACTTGACTGGTCACATGTGGTGGTGCCATCTGCTCTGCGATCTCTCCAACTTCCCACATACAGCCACTAGGACAGTGAGGAAATGTCAGAGGAGCAGCACTGGACGTTGTCTGCTCTTCTCTGATATCTAGAGATCTGAAGCACATCTTTGCTTTAGCACGAGCAGCACTCAGCGAAAGGACAAACAGTGGTCTCCAGTGCCTTTGTCAAGGTAAATTGGAGTAACAAAGTTTGCCGTCTTGGTTCGGACTACAGAGCCGATGATTTCTTGGTCCATAAACATAAGTGCAACTCAGCCTGTTCTGCACAACGTGATTGGTTGTTTAATTTGCGAAGCGAAATCTCCGAAATGAAAATCGGCAAACAGTCCACAGTCATTCACCCAGTGACCAGTCGACCAGAGGATCTGTGGGCTGCAGGTGCACAATAATCACATCTTTTAAAACTGACACCTGACAATCCGTACCTCAGTACATAACATTACATCATTTTCCATTTCCCAACAACAGAGACCAAAAGAGAAAAAGAACAGCACACTCATGCTTACAGAGCTCCTCAGGGGCCACATAATGAGACACAAGTCAGTGTGAAGATGTGCCCATATGGTCTCATAATCCGTGCTCTCAGTTGTGAAAACTCTGGTTAATTTACTAGTCTGTGTTCTTTCAGTTTGCTTGAGATGGACCAGGCTAACCAGAACTAGACTAATGTAATTAAATAACCCTAACCAGAGGATTGTCAGGCTGTTTCATTTACAACTTCTGATGAAAGAAAAGACTATATTCTGTTGTTGTCTTGATGGGAGACAATTAAAACAGCACAGACATGCACATACAGACTCAGCACATTGTCAAATTAATTAGATATCTCTTCGGGGAGAATGTGTGTGACACATGAAGTATATTAAATTTCAGGTTTTCCTCTGTAGTACACAAACAACACCCTCATCACTCTCTCTGAACTGACAGAAGGGAGTAAGAATAACGGAGATCAGAAGGAGGAGATGGGGATGAAGAGGATCTGGCTGAGAAGGGAACTGTAAGCCCTCATCTCTCTCATCTCTTCATCCATATTTCAACAGGGGTCTAATGGGCTGACACGATCCCTTGTTACAAACAGAGGGAGAAAAACGACTCAGGGCTCAGTAAGAGAAGGAAACAAGAAAGAGGGGCTTGGCTGTGGCAGCGATTAAAGGAAAATTCCACTGTGAGCTTTGGCTTTGCTCTTTTTACAAGTCCATTTAACATTGATTGTGATGCACATTAGACATTTCAAAGCAGCTTTGCCATACCTTTAAGGATGAAATCTAATTTTAAAATTAGACAGATTTCTTTTCAGTAAATTGATTGGCCAATTCTGAGTTAAAATGATGTGGATCCCTTTCACCAGGCACCACAAATGTAGCCTGAATGACTGGAATAATGTAGTGTATATACACCATCCTGTCTGCATGAAACACCTCCCTCATTCGTACACAAGCTTGATTGCCTGCTCTTCAAACCGCATGGGTAAAGCCTGAACTTTTAGATTTTCTCTACACTTCCTGTGCGTCTTTTCTTTTCTAGCAATCGATTTTCCTCGTGATTGGTTAGGCTCCCTGAGTATACGCCTCTAATTGCAGGCATGGCGAGTGGATCCCTGAGCTTCACAGGTGTTTCATGAAAGGAGAACAAACAAGCCGAGAGTAGCATGGTATGAATGAGGTGACACAGAGTGGGAGCGAGTGAGAGAGTGAGTGAGTGAGTCAGACAGAGGGAGAGAGACACAAAGAACAAAAACAATTATTAATAGGTTGCGATCCAGCCATTTGTGATGCTAATTTTCCGGCAAAAAGGTGACGGTCTTTCTCTTTCTCCGTTTACGTTTTTCCATTCTGTATTATGCCCTGTTGGTGATGAGGTGGACCTCAATAGCTTCTTTTTTTTAAATAGTGGAATGGGACATGACACAATTTTATACTGGAACATAGCTTCCCAACAAAAAGCAAAAAGATAATTTCTAAGAGACAGGGTTAAACGTGTGTTGGAATATGCAGAGTTTAACAGTTACCTTGTGCATCCACCAACAAACAAGAGCTCAGTGTACCTTTGATCCTGTGTTCTACATCTTCAATGTCATCAAATAATGCAAAAGTGTCTGGAGATCATGGGGGAATTCAGTCCTGGAATCAGTATTGGAATCAGAAGGATGTATGAAACATGCCCAATCAAGGCCACATACCAGAAGCACACATCAATAACTTAGCTAAATGCTAACCTAAGCATGCTAACACGGCCACAATGACAACGCTAACACGCTGATGTTAAGCAGGTATAATGTTTATACCACAACGTCTAAGATTTGTTAATCAGAACTAACACAAAGCACATCTGAGGCTGATGGGGATGTGCTTAGTTTTGCTGGTTAAAAACAACAAATGATGATAATGACAAATTTTTACCTGAAAATGGAGCTTCATGAAAAGGATCACCAAAACATAAGAATTCATCATCTGGGAATGTCTGTACCAAATGTTGTGCCAATCTGTCCAGTAGAAGTTGAGATATTTCACCGCCTAAGTGAAGACTTTGACCTGCTGGTGGCGTTTGGTGACGAGCACCGAATAAATTAGGATTCATCATCTGGGCACAATGGCTATCCGTACCAAATATCATAAATCCATCCAATAGTTGTTGACCAAAGTGGTAGACTAAACAACTGGCATTGTAATCCCTAGAGCCATTCCTCACCATGGTTTTAACAATAATTTGGTATCATACTCATGTAGATAATGTAAGGGAATGAAAGGAAGATGTTCTTGGTGTTGCTGTGCTCAAGAGGGGAAAAAGTGCATATACCTCAAAGCTATTTTATTAGTTTTTTCACCAGAATCATATATATATCGATGTTTCTTCTAAATGGCTACCAGAACACTTATAAACACTTCTTCATTGCTATTGACTATAAGTCGCACACATGAATGCTATGTGGCATTTAGTCAATGCTTTATTGTAAACCAACGGACGCTATAGTGACGTCTATCTGATGCCAAAGGAAAGAAATGCTATTTTGGCCTAAATTTCACCCCAGGCTCAAAGATGCTGTGGCAGCTTCCACTCAGCTCCTGCTCTCTCAACAGTCTCTCTTCCTTTCCAGCCCCAAAACACCAAAGTAGTCTTTTCCACCTCCCTAAGTATAAGCCACAAGGCACGCTGGCTCTGGGATACAGAGTGACTGACAGCAACATGACTGACAGTTGGTTGTGTGTGCACTAAAACTCCAAAATCCAGGGAAAAATATAACATAACATGCCTTTACTTCCACTTTCAAGTTTTTTTCAGTTTGAAAATATCTGTTCTTTATCATTATCAAAAGTGACTACTGCCACTATTAGACGTTCGGGTCAAATTAAAATTGAACATTAAACACTAAAATGATATTTGACAGAAGAAAAAGATAATGCACACACACACGTACACACACACAGAGCACATCTTTTCCATTTTCTCTGCCCTTGTTTGCTTTGACCTTGCTTATCTGCTCGCCATCTCTCTCTCCCTTTTTTTCTCCTAAGTTATGGGAGTGGTGACTTGAGTGTGATCCTGCCATCTATACTCTGTCTGCAAAAAACTAAATCATGAATACCTTTTCATTTTTTATCATGTACCCAGTTTAAATCGAGAGAAAGATTTGTTAAAATGAACACAAACACAGTCAAGTTTACCTGTGTTATACAGACTGAATACAGTGTAATACCTCAAATTAACTAAAAACAACCCCGAACAGGAAATAATAAAAATGGTAAGTTAAACAAAGATTTGTCAATCTTCTTTCAATACACTATGAGAACATTTGATCTGTTGAAAGCAGAAGTGCAGGGGCTCATCACTTGTATCACCATAAACCATAATTCTTTTTTTCAGTTGGTTCACTTCAGAAAATTCTGATTGCTTCTGTTGCAGCGAGCGTAGAACAAACACTGCAGGTCCAGTGGTTAGTTCCCAGGGCGTACCGAAGCCTGCGGGGTCACGTCCCACTAAGTGCTTTTGCCCTGACTTGCCTTTGTTATTTGTTTTCAAGTTTACTTTGTTTCGAACTTTGTTTTCAGTGAAGGGCTCAGAGGGTGAATAAAGTACTTCACCAAGGCCTCCGGGTCTACGTACCCTGTTCTCTCAACCTCTCTACTCCAGTCCTTCATTTTTTGTCCTTATCAGACTACTACAATATTAATCCACATGTGCTGCAAGACTGAAATTAAGTAGAAGAAGGGGCTCAATAATGCATAGCACCCTCTTGTGTGTTGCTACCTTCAGGTGGAGCATGTACAAAATTAGGACATGAAATTAAGAGCAAGCTTGGCTGGTTAAATGAAGTCCATGTGTACTTTTTAACTGGCTGAGAAAGTTCTAGCTGCCAGTTGGTCTTTATCTCCAGTGTGTGTGTTTGGACTGGTGGCCCTTGTAGGCATGTCAGCACAGCTGGAGAGCCAATGTTCCTGTCTTTATTAATTACTACCTGACACGCACACGCATGCTCACACAGTCAAACCACAGTCCACAGTCACCATTAAACTACTACACAAAATACACACAATTACACTTGGATTCAAGCACACACCTGTCTCCAACAGCATCTTGATTTTTGCAGTAACTCACATTTCACCACACACACGCACACACACACACACACACGCACACACACACACACACACACACACACACACACACACACACACACACACACACACACACACACACACACACAGGGAAGCTAGTTGTCCCCATATCCCCTCTGCATTTACTTACTCATGCTTGGTTAGGCCAGAAGGTGCACTGAAGAGGCACACAAAGATAAGCTGCTAATCTCAACTAGAGGCTGCTACAGAATGACTCTGTAAAAACCACAATATGCAGGCCAACCTGACAATATATGACATACCTACACTGTAGCTATCTAGTTCAGATCTGGGCCTTGTTTTCTCTTTGGGGCCACATAACAATTTCCTGAAGAACCAAAAAACATGTCAAACCGATGTTTAGCTTTGCATTATTAATTTGCCCATCTTACTGTAGCAATGTCATTGGGTACTGTGTGTCCCTCCCAACTCTCATAGCTATCATTTGTTATGCTTCCAAGCTTCTCCACAGCACTGACACTTGTTCTCATTTTCATTACCATCATTATAAAAGTCAAATGGCCATTCGCTCATTTTAATGTGCCTGATTATCAGCCTACTTGTGAAGGGCATAATATGAGCAGCGCTGCCAAGTCTCTTCGCCAGAATGAAACAAAATGAGAAAACAAAAGAGGGCGGAACCCTCGCCAATGGGTTCACCTACCAAAATAACGGTTACGATAACAGTGCTGTCAGATTTACATCGGCAGTTTGTGAGCGAGCTCCTTGGAGCAGGTAGGAAACATTAAGCAGGTGAGGCAAGATGCTCTCCTGTTGCCATGTACAAGGGCACCTTGCATGTAAACCTCAACGGCTCCAGAGGTGCTGTTCAGTTATCGGTACGAGAGTGTGTCTGTGCCGAGAGGCTCTCTAGTGTGAGTACGCAGCTGTCAAATCATGAAGCACAGCAATACTGAAAAATGCTGAAGAAAACTGCTCTGTGCATTTGTTAAAGTTGTAAAAGAAAGAATAGGCCTACGTCTTTATTGGTTTTTAATGGAGGTATGTTCCACAGCTATGCTCTCGTATAAGAATGACAAAATAGTACTTCTGTAACAATTATTCCATTCATTATTATTATTCATTATTGATCTGTCTGATTTGAGAACGACGGGAAAAATTGAGGAATTGTAAGATGTGACAGAAATGGGTGAACAAATGTGTGCACCCTTTACAAACTACTTCAATGGAAATAGCAGGGTTCCTCTTTAATCTCATATTCCAACTCCAAAAACGGCAGCAGTTGCAAAAAAAAACATTGAAACTCGTGACACCAAATTGAAGATGATGGCACAAAAGAACTTTCTCTCTTTCTCTCATAATTCCAATTGTTTAAGGAGCAATTTCGTTCATGGTATTGCTATATATATCTTCTTTGTCTCTTCTTCTCTCGGGCATTTTCATTTCTCTCTGTCTGTGTAAATTAAATTATCTGGTGCAGAGGCAAGCCTGGGGAGTCCTGCTTATAACTTTAAGGATGTAAAATCAACTAAATATCACATATACACGCATATCTAAAGTAAATATAGAGGCTCAAGTATCACGTGGTTGTCACATGGTTTACATTTTTTAAGTTCTTTGGCACCTGAGTATCTTTAACTGGATGTGCACACACTTGGTCCCTCTTCCGATGTTACACGACTTACAAATCAGTTATGAAATGAAATAAAAACAGAAAGCAATGCCAAGAAGCCGCAGAAAAGATGGCATTTTAACGCAGCCTGCATTAGCTCACTGGTTAGCTAAAGCATAACCAAGGTCAGTCACTGCAGCTCAACTGGTGCCACTTGATATTAACAGGCACTGACAGTGACTGCACCCTGTGGAATCTCATCTCTGCAGGCTGGCAAGCTCAGGTATGGGCAAGCACAATATACTTGGACACAAGGACAAAGGAGCCGACATGCACACTGACTCCAAGGAATAAAAACGCAATCGCCAATACTTTACAATGCACGCACAATTAAATTAAATGTACATAGAACATAGAACAAGCGAGGAGATGCAACAGTGGCATTAGTAGAAGCATGTTATCTGATTTGGTTCAGGAATATATGTAGCTTTAAATTCATCATCCAAACATCCTAACCCAATCCAATTGCTGAACGTGACATGATTGGAACCAATGGAAACGTAGGAAACTACACCCAATCAATAGCGCTGTTGCTTCAATTTACCACGGCTTCTACTCATTGACTTGCTGACGACTCTATAAGTGATGTCTGTCACGCTGACACTTCAACTTTGGCCCTATGTCTGTTACACCATCTGCTTGACTTTGCCTTACAGATGGCTGAAGTAACTCAAAGAAACAGAGGAAGAGAGGATGAAAGAGAGGAAGAGTGACAAAACTGGGCAAGCGATGAAGGGAGGGAGCGAGAGAGAGAGAAAGAGATGGGGTCCCCATTAATCACATGTGGCAAAGAAGCAAATTCAACACATCGGCAGCTACTCTGTCCTCTAATTAATGTCCAACTAAAGCAATATCTCCATGTACTGAATCCTTTGTGTTTAGCATATTTTGGATGTAACTTATATACTACTATGTTAAAATTAGAGAGATATTGCTGGGCTCTAAAGAATTACAGCAATGCTTCTGATTCTCTGACCTCTTTGACACTATTAACATGAGGTTAATGAGGGGTCAACCAGAATGCTCTGTGATCAGTCAGATTACATCTGGTGGTCATCTGGTTCCCATTGTGATTGGATCCAAGCCAGCCTGTCAGCTGACTAAATCATGTTTTTTTTTCTGTACATCTTTACTACAAAAAGCACAGTTTCTACCGCATTACCTTGAGGCCCGGTTCTAGAGGAGTTTAGTTCGAGAGGAGTTGGGGACTTTCCGCTACCCTGAATAGTGTTTACAGTCTTCCTCACAAGCTGCATACAGGCCCCAAAATCACTCAAAGCAGCTTGTATGTTGCCTGAGAAGCAACATTTTGGGTAAAAAACATTATATTGCTCGCCACTACTGGTACAGCTTAAATGCTGTGATTGCCATCTGGATTTTGGTGGTTGGACAATAAGAGGACACGGGTTAGTGGTCTTTTAGTGAATTCATGTAAAAGTGGATATGTCGCCCTTGTGTACGCAACCCAATTTGAGAATGATTGAAAGCACCAAACTCCATCCATTTTGGCATTTTGGACGTCAGCATCTTGTTTTTGTTAGGAGAGAGATGCTTAGAGATTTTTAGGTAACCAAAATGTTACAATTAACTTTCCTTAATTTACTAAATGAGCATCATGCTGTATTAAAACAGACTTGAAACCAGCAATTGAGACCATGAACTCCTGTTTACAATGTTTACTGAGGTAAAGGGTCATTTTCTCATAGACTTCTATACAATCAGACTTATTTTTGCAACCAGAAGAGGCGCCCCTGATGGTCATTAGAAAGAATGCAAGTTTAAGGCACTTCTGCATTGGATTCACTTTTCAGACCCGGAGGTTGTCCCCTGATCCTTACACAGCTATTAAATAGGCAACCCATAAACATGCCCAGATCAACACAAACCACCAGAATCTGTAAATTAGGTGTCTCATCTATGAACCAATATAACAGGCACTCACACACTTATACTGGCCTTGGGACCATACAAGGTCCCAAAGTACTGTAGGCATGTTCTGATCAATAACTTATCGAAGCTCTAAATGACACGTGGCTGTGGCCAGAGGGGTGTTAAGTAGGATTGAGGTGTTTGTGTGTGTGTGTGTGTCTGCACGTGTCTATGTGGTGGGTGTTGGTAATAAGATGAAGGGTCACAGTATCACTCATGTTCCTTTCCACGACTTCAACAACACACACACAGACACATGAAATGAGCACACATGGTCACATGTCTGCATTATATTAAAAGTATAATATGGTACATTTGTCGGTTGGTGTTTGTAAACGCAGGGCATTCAATCCTGGCTCTTCTTCCACGGCTCACCGAGTCGACAGAGAGAGCGCGCAGCAAAGGTTGAGCCAGCTATAGCGTGAATGGAGAGAGGGGGCAGCGTTGGTTGGAACAAATAAAATGTTACTTTGTGATCGTTTCACGGCGGTTATGTTTCAAAGCACAAACAAACACACTCGCACTACGGGAAGGTGCCGCATTGCCGGATTTTGAACGAATGCACCGAAGGGCAGGCTTCGTCCTGTTGGCTCTGCTCGGTGTGCGACACAGCAGCCGCTCTGCACTCAGAGGAAAGAGAGAAGAGCAGGGGGGAAAACTGCAGCACAGAAAAACTCAGAGATGTAACAAACCTCTTTGTATTTGACAGAGCTAAAGGGGGACATGTTCCTCGGTATCAGACGACGAGTGCGTGACAAAGCGGCGGCATGTGATGACCGTAACTAGCTACACACCCTGCGTGCTGTAATTGGCTGAGGGTTACAGCCCCATGTGGGGCCCTAATGCTCTTTGCTGATGCACAGAAACATCCCGAACATCAGCAAAATAAGAAGGAAAGAGAAAATACAGGCTGAGGGTATGGTACCCTCTGCAGAAACAGACACCGCTACACACTTCTAGTGGGTCATAAGTGATGATTCAAAGGGATTATTTTTGTATAATTTTTTTAGGAAATTCCTGTGTATTATACCAATAAACAGTCTATGTTAATTGTGACATACAGAAAGAGAAAAATAACGAAACAGGGTGAGGGATGAGGAGCAGGAGTTGGAGAATGTGTAAGTGAAACGGAGTGGATACAAATGTATTGTGATAACATCGTTTAAACAGTGCTTGGCTCTCTGAGGGCCATCGCTGCCTTTGCACTCCTCTCACACTCGTTTGACTGGGAAAATGGCCAAAAGGATGGGCCAAAAGGACACAATCTCACCCTCTCTCTCTCTCTCTCTCTCTCTCCTCTCTCTCTCTCTATTTCTCACTCTCTCTTGCTCCCTCGCTCGCTGCCAGGAGACTAAATTGTACAGAATTGTGCTGTCAAGTCTCTTTTGTGAGAGAAATGGCACACTGGTCATTACTTGAAAACAGCAGGTTGTTTGAAAAAGTGTAGGTTTATATCATACAGTATATGTGGTCTTAGTTGAAAGACAAACAAAATGTGTGCACAGTTTGTGATTGCCTAAAAAGTATTTTTGGAGGGATGTAAGCACGCACACACAGTAAACACACACTCAACCGCACACAGCTGACCTTAATAGGAGCAAGAGGTTAAGATGTCAGCCATTTTGCCCAAGCAAATGTCAGGGCAGGAGTGAGCCCACGGGACGAACAGTTTTTTTTCCTTAATATAAGGTCAACTTAGAGACCATGTCCAACAGTTGCATGCACCAATACATTCAGTCAGTCATCGTGACCTTATTCATTCATCCATTTATTTTGCGTTTCTCTTTTTCTTCCCAAGTTAAGTAGTTCACAGCTTGTCATTTGTCTCATGGTCGCTGTTGCTGCCAACTCCTCTGTAGGCCTGGCGAGGGTGTAAAATGCCATGTGTCCACTCTCACACACATTACAAGGAGGATTTTCACCAAGAGAGTCGAACACGTGTAGAGATTCCCGCCATCTCTAGTACTGTCCTCGTTTCCTAAAGAGATTCCCTGGCAGTAGGGGACTCTGGTACCGAGACACAATTCCCCGCTGGCTTCCCAAAGGGACTACCTCACAAGATTTGTTTCACTTTTTTGACTCCATTAACCCAAATGAAAAGCATGTAAAAATGTATTTTCTCTTTTCCTCTATCCTTGCGGCATCACTTAGCTATTGTGTTACCACATCTCCTCATTTCTTACTCCTCCATACCTCCTCTCATTCTTTCCTTTGTTTCAATCTTTTCCTCTCCCGTGTCCCTCTCTGAGCTGATATCACTTGAGCGTGTTGCTGTTATGTCAGTGACTCAGGCGCTGATTCAGTTACACGACAGTCTACAGAGTTTTAGAAGAAACCTACCAACTCAGCGACTTTGGGAGTGTGTGTGTACGTGTGTGTTAGTAAGTATAAAGCTGGTCTTTAAGACCTAAGCCCCAAGGCTCATTTGAGCTGCAGATACCAGCCGTCAACTAATGTCCAAACATCTGGGTGGTAACACACACACACACACACACACAGAGAGAAGCGTTAAGCTTTTATCATTGGCCAGAGGAAGGGTTTTAGCATTGGCCCTGACAGGTGCCACCCACACAGCAACACCCACACACACACACACACACACACACACTCACACCACAGCCAGTGGAAAAACACTGGAGAAGGATTTAGACTGAGTATGATCCATATGTGTGCAACATATATCTGACAGCAAGGATTATGTGTATACATGAGAGTGAGAAGAGCGAGGGAGAGTTGTATGTGTGTGTGTGTGTGTGTGTGTGTGTGTGTGTGCGCGTGTGCGCGCGAGACAGTGACAAAGCAGGGCCATTTCAGCTGGTCCCTAGCGGTCACTAACTAACCTTTTCTTCTCTCTCTTCATGGCTCTTTTATGTCTGACACTCCCTGTATCTTAAGCTCTGCTCTCTTTGTTTCGTTTCTTCTCCCCCTCCCTGTCACCCCCTTTCCACTTTTTTTCCATCCTCTTTCTAACCCTCTCCCCTTCCCGAGCCAACGGAGCACGAAGGGATTACTCCCAGGAGAGAGTAAGAAAAATGGCCGAGGTGAGTGATGAAAGTGTGCGTTATAGATAAATCCACCTTCCACCATGTCAAGGTGGATTCGTAGAGGAAAATGGTATTAAAAAGTAGAGGAAAAATGTTTAACAAAATGTTATATTTGGTATAATCAGTAAATGAGGTTGTTATTTTGTGAAGGGGAGACAATGGCAAAACTGATATTTACATATTTGTTATGTATAGACTAAACAGCCTTACTTCAAACCTGTAATCACTGATTGTATTGCCGCCTTTGGGGCAGTGGAGACAAGCTTTTATCTGCACTGACATATCAACTCCTTTTAAGTTGACTAGTGCACTGCCTGTTTGGGGCTTGCCAATTGCGTGGACCACGGGAGTGCTGCTTGCAGCGTTCGAGAACCACTCTGACGCGTGCTTATGAATACCACTGCATTTCTTGGCAAGCCCCGCCTTGCGTAGTTGGTTGAGGTCAGGATAGCCGATTGGTCTGGGCATGGGACATGAACAACACGGGTTACCAGTACCTCGGCGAGCATGGACAACTGGCCAATCCTAGCAGGGAAAGTCTTGCCAATGAAAGCAGTGGGATTCATAATAACGCCTCGTTGACTCCAGGAATGTGAGGTCTGCTCTTTCATTCAAAGTTTATCGATATCGATTGTGGTGTGTGTTCAAATTGCACCAACTTCGAAACCCCAGCAATACACCCACCAAGTGGGACGTGGATCGGATAAACAGTTCTCTAGATACACACACATTCCTTGCCTTATAATGTAGATATATCAAACTGTATATATATATATAGAACCCTGTTGGTTTTTAGAGCTGTTTTAGT
This sequence comes from Leptoclinus maculatus, assembly GCA_032191485.1. Taxonomy (NCBI): domain Eukaryota; kingdom Metazoa; phylum Chordata; class Actinopteri; order Perciformes; family Stichaeidae; genus Leptoclinus; species Leptoclinus maculatus. The sequence continues at coordinate 14,769,895 of JAVDOI010000002.1, forward strand.
GCCTGCTGCGAAACCAATGCCATGAGAGCGATAAGAGTGAACCAAAAATGTGAAGTTGCGAGCCAGACAGCTAATCAGAGAGCGAGCCCTTTCACATTGTCATTTGATACAGTTGCACACATATTACTGATATACAGCCTGAAAGCTTTGCTTGCAGTTACTGTATTCTCTGCATCACATGCACTTTTGGCATTTGGCCTTGTCCTTGTTTGGTGTGTGATCTCTGTTATTTGACTGTTTGAAGACTTCTGTGTGCCGTTCATTTATAACATAATTTAGTACCTCCTCCCGATCTCGGTGTTACCATCCCCCCCACTCTCTGTCTCTCTGCCTTTCACTGTGAAAGAGGTCTGAAGTTGCAGTCACCAGAGCAATTAGAGACTTCATGTTCCTCCTCACTGTCAAGAGGAGGCAAGAATACACACATACACAAATGACACGCGCGCACACACACACACACACACACACCTACACACACACACACACACACACACACACACACACACACACACATCCTCTGCCGTCCTCTGTGCTGACAGGCACTGGGCAAAAGTTCACTCTGCCACTGTGCTAACTATCTCCCTTTTTCTTCCTCCTTCACTCTGTCTCCCTCTCACACTGCCTTTTCTAGAAAAGTGCTAACTAGCAATCTCTCCGTTCTTCCCCTTCTCTCTCTGCCGCCTCTCCGAGGGCTATCGTCCGTCTCTTTCGTCTCCATCTTTTCTCTTTCATCCGTCTTTCTCAGAGAAGTTACAAGTTTGTCCTTCACTCAGTGTTTTGCTTTTGTGCCGCTCACTGACTTTCCATCCCTCTCTATCTGCACAATAATTAACATTTCTCATCCACCAGCTCCGTGTCTCTCTCTCCCTCTCCCTTTTTTCTTTCTTCTTTTATCTTTCTCTGCTCATCTAGTACTCATATCCTTCGTTTTCAGTGTGTCACATGTTTGCAGTGAATTACGCATCCGCCCCGCTCATAGGCCAACTCTGATATCTTGTGATGTAGAGTTGACTCAGTGCCCTTGTGAAGTGCCGCAAACACGCAGCAGAAAACGTCATTTAACATTTCAATGGGTCCCGCTTTTCTTGATTCTTAATCAAATGAACTGAGCAGAGCTTCAACTCAGAAGGGGAAATGTTGAATGCCAAGAGAAATTCTATATAAGCTTCTTTATCATGTCATATTAGATTGACACAATGGGGCTTCTCAAGAAAGAAAGAAAAAACTCCCTAACTTGCATACTCATCTTAGACCTCTCTCCAACTATTAGGCAGTCTTGAAAGGATAACATATTCTAATATCAAAGTGCCTTGAAGAAATGCAATTCCTCCATCTGTCAACCCTTGCAAGACTCGCTTTGATCTCTCTCAGGTGAACACCAGCCTGGCCATAGGCGTCCTGCTCTCTCTTCATGAAATGAGAGACCTTGAATGGCAATCTTATATCACAACCATTGAGGTCTTGTGGGCAGTTTGTCATTAATGTATTGTGAAGTTGGGTGAGGGCACCATCACAGCTGGGATAAGGTAAATCACGCACTACTTTATGCAAACCACACCCTGGCGTTTTGTGTGCACTGATGCAGTGAAAGTCCATGAGCCACAGAGGCTCTAGTGAGGGGAACTCTCTTCACAATGCCGTTTGTGGGGGGGGCTTCTGAGCTTGGCATAATTGTGACGCATGAATTGGTAACGTGGTGTTCATGCCTCACATAGCCAGGACACAAAGACACAGACTCTACTCAAAGGCACTAAAAGGGCATGTGATCTGCAGGTCTCCTTGATATTGTAATGAGTCTTCTTGGTTTGCTAATGTGCTCATAAGTAATCATTACCAAAGGGTAGACCTCAAAGCTCGCACAGCAAGTGGGCAAATGGTTCATGCTGAAACATACTGAAGATCTATCGAAAAGCAGAATGCTAATAAACATCCCCTAGTGACTCACACTTTCCTCACACGTCCTACAAAATTGGACTGGAAGCGTTGCCAGGGTTCATAATAGCCGTTTGTTCTTCTTTACGAAACGTTCTTTGACACAACCTCGCTGTCTTTCCTCCACAGTCAATGGCAGAGCCAGATTCATGAAGTACGTAAGAGTAGTCTGAAAAAGCTGCCTCTACCACTTTCAAAAGTACCATAACTTATTCAAGTGTTATAATTTATTTGGTTACAGGCCCCCCCCCCCCAAAAAAAAATCCGAGAGTTAATCTCCCCCTATTTGCAGTTAAAAATACATGTACATATTTAGTAGTACTTTCTATGGTCCGACATGTTAAAGCATGCAACTAGAGTTTGCTATTTATTGTTTTTGTAGCATTAGCCGTCGGCGAAACATAGCGGAATGTATTCTGAAAGGACAAAATGTATTCCACAAAGTAAGGACAGACTGTGAGCTGTCACATTTGATCTATTAGTTATTCTGTCTGCTGGCAGTTTTTGTAACGAGACAAGAATATTTGGAGTAGAATAATTATTGCTTTGCTTATCTGTAGCTTTCTTTACAGCTGCCTCTGGTAATAACCACAGAATTTACATTCAAACTACTAAAATGTAAGCTTTTATTTAAATCCCCCTGTATTACGGACGATGCCACAGAGAGTTGGCCCTCTGCTCTGAAGGAGCAAAAGAAGCAGGAAGTCAGAGTACTTATTAAATATTCTACTGCCAGACGTGAACCATCTTTTACTTGAGGCTAAGCTCTGCTCTGTCACCACTTTATTTCCATATTGCAATTAGAAATATCTTGCATAATTTTAACCATAAAAACTTTGAATTTCCAGAATGTTAATTTTTTTATTTGCAATTTAGCAATCAGTGCTGTTAATTAATGTCTGTACGTGCTATACACACCTGCACATGTGTAATTCGGATTTTTGTTTTTGGTGCAAGACAGCTGATTTTCAGCTCCGTCTCACGCCTTCTGTTTCACAAAGTCACAAATATACAGATGAATGAGTTAACTGTCTGATCAGCTTTTTTTCCAACATTCCAGCTACGAGACAAAAAGCGCAATTTGTGTGGCGCACATATACAGACCTCTCCCAAATCACCACTCTGCTCCACTCTTGACCAGGCAGCTACTCAGTCATAATAGCCTCATTTCACGGTCATTAATGTGCTCACTGTAACTTTCTTCAATCATGTACCCATATCTTTGAAGAAAATTGTATTCCAAAAATTTCAAGTCTGTTCAGGAGAGTTTTTGGGAGGTCGGAAGCGAAGAACAGACACAATTGATATATCCCTCTGTGGATAATTGATGAGAAATAGCAAACTACAAAGCACTCACTTGGATAAAATGTACCCTGCAGTTAGTGGTGATGGAGCCATTAAATGACTTATTCAATTCTCTCAAGAGTCCCAGTTTGTGTAAAGCAATACTTCTGAGATGAGCTGACATAAAACGGAAGTTAAAAACAAGGACGCAAGAATGTGATGGTGAAAAAAAAGAGAGAGAGAAAAACATACTGGTTCGAGTGTGCGTGCTAGCCATTTGTGTGTGTGAGCGTGAGCTTTTCTGTTTGTGCACCTCTGACATGTATCTGCGTGTTATATCTAAAAGCAATCTGCCCTGCTGCTACTGAGTTCAGACAAATAGGCGCTGCTGTCTAAAGAATTGCTGCAATATAGAGTACAGCATATATAGCATAACACAGTGCCAAAGAGGAAGGTGGATAGTGTCAGGCAGCCATCTGAATGCAATTCCCTTCTAAAAATGTGACATTGAAATCACACATAACCCAATTATGGCTGTGATTCAAAAACCGTGTCTACATAATCCATAATCCCACAGTGGTTGATCGTGATAATGTGCAAGCACACACACTGAAGCACAATTGTACACATTGATTGATGCATGCACACACAGACGCTGGCAAAGGTATTTACCATTCGTAAATAACGAGCATGCACCCCGATTCGCTGCTACCTAAACAGCAAGAAAATTAGAAACGAGAAATAAGGCACCTGGAAGAAAGCTTAGGCTGCTTAGACCGCCGATACACACCAACACATTTCCTACATATCATAGCAAACCAAAAAAATCAATAAGCGGATCAAAGCCACAGACAGGTTGGTTTTTAATTGACTATTTCCATGATGGGCTATGTGATTGGTTGTGAGACTGTTCACAAACTCACTGCAGTCAGTGAAGAAGTCACAGTAAAGTGGTTTGTGGTAAATCCATGAGACATCATATCAGTTATGCAAAAATTCCTCGGGGGAAGCCTGGTTAGGCAAATTTCACTCTAGAAGTCTAATCTACCCTCAAAAGATTTTACAAGTACATGAACTTCATTCAAAGATTCTTGGTAAATTATTGCATTCATTCTGTGAAATTCTGGCATCCTTTAGCAAACAAGGAAATGGATAAAGAAGATGAGATGAGTGAGTAACATAATGTAGCAATACTCTTCCTGTTTAAGTATTCCTCTTTATGTAACGGTAAGCTGCCATAGTGTAAAAAGCACATGTTCAGTGCAGCCTAACTACTATGTAGGAGGTCACCCAGAGTGTGTATGCACTGAGGCTTGGTACTACAGTAATCATTGGAGTCCATTTAAGCCCTTCATCTCCACTGTTCCCCTCTCATCTCCTCTTCCTCTCTCAGACAGTACAGGCTAATAGAGTTTGGACTAGACCTGAGGGAGAACAGGGAGGGAGGAGGGGAAGGACAGAAGCATGGAGGGAGGAAGAAGTGAGAAAGAGTGACGCGAGAGTGGGGATCATTTGAATCAGTATTGGTACTAGCAGTCACTTTAGCTTTGGGATTTATTTCGGAAGCATAAGCATTAGTATTCCAATAAGTTTTATTAATCATAAACAGAAGTTTGCCTCATTAATGTTAACACCTCTTTTTAAAAGGAGTCTTTCCCCGGGGTAGAAGGACAACAGCTCATATCTGAAGCCGAGGCTCATTAAAATATGTGGAACACTCGCATTACTGCACAAGAGGAAGGCATAGATGGAAGCTTGGGAAGCGACAACATCTTAAGGAAGGGGGAACTGATGCATGAGTAGAAAGGAGTGATACAAAAAAACAGACAGGAGAACAAGCATGAGATAAAAGAAAGGCTTTTGATGTTCTTCAATAAAACATCCGTCAAACACAAGCGGAACAAACATTCAGCATCAAGTGACACACCTCACAGCAAGTGTCACTGCTAAAGAAAATTACAAAGATCCCATGTTGTCCCAGAGCAACTTTTCCAACTAGAGCCACAGGAAACAGAAAGAAAAAAAATAATAAGAAAACCGCAGAAAGAGAGTGAGAGAAAGGTGAGCGAGAGTAGGTGATGTGTCCCAGGTGTGAGCTCGATCCTCAGCAGTAGTTAAGAGCAAGGCACGGCAACGCCTCAGCCATCCGTCACCATGGAGATAACAAGCTGTCAGGGCCAGATAGGATCATGGGCCACAGAGGCCGGTCACTCTGCTTGAACACCACAGGAGCCAATCAGAGGACACGGGGAGAGGATGAGTTAATGTGAAGAAAAGGATAGTTACTGACATCAAGCTCTTCAGTGGAAACAAGAGAGGAAAACAAGACAAAGAGAGTGGAAAGTGGACGCTGATTTCAGAGAGGGAACAAAGAAATAGAGAAGAAGTGGCGAGAAAGTATAGAGAAGCTCATGCAATTGTAACAATGTTTGGATGGGGAAAGAAACAAGAAGGAGCCCCGAGCCATGCATCAGTCAGTGCTCTCTGCCTATGCCTAAACAACTCATACACATGCCAGCACATTTCCTTTCTGAAATGCTGTGTACTGCAAGTAGTTACCCTGCCTTTCCACTTTGAAAATACAGCTTAAAAATGTCCCTGTACAATGTGTGCACTTTGCAATTATAACCACAATTTAGGAGTCTGAAACAAGCAGTGCAGAAAAAAGTGCAACAGTGGAAGAAGTCCCAAACGAAACACAATGTTCAACATACATTTGTAATAATTTCAGAAGATTTTTGCTCTTTCATTTGTATATATTACTTATAAAACTGAAATATTCTGCAAGCCAAAGGGGACATCACATAAAACTCCATAGAAGATATTGCACCTTCAAACAAGTCACCACACGACACAGTAGGTTGACGAAGAACTGCTATCTATCTTTCTCTGTGTTTCCAGCACGAGTAAATGTTGACCGGTCAGGCTTCACTGAATGCAGTCGACTGTGCTATTCGAGGTACAGTGGAGTATGGAGAACCAATGCAACAGTCTTTTCTAAAAGATTGACCAGCTGAAAGCTATGACCCCTAACAGATTTCACCTGTAAAATATGCTGCAGACGTGAATGGGAGATGCTGATAAAGTGAGAAGCGGAAGAGGAATGTCTTTAATTAAAACACAAAGATTCTTCAAGAGGGTCAATTTTAATATTGAGAAGGTAGACAAGTGTATCATCTATATATATATATATATATATATATATATATATATATATATAGATAGATAGATAGATAGATACACTTGTGCAGTAGTGCATTATAATGAATCTATCAAGGTGAGGGGAACTATATTGGGACACACATCTTATCTGCGATCAGTCTTGACAGGAGTGGAGTAACAGCTGCTACAGTATCTCTCCACAGCATGCCAGTACAAAGGCGGAGCAGAGCAGAGAGCAGAGCGTCTATTTAAATTGAGAGAACATGTCTTCATAAATATACAGGTAGAAAACAGGAAAATGATTCTGCAGGGCAGATTTACCACGTGATGCCAATATACTTAAAATATCTACAGATATACAGATATCTGACTATTACGAGTCAGTGGGGAAGCAAAGTGGAGGGAGGTAAAGTGATACAGAGGAATGGAAATAAGGAATAAACTAAGACTGATTGGCAATTAAACTTTGCTTTGTTCTAAGCGGATGGTCGTGAAATCAAATAAACCTCCTATCAGTATCAACAGATTGGGCAAATGAGGTGGGATTAACAAAATTAGTTTGACAACAATGAGGGGAGTATTAGGGTCCATTTATGTGGCTTGGTGAGTATAGAGTGTGAGCGTGCACTCTGGAGAGCAAGAACAATAGGCAGAGGGAGAAGAAGTGTGTAGGGTGCAATATGGAGAGGTGCTCCAGGTGCTCTGCTGCAGGCAAGCGTGGGAGAGCATCATTGTGTGTGTGTGTGTGTGTGTGACTGAAGGCCTCTCACAGCTACTGTGCGGTGAACAGAATTATTGATCCGCAAAGAGATGGCGAAACCATCTTTTTGCCCCCTCCCCCCCAGATACACAGCAATGAGCAAAAGCAAAACACAATTTGACGACAGTGAAATGAGGCTGACTACAGTATGGTGGCATGCAGGTCTTCAAAAATAAAACTGTGCTGTGCTCCTATTTGGTCAGTACATAAGCAATCCAGCAATATCTATATATACAGTAATGTCTGCTTTGGTACGATCAATACACACACTCAAACGGGTACAAATCGTTGTTCCAGTGCACCAAACATCAAACTCTTGCTCCAGTTTAAGTCCCCCACACACAGATCCTACACAAGTAAAGGCACAAAGCCTGTGAATATGCTGCCATCCCACACACACACACACACACACCCACACACACATAAGCACACACACACTTCAGCCAGCTTCAAAACTGTCTAAACCATCACAGTCACAGTAGGCAAAAGTAACAGCTCACTATCCATCACGGTGACTGAAGTGTGTGTGAGTTTGTGTTTTCTTTGATCTCCAGCTGATTCCGCGAGAAGAAAATCACCTAATTTCGAGACAATAACAACCTTCACAGGAAGCTCTTTTTCACCTTTCTCACACTCACTTTATATTTGTCTCACACACTGCACCATGGGCGTCCAACAACCAGTGAGCCGCAATAGAAACTCGGGCGATGTGAAGTAAGATGTGGAGTGTGTGCAGGGTGTATGTTTTTACCCTGTGGCTTGGAGCCAACTGAGATATGACGACTCTAATAAAATCTCGTTTAAAAAAAATAAAAAATTCCGTTTTGAAAGAATGGTTGCAATGTGTTTTCTTGTAGGAACAGATGTACTGTGTGGGGGGAGTGGTCAAAAATGGGCTTGGACAGAAGTTCACATTATGATATATTTTTGGAAGGTTCTACTATCACGCTGATGATAGTGTCTGCAGGAACTGCACGAGCTGTGTAAGAAAACATGTTGCACATATATTTATTAGCTGCAAAGTGTTGATTTTTCCTTTGCATACCAGACCTGAAGAAACATGAAACAAATAGAAGAAGAGAAACCAGATCATTGCCCAGTCATTACAGCAACTGTTCTTCAAACACTTACAGCCAAACAACTTTGGAGCACAAAGTGTTTAATGTATAAGTATGACTCAGATTACTTAGATGTATTTGAATACGAAATATTTAAAGTAAATAATATCTTTTAAAAACACATACTATCAGCTTAACCGCAGTGAGTAAAAATACTTGAGAATCTAGTTGCCCCTGAAGGCTCTACTATTCCTTACACATGACAATGATAAGCCAGGCAGTTCAGAGGTTTGAACCGACCGACTGGCCAAGCAAACATTTTACTGACATTGCAATCCTTGGAGACCTGCGCTACGACTAGTGGGAGTTAATAGAGCTATAGCCATATTGCACTTAGATGTATAAACACAAACACACACACACACACAAACAAACACACACTCAGGCAGCCAGCCCATTGTGGTCTTGTCTGTCCCTAATTTGAAAGGAGTGAAATAATCTCACTGTAGCTGTCAGTGTAATCAGCAAACAGACATTTGTTTGTTCTGGGCGCAAGGTAAAGCCACACACACACACACACACACACACACACACACACACACACACACACACACACACACACACACACACACACACACACACACACACACACACAAACACACACACACAAATGTACACATTCTATTGTTCATGCAGCGCAATGCTGATCACTGCAGTTGTAATTGAATAAGCATGCCAAACAAACTTACTTTGAGGAGATTCTGGGATGTCTGCTGCACAATGTGGTGGCAAATCCACACAATAAGTGAGTGATGGGTGGATGGGATGCGGGTCAGAGTCAAGATGGATGCAAATGTATCAAAACAACACAAAACAGAGACAGACGATATTTCTATAGGAGAGAAACTGGGACTCTAAAAAACTGGGTGACGGATAGGCAGAAAAAAAATAAACTGGAAGCACCAGTGCTAGATGAGGACATGAATAGATGCTACATGAAAGGTGTACCACTGAACAAAGGTTAATGATAGCCAGTGCTGGTGTTTTAAACAGATACATGTAAAGTGCATTGCAAGAACTTCATCTTTTGAACTGAAAAAGCACTTGGAGCTGGTACGCAGACAGGTGAATAATTAAGGTTAGAGAATGATGAAGGGTTAAGTGACTAAAGGTTATCGTTCAGGTTAAAGGGGGCCAGTTCCACCAGTGGAAGAAAGGATATGGGCTGGAGACCATACGGATGCACCAGTTGCGAGGACAGGTGGTCTGCTTGAGGCAGAAGAAGACCACAGGCGCCAGCTCTGGGAACGGCAACACGAGAGTGCTTAGGTCACTGCCGATACTGACGTCATCATCCGGACCCACTTCCTCAATGATGTCATCAGCCTGCGCCAAGCCGTACTCCTCACTCTGCCCTGGCCCTGCTAAGGAAAGGCTCCCCAGCGGCACAGGACACTCCTCGCTCATCATGGCAGCCCAGCCGAGATCTGAAAGACAACGTGAGTTGTCACTGGGATTAGAGGAATGAAATAATTATTGCACCGTTTGACACACTGCAGATCTCCAAGAGACTTACGATACCAAAGAAAATGACTGCTTTGATTTAATTGACATTCAGCTTTTGCACTGCAGCAAATAAATAGCAATTAAATTAGTTTATTTCATGAAAAATGAATTGGACAAGCAGGCTTTTGGCTAAGCTGTCACTCCCACAGACCACTTAATCGCCTCCACGTCATAACATCACCTCACAACTCACAGATATTTAATGCTCGTTGTTTTCAATCCCAAATGCCCATTTGTCTCTCGCCGTCTCTTTGCCTTGCGAAGGCAAATGCTCTTATCGTAAACTCTCTTGTCTGCATAACAGAATGCATCGCTTACTGATAACAATCACCTCTCGCAATCAAACACACACAGAGGGGTACGATAGCGGAGAGTAAATCAATGTCAACAGTCATTGCACATTCATTGACGATTCATTTAGCCCCATCACAGTGTTGTGGAAGAGGAAATGGTTTTGCATCTCTTACCACTTAGCTCATGAATGCTTTTTCTGTCAATGTAGCACACATACACACACAAAAGTTGATTTTGCATGATCCAATGGGCAATTTTACACATACCTGATATTTAAACATTCATGTTTACAACAGAGAACACAATACTGCATATAATTAGGCTTTCAGCACTTCAGCTCGAGTAAAAAAACAAAAAGCCAAATACTGCAGTTTCAGTTTAGAAAAGGCACGTCATTAATTAAATCCACATGTTGTTTTATTCTTTTGGCTCATCACACCGGTGAGCCAGTAAGCAAGTCAACCAACAGCAGCCAGAGCCTAAGTGAATGCATAATAACATATTGGACTTGGTAGTCCTCTTGCTTTCAACTGGCTGCCAAAGGAGGCAGCCAGCAAGCGGCAAGGAGCCAAGCGAAGGCTGGACATGTGCATAGCTGGACATATGCACGGCCTTGCACAGACATAACCCGTTAAGAAGTAACGTTAGGTGAATGTCTTAGACAGATGCATTATTATTACAAGCTGCCTGATCATGTGTGAATGTTCATCTTTAGTATTTGTGGTACAAACCGAAGCCGATAACGTCAAACATGCATGCGTAGGTGTGGTTCTCCATATGTGCACGTGTGCGTGCATGAGGGAACGTGTTTGCTTGCATTAAATCCTACAGTAGGATTAACTGCTAGTGGGAGAGAAGACTTTGTCTTTTTTAATGGGGTAATGATATTAAAGGCTATTCATTACGCGCTAAGAAAATAGGACAGTGGTGATTTAGTAGCCGGTATCTCTCACAGCTCCAGAGCTAATCCTCTGACGAGATGATAAAATCAGGTGGAGATATCAATAACATTAGAAAGTCACCCACCACACACAGTGATACACTGATAAGTTAAGTCTCTGTCCATTTATTATTATTATTATTACATACAAATACAAGTTGTTTTGCCTTTCCAAAACTGACCTTTTTAACTAGCTTAACCATGGCAACAGCTGCTTCCTGTAGAGGCAGGACGTTTATTCTTACTCTGCTGTGTTTTATTTCCCATGACAAAGCTTCTTTAGAGACATCCTGCCATTGTTATGGGCGACTACAATTAAACTGAAGACAGCGTTTTGCAGATATGCTTGGAAGGATTGTGTTATCTGTGTGTGTGTCTGTAGTGAAGACAGGTTAAAGGTTCTCTATACAAAATGTAGAACATAAATATAGTGGCAAACCACTATTTTGGCTGTCGCCCTCTTAGGTTTTGTTGTCGTTGCTGTCTTTGGCTTTTTGCAACCGGAAGCGACACAAGAGGGTGGAGTTAAGTACAACCGGACACTGAATAAGACATTTAGAGGCCAACAAGGTGACAATGAACTTGTATGCACTGAAAACACACTGTGAAAGGGTTAAAGTTGTAAAACGAAAACACACACAACTCCCAGACCGGACAACACTGTGGTAGCTTTCTGCCAATCACAAGGTAGCATAACCTGCTCTATCATCTCTTGTACTCTAAATGGACCATCATTTACTAAATGAACATCATGCTGTATTGAAGAAGACTTGAAACTAGCGAGTGAGACCATAAACTCATGTTTACAATGTTTACTGAGGTAATAAATCAAGTGAGAAGTAGAATCATTTTCTCATAGACTTCTATACAATCGGTTTGTTTGTTTTGCAACCAGAGGAGTCGCCCCCTGCTGGCCAGTATAAATAATGCAAGTTTAAGGCACCTCTGCATTGGTTTTACATTTCAGACCGCTGCTCTTCACTGTGCTCATAAGGCGGTCACAGCTGATAAGGCCGTCCCTACCAACGGCATAGTTGCGGAAGTGCAGCGAGCACCCTACCATTCCCTCTCAGGTAACATTGTTAGCATTCAGCATGCTCTGAATTCCTTATAGAGCTCTTTTAAAATCCTTTCATCTAACTATTGCTGCTCCTTTACTCAGACTCTTTTCACAATATTCCTGCATGCTGGGAAAGCTTTCTCTAAATGTTTTTTTTGTGATGACGACTGATTAATCTCACAGTGTGAGAGAGAGAGAGAGAGAGAGAGAGAGAGAGAGAGAGAGAGAGAGAGAGAGAGAGAGAGAGAGAGAGAGAGCACGCACAAGGCTCCTACTGCTGTGTTAGCACACAAACACATTCACACTTTCTCAACATACCCACTGTCACGCATTAACACCCTTAATTGGGGTAGCGGATATACAGTCACCCATTTAGCTGCACTATGAGCTAAAGGCTGTGATGAGCCATGGAAAGAACTTGCTTTCCCCCTCCCACACACACTCACTGCGACAGTCTGATACAGACACAGGAAGAGGCTGGATGGAAAACAACAGTGAAAAACATACTGTGGATCTATACATTTGGGCAACACTATTTTCATTTCAATCGTTTCATAATGCCAATTTGAATATAAAAAAATCTGTGAAAATCTCTGTTTTCAGTCCTCACTGGCTGTTTACACGGAGATCAAAAATGTGATGTATGATACCCAAGGGATACAAGTAATGACTAAAAATCTCAGTGAGTCACCGAATGAGCTCAAAACTGAAGGCTCAAGATAAGGAATTGGAATAATGTTATAATGAATAATGTTTTATGTGTGTTGTTGCAGCAAAGTTCTAGCTTTAATGAGCAACGTATACATGTGCCATTGTAGTGAATCTGTGAAGGGGTTTCACTGGCTGACCAGGTGAAATGACTATTAGGCAGTAGTGGCAGGGTACCTTTTTAACTGAAGACATTTTGACATGTCACAGTAGGAAAAGCGCCAGTTCGGATGAATTCCAATTAGCTGCTTCAGTTTCCGGTTACTGGTATCGTGCATTCTGGCTGACACTGTCATGGCTTACTATAGATGGCCTCTCGATTTACACACAAGTGAGCATGCACGTGCAGCAGGTGGGTAGAAAACCGATTGCCACAATGTCATGATGGCTTATATATGGACATTTTCAGCATAGCGTGATAATGCAGCTTGCTGGAAACCAGTAAAATAAATCTTCCAAGGTTAATTTGTACGTGGCACTCATCCTTATTTCCAAAGCTTTTTTTTTTAACCACACACACCACTCTTTGATAGATATCTGTTGGCTCTTGCTAGCTAACATGACGCATATTCCAGAAAGAAATGACAGCTATTAGCATTACTTTTGTGATTTGTAGAGTTTAAGGCACATTTAAACACATTGTGTCTCGCATTATGCTGTGCATATGACTAAAGCCAGTTGTGTTGCTTTTGAAAGGCAGCCCAAATCTACTGTGAAAAGAGCTGATACCGAATTTGACATACTGTAGCACATAATCCTCAGCTTCTACAGGGGAAAGTTATTAAAAAGTGCCTCCCTGTTATGTTGCATTATGAGTTTTAGAAGTTTTAAAGATTGGTGCAGAAAGTTTCAGGGTTTTTTTTCTTCTTTTTCTTCATCAAAAATACAGCTTGCTTGGAAGTGCGCATGATGTGTACTGTATGCATGTGTACTGTATGCATGTGTGTGTGTGTGTATGTGTCAGGTGATTTGAGACAATGCTGATCCCGGCACAGCTCTCACAGACAGCCAGGGATCTGACTGTCACACCGACTTAACACAGCATCCAGTCTTAACGTCTCTTAAATTCTTTCTCTCACTGTGTCAAAACACAGTGGAGGAAGCACAATATTATCACTTGACAACACACACACACACACACACACAGTTGTGACTGGGCTGAAAAATGAGTGAGAACATTGAGCATGAGAAAACACCGGGCAGATCCCCCTATGGTTGGTACCATCCCAGATGTGTGTCAGGAGAAACACAATGCACCATTGGACCATTCAGACACAGACGGTGTCTAATGCTATTAGAATCACCCGAGGGCAGGAATCCCTTGAGAACACAACTTAGGCTACACACCCCATGCACAAACGCTACACACACCCTCACTACACACACACACTCGCCGTCTCGTCAGCTATGTCAGGCAATGCTTCATCTAGTGACCCGAGACAAACCAGTCTCGACACCTATTGCTGAGTGATCAAAGCAACACATTACTTTGTTACTGAGACTATCAATATATGACTATCAATGAGAGAGCATAATGTATTTATAAAGCAGCCAGTGACAGGGGAGCCACCGCTGAATAAGATGGCTGGCTTCTCGACAGCACTCTAAAATAACCCTCTAAAATGTGATGAATGTGACTCTCCCATGATAGAGAAAAACATCATTCCCACTCTTCAACTTTACATTGCCAAGTAAACCTTAATATTTCTAGTTTAGTGCCATAGTAAAATGTAAATATGTTGACATGAATGGACTTTGGAGCATGATGAAACACCTTTATTGCACGCTGGAAATGGGTTTGGATAGAATTTACAGGACAGCTCAAAGTAATCACTGTCTGCTGGAAGTTAATTGCTCAGTATCAATTCTGCATCATTGTTTTCTCTTCAGTTGCAACACTTTGTACATTTCACCAGCCTGGCTTTATGTCTTTGCAGCACCACAAAATATGGATCAACGTGTTTTACTTAGAATAACCCTCAAGAGATCAAAAGGAGGATATAAAAACACTAAATCGGTGTAACTGTCTGGCTCAGTCACCGTTGCTGGAGCAGGGCACCTCGAATATTTCTCCTAAGAAAGTAAAGGAGGCAGAGAACATGCTGCATCAACACGATCGCTGACAGGCTGTCACAGGGCAGAGTGCATGGGCTTCAGTCATTTAGAAGCTTCATATGTCAGATTTTAGGTACAACCAGAGAGCGGCAGGCGGGGTCACCGGCACAGATACCCGAGCTCAGCGGCAATTTGCTGATGATTTTCAGCAGCAAATGAGATAGTAATTATGAGAACGTATTGAATAGAGCTGAACTGAAGACAAAAATATGTTAATGCCAGATGTTTTAGGGCCATTCCAAAATCCGCCGTATTTTGTTTGAAAAGTAGGTACATTAAGACTTAACGGAGCCCTCCAAAATCCTCTTATAAATCGTGCTGCTCCTTATTGCCTTACAGTGGAATAAAGAAGAAGAAGAATGCAACTTCTGGGAGAATACGCTTTGAACTGAACATGGCTCTTACAAAACAAACAAGACTCGCAAACTTTATGCTCCCAAAATAAGGTAAAGTTTGCGGCAGATTGGATGAACATGATCAAGAGACTTGCTTGTAATAATGGACACCATAAATAAATTGAACTTGTACTCAAAACAACAGAGGTTTATACCACTAGGGTTAGTTAAACCCATGAAATACTACATCACCAATATCACATTATTTTATGGCATATCCATCTGTTACATTCAGTGTTCTCTGCTCTTGTCGAATTTGGTAGTTTAAATTTCTGTCCAGAAAACAGGTTAAATATCCCCATCCAGTGCAGGGAGATGGGTTGTTAACCCGCAGCCACAGCCAGACACGTCAAGGTATTTCAGTTGGTAGGTGACATATGGGTGTCAGACCCATCTCCTGCTTCCAGCGGTATAATCCTGACTTGGCAGAATAGCCAGATTGGCCCAGACATTTGTTATGGATCACAGACCAGCCGAGTGGGCAGATTTACTGCAAACAGCCATATGTCCTGTGAAAATAGTATTTCACTTCAGGTCCACACTGAAATTACAGGTTGTCACATTTCTGGGTTGCACAAAGGTAATGCTAACGTGTGAAATTATTAATACATGCATGTCATCATCACCAGGCTGTTGAAGTTTAACAATGCATTAGGAATTATTTTTATACTGACATTGAATCAAATGACTCCTGGTTGGGTGTTGATCATATGTGCTGTTACCAGGGAGAATCAACGGTCAACTCAGTGAGCTCATAACCAAAATAAACCTACTTTATATAAAATCGTTTGCAGCTGCTCCTGACACAGATGAATGAAACCGGATTGGTCAAGAAAGTCGAACATTTAGCAAGACAAAGAGTTGTTAATTTTCGGAACGATATGGCCAGAAACGTTATCACAATATGTGTTTATATTGATCAATGTTTTTATCACAATATATATTTTTTATTAATAATAATGCTAATTTTTTGTTTTATGAGTGTTCTCCTAAGGACAGAACCCTAAAGGAATCATAAGGTTAATTATATGGTAAATAATATACAATTATCTATTTCCAAAATGGGTCAGGTTGGTGAAGGCGGATTCCAAATGTACGACACTTGTTGGCTTTTGTAAAATGTGAACGTGTATTTTCAATTGGCAGAGCAAGTGCACCGGATAACTTGGGGATAAAATGATGTGATCGTGCAGCTCTTTTAGACTTTCCAAATGTTACTGGAAGAAAACGATCAAAAGGTGATTGTGAAACGAGTTATTTTGCGGAGGTTTTAACGGTTAAAAAACATTTATCCGCTTTCCTACAGACGCAACAGTAGCTACAGGTAAGGCTCCGGCAGAGGCTATGACGTATTGGCTGTTTGTGTCGTGTTTTTGTAGGTTGTAGGTTTTTGTATAGGATTATTTTACCATGAAAAATGTCTGTATCGTTTTATCGCCCAGCCCTAAGTCAAAACGTATTGTCCATTCATTGTGCCTTCACATGTCAACCGCAAGTCAACATCCCTTCAGTCAAACTATTTTTAGGTTTTGAATGGTCGGGAGTTTTTGGCGATTCATTTTTCGATCTGAGGAATAAGTGAAAGATTTGCTTTGATCCTTCTTTAATCTCACATCTTCCTTTTGGAATTTTTAATTTCCAGCTTCCATTTCAGTTTCTTAATCTCTCTTGATTTCGACCCATCCTCCCCGTCCACTTTATCTCATCTTCCTATTCCCTCTGCTGCCCCTTTCCCTTGCTCCCACTGTCTTTCCAGTTCTCTCTGTAGCTCCTCTACCCCTCTACGTCTTCCTCCTTTTCTTAAATTCTCTCTCTCAGTCACACTGTCTCTCCCTTCTCTATGATGAAGAGGATATTGAGCTCTGTGTCAGAAATCATCTTTAGTGGCTGCCAGTCGATTACACTGGAGCACTGGCCCCATCAGCCTAATCTGTTTTAACAGCATTAGCTTTTGCCAAGCAGCAGAGACTATCAACGTGCATGCAGTGTGAGCAGACATCAAGCACTTATTTGTGTCTTTAAGTCAGCATGAGTGCTTTGTTGTGTGACATGCTACTTTATTACCGATGTGTAGTGCAATACTCTGCACTGTGAAGGGGATCAAAACTATTAGCATTAGCATCATGCTAATGGCTTTTAGAGTTTGGGTCATGCTGAAAGTTCAGGAGTATTAATATGAATTCACTGGGTGGCAAGAGGACAGTGAGTGGAGGATCGGACCTATAAATTGGACCATGGCTCACTGCACAGAGAGTGCAGAGGCTGGAATAGAGGTTGACTAACCAGCACAAACATAGCTCTATTCAGGAGTGGACTTTATAGTATAGTGCTGTATCGTACAAGCTATACGATGCTGTAACCTCCTGATCTCACTTTTTATTTCAGAATTTTACTGTAATTGTAATAACTGAGTTAACTTTTTTCAAAATTGTTTCATTAAACTTTTCTGTTGAGATTTATGTCAGTTCAGCTTTTGTTCAATTTAGGGGAAACAAGTATATTCATGAACCTCATTGGACATTTTGTGTTTTGACTCAGCATGTTGAAGGCAGGTAATGCAAATAACGTCCCCATGTCGTGTTGCCTTTCTCTTGGAGCAGCTTTAGTCTGTCGCTCACTTCTTTTTCTCCAGTCATACTAGCGCTGCATTGTCAGCTACCAACTGCATCAATAACAGAGCTGTGTTTTCATCGAAATGTTTGTTTGTTTTTTCCAATTCAGTCCGTGTTAACAAAAGCTGCCAGGGGACACAAACGATCTTAATTTATTATACTTTCTGGTTTGGATTCAACATGATCCGCAACATGTAACTCTCTGAACTGTGATTCAGGTTCACATTTCACACTTTCAATTAACCTAAAAACAAGGCTGAATCAAGCATTTTTTGGATACAATGACGTAATGTCACAATGACACGACTTTTCTGTCTGCATATTGTGTTTAACTGACACAGCGGGTGATCCACACAGGAAAAACTAAACTGCTGTCACAAGCTGGTTATCACCACATTTATTACCATCTCTGATGTGTTGGTCGTGTGTGTGTGTGTCCATGTATCAGCGTAAGTGATGTGGGTCGTTTTTTTTTTGTTGCTTCTATGCTCTGCAGAAGTTTGTGTGCACACACTCCTGTGTGTTATTGACTGATTTATAACAGGCTCCCCCAGCTTCCCAACACAAATCTATATTGGCGAGGGAGGGGAGGTCCAATAATGCTGCCAATGATTTACTATTAGAGCTCTTGCTGTCATTCCCTCACCCTGATAAATGACATGCATTTTTTCCTCAGGCTGCCCATGTGTGAGGCAGGGGGAGCTCATACTTGTAGGCGTGCCAAATAAAACAAACATTCAATCTTATAGGCCGGACGTGCGAGTGCTTCTACACTACAACAGCCTGTCAGCTTTTGTGAGTGTGAGTGTGTGTGTGTGTGTGTGTGTGTGTGTGTGTGTGTGTGTGTGTGTGTGTGTGTGTGTGTGTGTGTGTGTGTGTGTGTGTTTCAGGCTCCGAACCAGATCAAGCAGTTGTCTACTCTTTGCCGACTACCCTGACGGTGGCAGGGGGAAATTGAGGACGATCAATTCACATTAGGGACAGTTTGTCTGAGCGCACGTGTGTTTGGTGTATGCCTCAGTGTGTGTTCCTGCCTTCCATCAAATTTTGTGTTTTTTTTTATACAATGTCCTATACACACACACACACACACACACAACGTCGCTAGTGAGCAACAATAATGAGGACAGTGGGTGCTATCATTGTCACAGGCATTCCTAATTGGCTAGAAGCTACAATTATCTTCCTAATTTATATGGCGGGAGAGGCTGTGTGAATGCATTTGAGAGGCTTTGTGATTTAGTTTAAGCGTAAAGCCGAGTCTTACTCGAAGACAGTTTGCAGCCCTTTTGATTTTTGCAACATCACCGTCTGTGAGGGGCTGCAACTCAACTCTGTACTATGTAGATTTCCTTGGATTCTATTTCAAGTTAGCTAAAAGCGTCATCGCCATAAGATCAAAGGAATGAATTCAATATGGTAAATGTGGGCTTTACATGGAAAACAAGAAGGGGAGGAGAAGAACAGAGATGGGAAGAAGAGGTGATGGAGGAGGAGAAGTAACGACCATTCCTCTTTTTCTTCTCTGCGAGGCAAGAAATGTTGAGTTGAACATCTGTCAGCTCTCCTTATCTCTTCTCCTCCTGTCTCTTCACTGTCTATTCCTCTCCCGTTAAAAATCTCTTTCCAGTTGCGTTCATGCCCTGACAGGAAGCTGCCATCCAAAGTTTGAAAATTCAGGGAGAAATGGCGAGAGCTGATGTACATTTTTGTGTGGAACTGTGTGTCTCTGAGAGAGAATGAGACAAAGGGAGCACCGTAAGAAGAGAAAGAGAGAGATGACAAACCTTGATATCAAGGCCGAGAAATAACGTATGGGTGTGCATGTCCACGTGTTTCATGCATACATTATGCATGTTTATGAGTATGATTATGCTTGCATGTGCGCGTTTGTGTGTTTGTGTGAGTCCTCTCTATGCACAGCATATCTTATTAGTAATAACTGAGAGAAAAGCACTAAGGGGAACTGTTTTTTATTTAGAGACAAAGGGGGGGTGGAGAAATATATAGAATCAGAAAAATAATGGAGAGGCTTGTGAGAGGTTAGAGAGGGAGAGCCATTAGCAAAGTGCAAAAGAAAAAGATGGATGAAAGAAGAGTTAGAGGGCGAAAAACTTGAGGGAGAGGTGACTGAGGCAGAAGAGACGGAAACAGAGGAAGACATAGCAAGAGGGAAGGCTGTAAGCAAGGGAGACAGAGAGAAGGTAGGAGATGAGAGGAGAGGAGAGAGCTGAGGAGGAGGAGGAGGAGGAAGAAAACAGACAGAGAGAGCTGAAGTGTTTCAGAACAGTTGTGGCTTTTTCTCTTGCAAAAAGAGAGACGAATCAGTGATAGAAATATAGGGACACGTATTAAACCGCACTCACACACACACGAAGCATACAGCACTTTAAAGGGAATATGTGAAAATATATGGATGTGTAATGCCAATGCACACACACACACACACACACACACACGCACACACAATTAGTGACTCAAACAAATGATAAAGCCCGAATTCGTCCATTCTCTTCTCTTTTTCCTCTTCACCCCTTTTCTCAAATCTTACAGCTCGAAGGAAGCCAAGCAGCCTCCTAATTACCTCATTTACATAAACATGCACATTGTGCAAGTAAGGGAAGGGGGTTGGTTGTGGAAAGTGGAAGAGAAAGGGGGGTGGCGGGGGGGGGGGGATTCACCTGGTGGAAAGAGGAGGGAGCCAGATAGAGAGATGTAATTTTGCAATTCGAAAATAAAATTGCAACCAAAAAAAAACTTCAAAACTTGTCTTCCTTCCCTACTCCGGTGATATTCTGCTCTCTTTGTCCTCTCTCCAGCCTCCTCTTCTTTCATTTATTTTAGCATTGGCTGTGTGCTATTCATTCTTTGCCCCCTCTCTCCCTTTTTTTCTCTCCTCTTGCCATACTGTAGGTAGCTTAATGCCAACAGCCATTATTCTCTTCCTCTCCCACATCGTGTCCCTGGCTCTCCTCCTCCACTTTCAGCGCTGTCTTTACCGTCATTTCCCTCCCGTCTCTCACGTCCCTCCCTTCACTACTCCTCTCTTCCTCTTCCTCTCCTCCTTTTCTCATAGAGTGCTGTGTCAGGTCTTTTCACCCTCAGCAGTGTGAAATGAGATTTGAATATGGCTCTTGAAGCATTCGCAGCTCGCCTGCACCCCCCACACCCCCATACACAGACACACAAACAAACACACACAAAAAAACTCATATACACAAAGAGAAGGCCGCTCGTAAAGATAAAGGGTTGTGTCGCTACTTGAGTGCATACTCACATGTCGAGGGAGAGGAGAGGGAATGGGTGAAGGGAGGAAGAGAAAGGTGTGGAGAGGAGGGAGGCGTGAAGAGTGGAGGAGAAGCAGAATGGGCTACTGTAGAACCATGAACATAAAGAAGGGATCAGCCAGAGAGAGAAATGTGTGAAACGGATGGAAACTGAAACACTGATATAGGGGATCATGTGGAGAAAAAAATGGACAGAATGGAGAGAGGAAGGGACTTATGCACTAACCTTCTTGTTTGCCCCTTTCTTTACATTTTGAGTGGAAACCCTCACACGAGAGAGCGAGAGAGGGTGGAATCGAGAAGAGAGCTGAACTGAGCTGAGCATGAAATGACCATGAAGTGTCAAGTGCTGGCCTCCTCTCCAGAGAGAAATAAGGGAGATAAGAAGGTCGCAGCATGCGTTTTTGTGTGTATGTGTGTGAGAGAGTCAGGGGAGGGCGGTATACCGGTTCCATCGCAGCCACATTTGGCCTCGTCTTTACCGCAATAAAAACACACACGTTTTGGTTTAGCTAACACACGAGGACGAGGGAGAAACAACACCCGATGAACTGTGTCACTCCCACACAGTTTAGACTGTCTATAAGTATCAGTTCTGCAGTGTGTCCACACAGACACCGTTGCTGCTGCAGCCGGCGCTGCTACTGCCAGCCCTCAACAGATCATTTTCACCGTCTATTTTTGCAGAAAAGAAAAAAAATGGGCAACACACGCCGAATCTCTAGAAGAGCCGCCCTCAGCCGAGCCACGCTGCTCACATGCAGAGAGATTAACTAAGGCAGGTAAATATGTGAAGAATTGAGCCTGGCGTTGGTTAATTAAACACACCGGCTAAAGACAATTCTTCCAGATTCTACATGCCTCACTTTCTTTAAGACTCCAACAGTCAAAGGACCTTCATGTGTAACGCCGTTGTTGGTGTGTTCATCCACGACAACGCAACAATGCATAAATATCCTGGAAACTAAGCATTTTTCTTACACAAAGAGTCGGGTGAGTAGTTTGCAAGCAGTCTGGCAAGAGAAGGAATAATGAAAGACTACCGAAACAAGCAGGTGACGATGGGCTGAGCGCTCTGCACAGGGAGGAGGGATGGAGTACTCGAGGAAGATTGAGACAGGTAGCCAGAAAAAAAAGAGGAGAGGAGTGAAAGGCCGGGTTGCTGACAATGGAACAGGGACACTTTTGGTTGTGATGCATTGCTTCTCCTGTCCTTCTATGTCCCCTTGCTTTGGCCAGTGTAATGGCTGTAGTTGCTCTGTGTTGTCAGCAGCTTCAGCAGGATAGCGAGCACAGGGACATGGTGGTGAAACACATACACGGTCAGCGTGTGCAAACATGCCCACGACGACACCTTGAACACAGTTCAACAGAACACTGGAGTGCCTTGAAATGTATCTTGGATATGGAAGCTAGAATTACCACCAAGCGGTTGTTTGTCTCCGCCTACCAGTCATGTTGCATTTTACATCAATGTCTGTCCAAAATGTCATCGCTTCATCATTTTATCCTATTAGACATTTGAAGAAATTCGCTCGAGGCGTTCCTGAGATATCGTTCACGAGAACAGACAACATAGTGCCTCCGACTGTTGCCGGAGTGGAGGCATGAAAAAGAGCCGATAAACTAAATCAGCTTTAAGGAGTGCATTCGTTTCAAAAGGACTAATGTGTTTTCAAAAGCATCAATCACATTTGGCCACATATCTCTCAAAGCACCAGTCCTGCCTTCCGGGGCTTCATTACTACCACACTAACACCTATTTAAAGACTCGTTTGCCTGCACTTGCCTATCAAGAAATGGAGTTATTTATTGCTTATCAAAAACATTTAGAAAACAGTTTTGTTGACTGTTTACCACTGCCACTTTTTCTGTGCACTACTGCTGCTACAGTTGTGTTGCCAAGTAAGGCATGAAAGTTCAAGTTTGTTCAGTTCGTTCAAGTTTTCTCTCCCCAACAAGGAAGAATGTGAGTCAGTGGTTTCAGTGCTTGAAGCAATTGTTTTATGAAACCTTACAAACGCATCTCATTATGATTTACAAACAAGTCAAACATCCCCCTCCACACTTAAATCTGTATTAAGATTTCCTAGAGAAGAGAAAATATATAGCTCTTAGCAAGCTCTCACTCTCTCAACTTCCGGATAGATATGCTATAATAGATACGTCTCCTTTCACACAAAATGTCAAACTTTGAGTGACCGTTGACAATGTGTGAGTCTCATTTTTATATCGGATTGAATTGTATTTTGGATATTTCTTGTAACTGTGAATTCATTTTTCTATTGCTAAACTCAATAGTTATATTTTCATACAATTTTAATTTCTGATGAACTGTGATGAATCAGGTTTCATTACAGCGTTAGACGGCACTACAACAGTCGTAGTAAAGAGTCTAAATGTTCAGCATGAATAAAATCTCTCATAAGGGAATCCCAACACACAAAGCACTGACTGCTCAGCGTATATGTAAAGCTATCTGTCAGAACTAGTCTTTCTGTGACAAAGACACACTGTTAAATATTGAATTTTCTGCTTCACTCCACTGTCTCTTATTTTCCTTAAGGATTCTGGGAGTTTGACACCTTCTATTATCAAACAGCAATGTTCTTGTACCAATCTAATCCAACAGACAGCCTAGAGACACTGACACGGGGCAAGCAAATGATACAAGATGACATGTGTTTTTAAGTGATATACTATTTACGTCTCGACCAACCTTAATGACAAAGAAATGCTTTAATTATTTGTATGTTTTGGAATGGAACCCCAACCCATTTGGGCCAAAATCCATCTTCCACCTAAATGCTGCCTTTGCCTCCGGATTAGCATTCTGGTTTTGCTCGGCTGATCTTTAATTTCAGTTGATGTGATATGGTCCACCCTTAGTGATGAGGTCATATTGGTATTAATGTGGCACGCAGGTGGGTACGGAAGAGTGGGGAAGTCCTGTCAGCAACAAATTGACTTTAATACTCCCATCTGGACCCCAAATCCTCACTCCGCACTTCAACACTTGTATTTATATTTGCTCTCTCTCTCTCCGTCAAATGATAACTCTTCATGCCTCTCTTGATTTTGTTTCCCTCTCTCTCAGCTCTTAGCAGCATCTACCTCTCACCTTATATTACTTCATCTCTCTCTCTCTGCTGTCGTGTTCTTTCATTAAAGCTCTTATTCATCCTTCTCTGCCAAATGTTGCTTTTCAATTAAGAATTGAATTCTAGAGAGAAGTACGTTTCCGGGAATCAGCTCTCAGCAGGTTTCCGCTTATAGGCTCCTTTCATTAAAGCATACAGTCTCTGTCATTTCTAGAATATTGTCTAATAAATCACAATTAATACCTTTAATAATCAGTGGTCTATAACGTAATAATCTTGACATCGTCTCAGCGATGTCTAGTTTCAAATGATTTCCTCTATGACTTTAAAAACCGAAGCACTCTGTCACTTAATTTTTACCCAAGTAATAAGGAAGTCAGATCTCAACGATGATCTATTGCATGGTCATCCATCTCTGGAAGACTGCTTCACAAGAACATGCAACACTGACTAAATTAATTTCTAACCCAAATGTCCCATGTGGTGTTGAAGGGCAGTTGTAGCGTCGTTAGCGCTTTACATGTCGCTAACAATAATCATAGAAGACAGGAAAGCTAGCTAAACCTTTCACTTATATCAACAATAAATCTATTAAGGAATCATTTTCTAATAGTGATTTGGTTAAATGAAACTTGCAGGAAAACAGACAACACATTATGTGATGAATTATAATAAATCAGCAATGATGCCATTGTGAATCCTGCTGTGCCTTTACTCCATACACAGTGAAGTCAACATGAGGATTAACAACAGCCTGCACCCTTAGACACTGTCACCATTTCACTGCTTGAGTGCTTGAATAAGGGTCTTCTAGATAAAGGAATGGTGTCACTTCACGCGTAGTCAACCTGCCGCAGGTATTTATCTATACCAGAATATAATTAGCCTTCTGTTCGGGATCGCGTTCTCTCTCGCCACACAGCTTTGATAATGCAGAACAAAACATCTTCATCTCTTCCCGGAGACAAAAGCTACATTACCTTGCTAATTAGCTAAAGCAGATAAATCAGCTAAAATGCTAATCCTAGAAAATCCAGTGTTGTGTTCCCTTTCAGCTTCTTGCAGAGGTAGCTGAAGCCTTCCAGGAGAAGACTGAAGGTCAAACTGAGGTGGAGGAGAGAGAGAGAGAGAGAGAGAAAGCGAGAGAAAGCGAGAGAAAGCGAGAGAAAGCGAGAGAGTAGCTGAACGGAGATGGAGATGAGGGATCCCAGGCACTCACGAGAGAGAAGGATCAAAGGCAGCGTGCCACACCATTGAGTGAAAGAATACTCTAATGTAAGAGACAGAAGGAGATCGTGGAACTCCAAAGGAGGACGGATGGCGCACAGCTTGAAGGACAAGGAAGTGATGTTTGAGGCCATTAAACAGTTATTGAGGTAGGCCTATCAATAAGGTGTTTTATCCTCAGCTGCAGGCTGACAATTTAAACACATTTGATGTAGTCTCAGTTAAGCAGCGCAACGTTATGAATCCTGCTGAAATATTTTGGCTCTGGTGGAGTCCAATGAAACCAGACTTATCCATGAAATGAATTGTTGAACAAAATAAAACTGAAAGAGGGGGTAGGTTATAACTATAATAATATTTACACTTAGATTTTTGCTTAAAGCAGAGAATCACATTTCCGCATGCTGAAAAGGATGCAGTAGATACAGAAGCTGTGTATTTTGTGTGCTTAGCATTCTCCTAAGATGGAGCCATGAATAAATGAACATGGGGACAAAAATAATAGTACAGTATGTTGCATTCCTCGGTTGTTAGTTTCAGTACCTCCATTGTTAATTTACAATGCATCGCCGAGCACACCAAACAGCACGGCACAAATCCCTATTTTGTGTCTTTAGAGCAGTTTATGGCATTATTATTATTATTACTATTATGTGCCATATGTGAATTTCATATGTTCCCTCCAAATTATAATGCCATCTAACTTTTACTAAGCCACAAGTCTGGATGTAAGTGACGTGGTTTCATGATCAGGTGCTCATTTAGATGAATCATCCATGTCCCACTTGCTGTGCGTTACATAACTTCAGAAACAGAAAGGCTGCTGTGGATGTTCAAATAGAGGGACTCAAAGTGAGATTCACTGTTTTTCTGCAGTGTCGATGAGCTGAACATTTTTGGGCCCACACAATTATTCCAGCTCATCGCGGTCCAAACATTAGCACCGTGCAAGAGACCGAGGAGCAGACCATCACAAAACAGAAAGGTCGAGTGGTAATGAACTATGTCTTGCTCCAACAAAGAGGAAGACATGAGAAAGAAAGGTGGTAAAACGGCTCTTAAGATAAAAATGTCTATTTTTTAGACATAATAAATGAAAGCTTATATTAAGGAGTCCTATGAGGTTAATACTCTTGAGTATCTTCAAAGGAAAATGAAAGAAATCTGAAAAAAGCAGAATGTATGAAGAAATGATTTTACTTCTCTGATATGGACTTTTATATATGTTTCATACAAATTGTTTTCCCTTTAATAAATCCTGTTTATCTTAGTAGCATGACACATTACTTTCCTTTTTAAGAAACATACCACTTATATGTTGAATTTGCAAGTTTAACTCAGTTGTTGTACTGTTGTTTATTTTTCCTCAAATCATATTTGTTCCTGAAAGTTTCTTAATAATCAGATTTTTCCACAGGAATGATTTTGATTCAAACTCGTCCGAGGAAGCAGAGAACCATGAGAGGCAGACCGAGTGACGGGTACAAAGAGAAGAAGACAGTCAACTAGAAAGGAGAGTTTATAGAAACCAAGAAACAGAGACAGATAGCAGGTTGGGAGGATAATTGAAAAAAAAGAAAATGTAGAAAGAACGGCAGAGATACTGTGACAGCGGGCAGAGAGGCCGCTCTACACTGTCAGGCATCAGCTCCCTCAGGAGTGGTTAAATACATTAGGCCTGTCCACTGGGAACCAGTCAAGTGATTAGATGCACTTCAGCTTCAAGACGGAAACTAGTCAAGATCCAGCACACATCCTTCACACACACACACACACACAAACACACATGCGGATGTGCTGATTAGATTAGTTATTCCACTGATAAGACAGCACCTGACAGTCGTGACAATTAGGAACGTGTGAGACACACACGTTGACGCTAGCACTAAATACTGTATTATATGAGACTGCAATATTCAACTGTGTAACTGCAACCTGCAACAATAGCAGTAGTGGAATGTACATTTACTCAAGTATTGTACTTTTAGTGGCAATACACCATTTTATTGCTAAAATAATGACCCCCATCTGCTTCTGGATTGGTTCCCTTAAGCTTCGCTTTCACTATGCAATTCTGTCGGCCACCGGGTACAATCTCAAAATGAAGGCTCGAGTTATGGTACAATGGAAGTGCGCCAATATTCCGCAACCTACACAGGAAGAGGATAGTGCTTGTGTTGACCCCGGAAGCTATCGGTAGATATCTCAAGTAACCAAACTGTATCAGTGTAAGTTAATTTCCCCTGTAGTGGAAATGGTGGACGGTGGAACAACCAAAGTAACTGTCGACAAACAAAATGCGACGTAACCTGTGTTGTTGGTAGTTGCTAGATTCTGAGGAAAAAGGAAAGCGGTCCGGTTGTCTTTGCGGCAATAATACCACTTGGAAACACATTGACATACTTGTACTTCACTTCAGTATTTCCATTACTACTTTATACTTGTACTCCACTACATTTAAGAGTAGGAACAAAATGTAGTAGTAGTGAAAGAATGTAGAACATGACATTCAGCCAGTTTTCAAAGTATTCTACTCACCTGTGAATTTGTATTAATTATGAAAGTTAAACAGGCTTGGGGTCAAAACCCAACACACCTCCACTCTGTTCAACCATGAAAACAAGGCAGATAAGTTATGCCAATAGTAAAAACTACTGAAGACAGAAATGCAGATATTTGCATCTGGCCAGAGAAGATAAATAGAAATATTGAGATACATGGAGTTATCTCAAAGTGATGAAGCAAAGACAGGAGTAAAAGTACTCAGACCTTTCAGCATTGCAACCAAATTATCATAAACATATATGACATCTATTATTATTATAATCATCTGCATAGTGTTCCACCACGCACTCAGGACATAAGGCAGTCTGGGGCACATGGGCGTGTGGTCTGCATGCACTGTAAGTAATCTATGGATGGCTGTGGGCAAAACGGCATCTGAAATTCAATTACCCCAGTCTTGGCAGAGATAACTGTTGAGCAATGACCTTACAGAAATGTCAAACTAAATGTATTCAGTTTAATTTGACATAATATTGAAATCTCCCAGGACACCAAATTCATCGTGGAGCGTATTTGTCAAAGGTATATAGACCCCGTATGCACGCTGTACTGTGCTTTAATGTAATGTACAGTGTAGGATGTGGGGAGATCTCACCTCTATGTTTGTCCTGTGGCCGCTACAGTATATACACACGACAGAGCAGAAATGGACAGCTGTTGTGAGGAATTGGTAAACAATGTTTGCATTTTGTTGCGGTCGTTCCGAGAAGAACATGGTTTTAAATCTATACTTAAATGTTGTTGTGTAAAAAAGGGAAAGCCATATTAAGTTTAAATATATTAAGTCCTCGAAGTTTCTCCAGTGTATTAACTCGTCGATACGTTGGCCAGCAGCCTGCATTTGTAACCCCAAGCTATCGACTGTCAACCATTACTCTAGGTGCTGAGCCATTCAAAGAGCCCTCATTTCAAAGCAGATTTGAGCAAATAGTCAGCCTTATATGAACACACAGACAAAACACGATTGATGTATATACTGTACGTGTCAAAAGAAATTCTCAAAATGCACACACTCACACACGTAATCCAGTGTGACTGTGTGAAATCATCCACAAAGACCAGGGCTGAAATAGCCTTTGATGTTTCCCAAAGGCACACATTAGGCCCCTATATGTCAAGCTGCTCTTTGACATGAGAAACATCATAGAGGCAACAACGCACGCAAAGAAACGCTGACATATGATGAGACATATACTACAAGCATGCAATAAAACACAGTAATCATGTTATTTACGAGAGTCTTGGGTTCGTGTTTAGATCACTTCCAACCTTGAACACATGGTAATAATGTGTCCCAGATTGCAAAGGGTGAAGGAGACACGCACGTCACACACACGAACACCACAATGAAAAGCCGACGCAATTATCAAAGGAATGATTCACCTGCAGATCTTCAAAGGTCTCCCCTCATTTCAATCCATCTCTCCTTTCTCTCTGCATCTCAACCTCTCAATCCGTCCATCATTGCACGTCTCTCTCTCGTTCTCTTTCTCTGTCTCACAATCGACCCCGTCTTTTTCTTCTTCTTTTTTTGGTCTTTGGCTTGCCACGATAAGTGTGATAGCTTTTTGCACCTTGGCAGGTTTGCTTTTCAGTAAGCAGCAGACTGATGACATTAATAACGTTGCCAGCGATTTAATATTCTGAAGAGAGCTGCGGATAATGATTCAATTGATATCGCTTGTCTATGTCTCTCTGTGCTTCTCCTTTTAACTAGTGTTAGGTTAAAGTAATGCAGCATGTCGAATACTGAATTTAAAATGCAGATGCATTTGTGAGAAGTGAGAAGTAAGGTGCTCCGATCCTTCGGCCAGTGATTGTTATTGGACGATTTTCGTTCTAAATAGTTTAATCAGTTTTCTCTAAAAAGGCCGATCAGAAGAGATCATGACGCATTTTCTTTACTCATTTGCCTGCTTTCTTGGCTGTTCTTTAATTCGCTCCAAGAGCGACACAGCTGGATGAACACACACTCACACACACACATATTTGTCATTTGTGTTTAAACAGAGAGTGAAAGAGATGCAGACACACGTACACACACACATACAAAACTCTGAACAGCTTGAGAGGTAACTTCAAATAGACCCTGTAATCAGGATCTGCCGATACCAGAGATGCACCGATTGATCGTCCAGCCCTTTGGGATCACTCGGTTTCCAGCTGATCAGCCATGAACGGTGACCGGCCGACCAGTTTCATATTTCCGGTTTGCCAATCACATAAACACACGTGCGCCGCAGCCGCACGGTAGTTTTTTTTTCATTTTTACATTTTAGATTACATTTACTATAACAGAGTAAAAACACAACATTGTGAGTTTTTCATGGTTTACTCTGACTTCAGAATGGTGGAAATTATTCCGGAAACCTTGCTGTCAATTATGTTTCTTAGAAAGAAAATCGGAATCAGCAGGTCATCAGAATTTTAAGAAATCAACCAAGAAAATATCTAGCTGATACTGCTTCCAGCGATCGGTGATCGCCCCCAAAAATCCAGATCGGAGCAGCCTCAGTAAAAGGTACTGTAGGATTAGAGAGAAAGGGCTAGACGCGAAATTTAGCCACGGACCAGTTGCATTGTTTGCCTTGAGTAAATTATAGAAGAGAGAGAATAGACACTGTATATAACTGCCTGAATGCACAACATCAGCATCTGGTTTTGAAGCACAACGATCATGTAAAGCCGACACAGAGCTATAAATCACTCCCTACAGCAACAGTGTACTTCAGGTTTCACTCGGTTTCTCAACCTATTTGCAGCTCTAACAAGCCGTGCAGACTAAAAGGCAGAGCGGGAGAGAATTTACCATTCACAAAACATCCAGTTTTCTGTGAACCTAACGGGGCTAAAAATACTAATGCTTCTCTACTCCATCTCATTACTCAGTAGGTCTCTAGATATAGCCACACACACACACACACACACACACATGCTGGTTGGGCATCAGGCTGAAGAAAATGCCGACAGAATAAGTAACAGGACATACTTCTTTTTTTTTAACTGTTGGCATTCAGTTACATATCAGAGTTTTGTATATTAAAGCCTGATGAGACTTCTGCACTAGATAATGACATTTGTCTTTTTAAGGGTACGGCCCGTGTTGAAACACATTAAACCCTCTTCCTCATCATACACACCAACATGCACACACACACATCCTGTTACACAGAGTGGTAACAGGTTAAGCCTCATTGCTTTTGTGAGAGCTCTGAACAGTGCACGGTGCATCCAGCATAACATGACATTACTTGTGTTTTCCTGACTTGGTAAATGAGTCACGTCAGATACGGAGACTTGACTTGACACTTGTGTGTTTGTTTGTGTTTGTGCGCGTGTGAGAGCAAATCAGGTGTCATTTTAGCCTGAAACATTTACAAAACACAAAACACTGAGTAATGAGTAATCGGATGAGTGTCAGCCACCATTGCCTGGTATAGAATCATGCCTGTAAGGGTAAATGTAAGTGTGTGTGTGTGTGTGTGTGTGTGTGTGTGTGTGTGTGTGTGTGTGTGTGTGTGTGTGTGTGTGTGTGTGTGTGTGTGTGTGTGTGTGTGTGTGTGTGTGCGTGCGCATTTTTCTGCGAGCCAGGGCTTGCATGTGTCCTCATTATGTTTTTACTCAAGCAAAACCTATTTTGTTTTTAAAACTACATAAATAAAAAAATAAAAGTATTAAAAAAACATAATTGCCTCTTAATCTGTTTTGCTGCTCCCCGCTCTAGAGTCCTTTAAAAAAAATAATTAAATGCTGGCTCCCATTACCCACAATCCAACAAAAAAACTTCCCAACAAAAGTTCAGGTGGCTCATATTCAAACAAAAAAGCAGACGTTGGGTAAATAGTAGCAAGTCAGCGGACTGTAGGTAGAAAAGGACAAATGCATACACAATATATACATGTTCCTAAAGCACAGTGACATATAGACATATCCCTTGTGTATTTGTATGTCCTCAGACATTCATGTATCGACTCCCACCCCTGGATGCACAACTCCCTGTGTGTGTGTGTGTGTGTGTGTGTGTGTGTGTGTGTGTGTGTGTGTGTGTGTGTGTGTAGGCAGCAGTGAGAGTGCCCCAGGATGCTAGCTGCCTCTCCAGGGATGTGAAGTGTCGTCAAAAATAGAGAGCTTTCATGGTCTAGTTCAGTGCTTGTGTCTGCATCCACAACAGATTAAATTGCCTTCCTTAATTGCTTGCTCCAGTTCTTAATAATAATAATAATAATAATATTATATTTCACTGCGCCGTCTCCATTATTGGGGCACTGCTTTGGAACATGCGCTTAATGACCAACTAGTCTCTCATTGTACTGTCCAAGTAGACCAGTCTGTCTGTCTTTCTATCTGCATGTCAATTCTATCTATACATCCATCCATCTCTGCTCACGTGCTTTGTATTTAGGTCTGGCCCTTTTTGTCCGTCTGTCTGTGTGTGTGTGTGTGTGTGTGTGTGTGTGTGTGTGTGTGTGCTTGTGTGTAAGCGAGTGACAGATGGTCTCTGGTCATTGTCCCAGTGGAGTATACACTCTACAGATGCTGCCGCCAAACAAGGTGTCAGCAGTAGTTTGCTTTCCCTCTCTCTTGTTTCCTCAAGATATCACATGTTATGTAATGATCATCGTCCCCCGATGCCCCTAAAAGGGTCACTGCGCCCAAGTCACAAAGAGAAACGTATGTATTTTCTGATTTACACTTATTTGCTGACATTGTTTTCCAAAAACAATGTCTCAGTTACTCAGGATGAAGAGCTTCTCCATGGATTCATTTTTTTGTGGATTCAGGTGCACCACAGCTTTTAACCCTGAAGAAAGCCCAGGGCTGAGATGTCAGTGTCAATCAGCGCCATGCTATTCAGAGAACAGATTGTGGATTGTGATGTGGAAGTCTCCCCCTCCCCCCCTCCACGTACCTGCCCCCATATCTCAGGATGTGCACCCACATGCAGACGTTTCGACACGCTCACCTGTGTGCTGCCCAACCATCCATGAACACTTAATATGCAGCTCAACTCCGCCGTGCAACAAGAGCGCATCCCTGAGACTCTCGCCTTTCGTCTCTCCCTCCATCTTGTCCTGGCAGAACAGGGGTCGACTTAATAGAATTCATAAAACAAAGCAGGGATTGATTGGTAAATGAGGCGTGTGAGGGGGGCAAGCGTAGAAATTAATTATTAGAGCGGCACAGTCCCGCTTGTGATCAACAAGCGTGGACCTGTGGAGCCTTCTCTTTCTGTTTCTGTGTCTGTGTGTGTGTGTGTGTGTGTGTGTGTGTGTGTGTGTGTGTGTGTGTGTAGGTGTGTGTGTGTGTGTGTGTGTGTGTGTGTGTTTCCAATTAAATGCAGTGAAATTGAGAGACTTGGCCTGTAGGAATCTAATTACCAGAATCCTTGGGGGGGAAAGGAGGACAGAGTGCCTTCAATGTGTCAGCACATCTTGCACGGAGTGTGTGTGTGTGTGTGTGTGTGTGTGTGTGTGTGTGTGTGTGTGTGTGTGTGTGTGTGTGTAGGAGAGGATGTATGTTGATATATTTATGCAGGTGTGGGTGTGTATGAATTCATTAAAATGTGTCTGCATCAATGATTGTTTAATACGTCTCAGTGTTGCATGTAGTCTGGCTGCGTTTCAGTGTGTGATGCACACAATCCTTCACACTCCATGCTGTCTATGTGCGTTTTCATGCATGAGTGGCTGTATCGCTGCATATTGTTTTAGTTTATGCCTTGTGTGTATGTTTGTGAATTCCCTATCTATGCTTGTGTGTCTAGCAGCTTTATGAGAGCCCAAGGCTAATGAATCAGGACGACGGGGAGGTGCTCAAAAGGAACCGCGGCGTCATCACCATCAAAAACCACAATAGCTCCATATGTCTGTCAGCCTCCGCTCTAGTCCTTACAATACCCGGCTGGCAGGCATTAGAGAGAGAGAGATCAGACAGGTGGAGAGAGAGAGAGAGAGAGAGAGAGAGAGAGAGATAGATGGAGAGAGGAGAGAGAAAACAAAGCAGACAGTCACACAATTTAGTTTTGCGATGTCACATTATGCCTTTACCTGATGCTGGAGAAAGATGAAGCCATTCACTGTAGAAAAGATACCGACGGTTTCAAAAGGCTCTTTCTCAACAAACAAGTGACTATAGAATCTTTTGTAACTTGCGTCCAAATATTTAATGAAAGCCAGCAGAGACTGGCCCAGCACTTTGAGTGCTCTCAGACATTTAATGTATTAGATATATACAGATGCAGCTGTGTGCTAACAGCCTACTCCGCATTCTGAAAATATCTCTATTGTATAGATTGAACATTGATTTGATAATGTAACAAGACAAAGAGCTCTTTGAGGTCAGTAAGATCCCCCATCCACCATGAATGCTTGAACCCAATGTCATAGCAGTCCATGCTAAATTTGTTGAGATATTTCAGTCTGGACCGAAGGCTTGACAGACAAACATTGTCAACACTAGAGCCATGCTGCTAGCGTGGCTAAAAACGTACGAGGTGCCCTGTGGAGTTTTCTTGTGCACAAACAAAAGTCATGTTAACATTTTCTGTTCCCAAATCTCACCGTGTGTATCCATCACTACGTTAGACATTTTCGTTCTTTATTTGGTAAATATAAAGTATTTTTCAGAAACAATCCTCAAAATAATCAGTGAGTACTAAAGTATTTAATCTAATGTATTGTGAAAGTACCAGATCACGGAAAATAACAAGACCGTCATATATACAATTACGCAAACTCTGCAAAAGTCAACTGTGAAAGTTAAATTGGAAATAAAACATAAAAGGAGGTTCAACTGAAAACATTTTTAATAATTTCTTCCCCTTTATTATCAAACCTTTGCATCACACATATATCTATTCAGCCTCCTCTGCGCAGCAGCAGCAATATTACCAGGAAAGGAATCATATTTAACTTCAAAAATAACTGAAAAGAAATTTCAGGCATAACGAGACAATTCTCTTTCTAGATGGGATGAATTCCAGTAGTCCTGAGCTAATTATTACCAATCACCAGACCAAATCATAAGCTACTCTATCTCACACACACACACCCACAAGAAAAAAAAATCTCTGGACATTTAATCACTTAACTTTATCCAATGAGTCAGTACGGCCTGAGTCTGTACTGTCACTTATCTAATGCAACATCACATCATTTTTTCTATGGCCTCAAAATGTCAGCTAACACACACACACACACACACACACACACATATACGCGTGCACATACTTGGCCTTCCAGGCTTCTCCTTTCCAAACTCCATCAATGTCATCTCCAGCTAATGTTATATGTCATGTAGTGTGACCTCAACAATTACTCAAATTCCATAACTCTTACCTCACATCATTATGATTCTCGACTAATGTATTGTAACACGTCAGTGACAGTAAGGATGAAGGAGCAGGATCCAAATGTCACGAGAGGGATGACGTTGTTTCCTGACACACTGGCTGTGTGACGGATTTGACAAGTTGTTAATCAACAAATAATACTTGCAGTGTGATTGGTGGGTGGGGGCAACCGTTCTGATAAACAGTGTAGAAATGGAAACTACTAAAGTACCTCGAGGATATTCAGATTGATAGATTGGGAGGCATGACTCCAAAACACTAAAATGAGTCACTGGCATTGAACTGTCGAACGTCTGTGCGCCTGTGTTTCTTTAATATTTGTGGCAGCTGTAATTCATGCACATGGACACACACTCACAAACACAATCAATCAATCAACAAATAGACAGAGTGAGGGCTGACATTTTAAGCCCTGCAGCTCTCAGTTGTGTGTGTGTGTGTGTGTGTGTGTGTGTGTGTGTGTGTGTGTGTGTGTGTGTGTGTGTGTGTGTGGCCTTATGATGCAGAAAAGGGCCACAATGTACAGGTTTTCATAGGAGAAAGAGACTAAATGTATAGAAGATATAGAAAACATGAGTAATATTAATAGTCCAATAAAAGCCTATTTAAGTCGCTCAGACCGCTTGATGTTGACAAAGAAGCAGAGGGAGAAAAGCGATGAGATGGTTATGATTAGATTTATTTCATAATGATGGTAATGATAATTACGATGATGATGATGGCGGTAATGCAGCTGATGATGACAGGGACAGAGATGATGATGTTTATTTGTGGAGAGATGATGGCAATGCTGCAGATGAAAATGTCCGATGTGTGATCACGTTGCTGTTTTTAATCGTGATGACCTTGAAGGCGTTACAAAGTGATTATGTGAAGGAAGAAACCTCCTCTGAAGTGTGACATGTCAATACAATGCGATGGGAAAGGCAGGAGGCGAGAGAAAAGAGTCGAACGTTAGTCCAAAGTGAGAGTGAGCCGGAGGGGAGCATCGAAAGAGCACAACGGGCTTCCAGCCAAAGGAAAGTTTGCTCTGTCTTTCTCATCTAAACACACACACACACACCAAGACAACAGTCAATGTTAATACCCTTAATTTACAAGCAAATGTTAATGCTGAAGAAGTGCGTATGTGTCTGTGAATTTGTCCACACCTATACAGCATGACTGATCATAAAGAATGATCAGATATGATTTTATAGCAGTGCTCAGTTCACTGCAAACTGGTGGTATTTGTCAATGCAGGCACTGCCTTTGATGTTAGATCAATCTCATGTCTGATCAGAAATCACAACTTTCCATTGGCTTCGCTTGCTGTGAATGGGAAATAATGGAACGCCTGGCATTTAGACAGCAACAGATTCTTGGATCTGTTTCTGTGTTAGAATGTTTAGCCATGAAGCTTTGGCAACTTTGTCTTTGTTATTCTCATGCCAATAAAACATATTGAATTGAATTGAGAACAAGAGATAGAATCAGATAGAGCAAAGAGCTGTTTTCTAGAGATAACTATAATCATCCCCTCAAACGTGTCCCTGGGTCTCCAGACTGCTTAGCCAAAGCTGCTGTTGTTTGAACAAACTCTACAAAACAGTTTGGAGTGTGTCATAACGGCTGTTTTCTTTATCTCTTACTGCAGTGAGCAAAAGATATTTGTTGCTGTAACATACAACAGTTATAACTAAATAGAAATGTCACAACTTCCTTGATAATGTAATCGCCAAATGTGAGTTATGTGTGGAAACAGGAGAGCCTGCTTCATACAAGTGTGCATCTATTTTCAAAAAGAAAAACCAGCATCTTATCATTCTGTATCTCATGAAGCTAAATGATCAAGGTTTGAAGTGTTACCACCTTTATCACTGAAAAACTCAAACTTAAAGTAATTTACCGCCTTGAAAAAATTACCGTAATTTGCCACAATTTGTACCGTCAATCATTTTGCATGAATATTTTCAAGTAACAGATGAGTCATTTCGGAAGCATTTTCTAAGCTATGATTGATAATAACAATTTCCAAGAGGGATTTAAAAGCTAAACTATTCTGTTACATTACTCTACGTACAAGTGTTAAATGATCCATTAATCATGCAATCAACCAAGCAAAACACCATAAGACAGTTACGCCAAGGGAGTGCCACTTTGACTCCAAAAAAAAGGTCACAAATTGTCAAATCGCCGTTTGTTCACATCACTGAGCAGCGAGCAGAGTGGGGAATGTGGTGTCCGTCACAAAGGCTTAGTGATGGTAGAGCGGGCCTGAGATGGCCTTCCTTACTGGTGTCAGCCCACGACAGGTGACAAAACAGCTGCGGAAGATGCACACCAAGGGACCACATGAGTCCGTGTGTCAGAGCGCAGGAAAGAAAAGGTGCACGTGAGTGTGTTAAAAGAGACAGAAATATCAGTTGTCTTTTCCGATATGCATTGTATTTATGTACTACGTCAAAACAACTCTATGGTGACAGAGGAGTGACTGGTCATCGTCCACTTTATATTTCATTATTTGATTTTTTTCCTGATACAGTTTGGTGTCTTACAAACTGAGCAGCTTGTTTAATGCCAGTAAAGTCAGATGCACCAGATTAAAGGGAGTTTGTTGGTGGAGTGGTGTGTGTGTGTGTGTGTGAAGTTTTGTGTCAGGTTAGTGCAGCTGATCATTAATGTGGAGAGCAGGTGTGAGGTTGGATGTTTCTGGGACATACTGAGGTGCCTTCTGGGGGTGTTGTGGTCCGTATTCCATCAAACACTAGATAGCATACTCTCTGTAACACACACTCTTTTCCTCTAAAACCTCTACGTTGTTAAAGGGGTGTTGTGTTGTGTTGATTAAGAGATTCTGCACATTAAACTCAACATGATAAGGAAGCCGTTTCGTGGCAACAAATTGTGAGCATTTTGGTATACCTACCTAATAAAAATAAAAAAAGATGTAACATACCGTCACAATATATCATAGTCTAAGTCTAACACCAAGAGAAATTGTAAAAAAAAAATGAAAATTAAATCTCATTCACTTTGAGAAGATTGATACCACTCTCACATCTGTGTGGTAAATATGAAGCTGTACCTCCAGCATCCAGTTAGCTTAGCTTAGCATAAAGACGGAAACAGCTAGCCTGGCGTTCTCCAACGGTAACAAAGTCCGCCTATCAGCACATTTAAAGCTCACTAATTAACAGGTCGGGTGTAGTTTGTTTAATCCGTACAAAACCAACATGTTGCTGTTTCATAAGGGGTTGTGAGCTAGCAGTTCCTCCTGTTTCCAGTCTTTGTGCTAAGCTAGCATAGCCACGGCTGGCTTCAGTAGTTATAGCATACTGCACATTTGTATCTCAAACTATCTCTATATTTAGTCTATTACAATTTTCGGAATGATACCTTGATTTTATTCGTTATGTAGTACGTCTAGAATTATACAAATGGGGATGTTACGGTCAAACATGTGAACACATTATTGTTCATAAAAAGGAAATTATTGGAAGGTGGTGACTCAGGTGAGGGAAGATTATTAGTTCAAATCCCTCTACCTTACATAAATAGATAACCAAGACCACCTACCCTCGTCATGTTTTCAGAACAATAAATCGGGAGAATGACATCATTGCGGATAGATTTAAATACCCTGTTGTTATCTGCCTGCACAGTATCAGAAGATGTCATGGAAAAATCTCAATTCTAAATTCATCTGAACAACTTTAACCTCCGTTTCCTAATCCAACAGCACATTCTATTTACAGAGCGAACGGCAGCTTAACCAGCAACTATCACCTGTCATGAAGCCAGAAGACTGCATGCGCAATAATCCCTGACATAACAAACACATCATTCTAAATACATACGTATTCACACCCCCACATGCTGTGCCGCATACAGTCGTCTATAATTGGGATGTTGTGCGATGGGGCGACTGCTGCTTGTCAACAGAGATTAGCTGCAGACGCATGTGTGTGTGTGTGTGTGTGTGTGTGTGTGTGTGTGTGTGAGGGTTTGTAACCATTGTTGCACCTGAGCACACGGAGGGAAAAACACCTGGATTAAATGTGATACTGTAAGGACACACCACGTGCAAGCACTCACATGAATAAAAGTCTGTATATGCGTAAACAAGTGATACAAAACACAGACGGCTCCTTCTTCTAGCTCCAGATGTAAAATAATGCCTGCAAATATCTGTGCAGACACTATTGAATATATATATATATATAGATATATATACAGTATATCCCTTATGTAAGGCCAGTGTGGAAGAACAGATGTCACATTTACTTTATGTATATTTCCAGTACAGCAACATTCAGCTTTTAGAGGAAAATGCCCTTCAGAATCTAAAAGCAAGGCGTTATTTCTGTCACAAAAACCTTTGTGTTTTGCACAAGAACAGCGACTCTCACTTTATCTTCACCAGCTATGACAGCAACCGCTATCAGTCATGCTCTCTCCAAATATTCTGAAAGCCAGAGTGAGGAAATGATCATATACAGATGATAAATATGTGTTTCAGGCTAGCGAGCTGAAAATAAAACAGTGTCAGTGCAGCTCCACCAAAGCAAACAAGCTGAGCCAGGAAGAAGTCCCGATGAAGACAAGGAAGAAAAGGAAAAGGGCATCTGCTGCTCTTTTACGAAGACGGGCCCATAAGGGTTGAGTCGGAGCCTCCCGATTGGCTGAGCACATACATGCAACTTTGCGACAAAAACTATCATGGTATTTTTGTGATTCATTGTCAGCAAGGTATTGATTCAGCGCAGCGTTGATATCTCCGTCTGTGATTTGTTTCTCAGTTGTCTTGTTAAATGTCTATCTCGCTTGATGAGTGCCAACCTACCACTGCTGTTCCTCTTGTCAAACATCAAGACTGGGCCCCCTATACCTCACTTAAATTGTGTTGTCGTTAAAGAGTTTTATGCATTTTATTCATTTGGACAGACTGTAAAAACTCTGACAGCTCTTGTTTTTTTCTCCGTTTACAGCTACAATTGCTAGTCAAGTTAATGTGACTCACCTGAGCAGCTGCATTTGTAATAGTGATTTAGTGGGGAAAAAAAGTCCCTCTTTGCGAGGTGTTCATACTATTTTGTCGACCTGTGTATATTTTTCTTTGATCTCCCATTTTTACGGTTCTTTGCATGCATTCTGTCGTGTATACACCTCTATGGTCACACACACACACACACACACACACACCCCTTTGGCTACAATCACGTTCAGTATGAAACAAGTGCAGAGCCTGTGGTTGAGTGTACATGAGTTGCCTGCCGGTGGCTTTCACAGTGACTGACATTTCAAGGAAGAGAGAGAGAGAAACACACACACACACACACACACACACACATGGAGAAAGAAAGGGGTACGTCTGAAGTCCAGACCACCCGATTTATGATGCTCATACTTCAAGCAGGCCAATGAGAAGCCTCCGAGTACTGTTTCAAACTACCCTTGGGCTTTACTTAAAGATAAATTCTCATAATATCAATGAAGCTAAAGACGAACTGAAAACTCTCATGTCAGACAACGAAGATGCAGATGTGTTATCTTATCAGTTTTTCTCATTGTTGCTTTTCTCTCTTGCAATTCATGCTTCTCTTTTTGTGTCATGTCTTACTGTACTCTCTCTGCTGGTGTTTGTCCCTCCACCCATCACATTTCCTCTTTCTTTGTTCACCATCATAGACTATCGACAGTCACAGCTAACCTCTTCTCTGCTCTCGCTCCCTGCCTCCCTCCGTGTCTCTCTCTCTCTCTCTCTTTCCCTCTGGCCTTCACAGGAGGCTCTCAAGGCGCAGTATGTGGCTGCCCTCACCAGACAGTTGTCAAGCATGAACCGATCGTTTCACCTAACTGAATAATACCAGCATTCACTGCAGACCCACTCCCTTCCCGCTTGCTGTCCCTCTCTCTCTCTCTCTCTGTGCTCCCTCCAGCCCTTTGTCCTTTCCATCTCTTCTTCCCTTTCTCTCCGTCTGCCATAACG
Source organism: Leptoclinus maculatus (assembly GCA_032191485.1). NCBI lineage: Eukaryota > Metazoa > Chordata > Actinopteri > Perciformes > Stichaeidae > Leptoclinus > Leptoclinus maculatus. The sequence continues at coordinate 14,811,283 of JAVDOI010000002.1, forward strand.
TCTCGCTAGATCTTTACACCTTTTCACTTCCCTTTTGCACCCTGCTTTGCTTCATGTCCTCCTTTCTTTTCTTTTTTTCTTTTCTTTGTATCCCCTGATCATCTCCTTGTCTTCCCATCTCTCCGACTTGTTCTCTCTTTGGCTTTTCGTTCCATCTGATTTTTTTATACACTCACCCTTTCTCTCTATTTGTGCCACCCCCTGTTACTTTCAGGTCATTGTAAACTGCTGCTACAAAATAACTATAAATGCCCTCTCTCTGCCCCCTATGGTGATCCACAATACTGGATCTCACACGGGCCGGACCTGACGTCCGACTGTGACTGTGCTTTTATGTGAGTGTGTTTGTCTGGGAAAGTGCGAAAGAAGGTATAAATGTATGCGAGTGTCTTCCTAAACTGCAAGAGCACCTTGACCCTGGTCTATAAAGGACATGTCAAGTTGCTCCTCCTCATTTTTATTTTGAGGATTTTTTGCATTTCTCCCTGCAGTGTTTGCTCTTTTAATAACAACAGCAGAGAATTTGTTAACTTCCTGTTCGCGGCTGCCAAAGATCCTGACCCTACAATAGCTGGCAAGACAGACTCAAGGACACGAGCTACCGAACACCCAATCCTGTGAATGTCAGAGCGTATGGAGTGGCACTCACTCTTCCAGAATAAGACTCAGCACTGGAGTCACTGATACCAATAATAACGTCCCTTACAGTTTTTATCCAACACAAAAGATTACAACTATTTTCATGTACATATTGAAGTGGCGAGTCATTTTCAGAGTTGATAGAAACAAACATGATTGGATTGGACAGAAAAGCTCTTCGTGCCCCTCAACATAAGACCTGCTGTATACAGGAGCCGCAGGTTAGACGCCAATGTCAAAAGCTAAGATCAATAGAAGGGCAGGATGGGGGATGGATATGAATGATGAGGCTTATTGATGCTTTGTTCCAAGGATCAGAGTTCACCTGAAACAACAGTCAGCTGCTTCTCATTATGCAGCAACAGGGCATTTCATTATTGTACGGCCTTAAGAGTGGCCTCAGCATTAGCAGAAATTCGGCCATTATCAGCATGGACAATAACATTAATTTTGGGACGGCATATTGGAGGTCTATTTCTCTTTCTGGGACTGGGACTAATAAAGAGGCAATGTGGGTGTCTGTGAATGCAATCTAATTATCTTATGTTGTAGACTTTAAGATGGCAGTTTTATGCGGAGTCACTTACAATGGGTGCAGCAGGAGAGTGAGCTTACATTTCTAGAAAAATTACAAGCAACCACTGGGAGGGAGTCAAAATCAGTCAGACCATAAATATACAATAACAAATGTCCCTTTACCCTTAAATTATTGTGATTGAATGAAAAAAAAAGAATTATATGAAAGCATCATCCAGCACCTGGATCTACGACATTTATTTTTAGTTTTTTTTGTCATTCAATATGCTTTATTGTCATAAATGTAACAATGCCAATTTTGTCAAAGCGTCAAATAAAAATGACATACATCAGCTGCAAGGAGAGGAGAGGAGAGGAGAGGAGAGGAGAGAGGGGGCAGTCACTCCAGTGAGATCATGGTCTGTCTGATCCGATGTTTGCACCACTGTCATAACTAGGCATATTTTCATTGAAAGTTTCAGGGGAAAAAAAGGTCAGCAGTGAGGTCACCGACATCACATTTTGTCAGTGCTGATTCTGGTGTAATGATGGAGTATTGAGACATAATATAGAAGGCCATCAACTTCCAGTACATGTGACAGAATACTGTTCAGCACCATGGACAGCGTCGAGGATTTGAGAGCAAAACATATGGCGTTGTTAATAGTTGACCAGAAAAGAAAATGTGTTGTTATGAGGAAAATAAGATAATTCAGTGAATCATAATCTTGATTACAGTACACAGAGTCTATTTAATAATGAACATGTTCAAGGTATTGCAGACTGTCCCTGAAATACAGAAACACTGTGGCCTGACTGTAGTCACGCAGTGAAAATGTTTGCTCAAATTATTGGTTTGAATCTAAACACAAATACTGTTGCAAAATCTATAATTGAATTTCCGTCTAAGCATTCATAATTCACATTGTTCTCAAAGAACATTTCACGCTCTTTGCAGAAATCTGAAGAGAAAAACGCCAAAAAAAAGAAAGCTCACTTGTCGGATCAGTGAGGCTACAGGTCTAATAAACAAGCAACAACTCTGCCTCATCTGTGCGCTCTCCGTCAGCTTTCCGTTGAAAGACTAGAAGTGGAAATAGGCCAAACTTACCTTGACTGACATTAAAAAAGGTGTGTCCAGGATTTACTGAACAAAACTGCGGAGGTCTCGCCTTCTCTGAGACACCTGGCCGGTGTGAACCATGGAAAATCACTATCCACTGGCCATTTATGGAATCGGTGCAAAAGGAGGCATTACGGCGAGAAAAAGCGAGGACGTCGTCGCGATGCTGTGGCGCAAACCCCGTTTCCCCGATGGAAGATTGGGTTGTGCGTTGCAGCCTTGGCGACTCTGTGTGGTGCGCGCTCGTCTCCACTGGACTCACATTTCCAGAAAGCCAAGAAGAAAATTAGATGGTAATTCTCAGTGTTTTTCACCCGCTAAGTTTATTTAGGGGCTCCTAAACGACCATTTCGAGCCGGTAGATGTCAAAGATAACCAATGCGTTGAGTTCCACTTTAAGCTGTATGTGCTAAGGAATTTGGGAACACTTTTTTTAACCACGGTCAGGTTGACTGAGCACGCTGCAAAAAAATAAAAATCCCACTAAACAGGAGCAAAATATCTGTCCAATCTAGCATGTTCTAACAACGTATCTTCTTTTCTTCCATTTCCAAATTGGCACGAAGAACATTTCACTTCTCGTCAAACCATTCCGACACCAATTTCAGAGCTCAACTTGTTATTCCCAGACGCTGTATCCAAAAGGCGTGCCTGTATTCAAACCCAATTGCAATAGTTAATCACCTGCGGACTAAAATACAACATTTTCTATGAGTACAGGCTTCACTTCATCGTGCGCCCATGTCCTCCTCCCGGTGGAACACGCGAGGGGCGCCTCTGTCAAGCCAGCCTCTTCATACAGCCAAAATATCCCATGAAGGCTTACCCAAGGATGGCTTCTGACAAATGCATGCGTGAAAAAAACAAATGTTTAAAAACGTCCTCCACTTCAAAAGATCAGATGCTCCGAAAAAGTTGATCTTTTTAAAGTATTCCCACGCTCCATGGGTTTATTCATTTATCTCCGGCGCGTCAAAACCTGGTCTTGTGGTTGAATTCTCAGCGAAGAGTTCTGAGTGTGAGAGAGGGGGAGAGGGAGAGGGAGAGAGGGATAGATGGAGAGAGAGAGAGAGATTTATGAAACGGGCTCCTGAATGAAGAGTAACGCACTGCTGATTTGGGGGCATGCTCCTCATTATATAGCGAACACTGATTTATTTAGTCCCATCTGGACAGTGCTTGGGTTACAGCAGTAACTCACTCCCTAAATTGAATTGAATTGAGTGTTACACTACAGACGGGGAAAGGAGAGGAAGAGGAGCTGGACTCCGCTTCCTCTCCGCGTCGAGTGTGCGGTGCGCGTGTATACATGTTTGTGGCGTGCGTGAATGGCAGTCTGGAGGAAAATGGTGTATGGCAGATTAAATATTTGATGAGGCATGCTTATTATATCCTCATAATCAGTTCACACCAGCATTGTGATTTGAAGCACAGGGCAAACGTGGCATAAGTACATACACATAAATAGCCCAGACACGCACACAGCGGTGGATAATCTGGTTGAACGTGTCATGTCTTCATGAGATCGGACAAGCGGACGCACCATCCGCAGCGTGGAAGCGAAAGACTCACGCATGGACAACTTCGATTCAAACAGCACGGAGGGCGGCGGAGGGGGCGCACCGGACGAGGAGCACGGCGGATCATATTGGCAAGTGGGTGGCTATGATGCATTGGCATATGATAAGATAGCATACTGTCTATTGTAGAGAGTGGAGTCAAGACTTGGGGAGAGAGAGAGAGAGAGAGAGAGACGCGGGGGGTATGACTACACGCGCACACACACACACACAGTATAGAAAGTGTATGTGTATTCAGTGCCGTACTTTATATTCTTTCAGCACCATGGTCAGCTAACGAGCGAGCAGGGCCCTGTTGGCGCTGTCCAGCGTGCTGAAAATTCTCTGTTTTCAAGACTCACATAAAAAGGCCATTACTCGCTCCATCAATCTGCCTAAACCTCCTCCAGAGGGGTCAGAGCACTTGGTCAACATTTTCTAACAAACTTGAGATGCACTTCAAAACTGTAGCACCTTCTTTAACCACTAAACAATATAATGACAAGTGTCAATCTTTATTTTTTGCTGGGAACGTTATTTCCCCCTAAAATAGTCTGAGTGGTCCTCATTAATGAGCATTAACACATCATGTCTTCAACCTCATGACTTCATGGGAGGGACACATCTTAATTCCACCCATCTAATCAGGCATAACATAATGTGCAACAATTAAAAAGGGGCTGTAGCAGCTAATTTGATGGTTATTAATTTTTGTAAATGTAGTTCATAGCAACAGATTGATTAAGGATGTTCCATGCCTTGTCACAGTGTTTACAGAATGTCTTAAAGAGACAATCAACAGACCTTGTTGTGATCAGTTTCATGTGGGAACGATTAGCTCCTCCATGACTTCTCACCATCTCTACGGCCGATATCTCCAAAACTAGGCAACTCACACAAAAACACCTAGATCTATAAATATCACTACAGGTAAGATGAAAAAAATGCACTTTTTATTTCGGGTTGAAGTGTCCCTTTAGGGACTCTTAAGTGCTCAAAATGTGTTGTATTGTTTTTCACTCATTAGAAATAACGCTGAACCACGCAATACGAAGAGGGAGAGCTGCAGAGATTTCAGATCAATTAAACATGACTACATTCCTTCACATGCCAGGTCAGTCACACTGAAATGAGCTTTGAAGCTGAGGCTTGCGGGTTAGTTTTAGACACTCCCCACATGTATCGACAGCAAAATACTTATTGTGGCACTTTTATAACCTGCACACAAAAAGGGCTGGCATGAAAATTGTATGTTTTGCCATTGTGTGGTTATGACTAATTCAAGACGCCATGTGCAAAAATACCCGCACTTGCCAGCTCGAGGTAAAGTGCGTTATTCATAAGTTGTGAATAATTTAAGTTTAGGGAGCACAGTCAGAACTGAGGGGGGATATTTGCTGACTGTGTGCTTTGTGTGGGTTGGTGCTTATGAGGAAACACAATGCTTGGGTCAGGAAATTAGCATGCAGAACAAAAATATAACAAAGCTAGGTACTCTTTGTGTTTTAATGACCAAGAAGCTTTCAAACTAGTCTTTTTTTAATCTCCATTGGATATTATTAACACTGGATAAGTTACTGACTCGGTGTTACTGCTGCTGAAATGTTTGGGTTGGAGACACGTTGGCATTGCTGCACTCATTAGGTTGTATTCGTTACCAAACAGTGTGGGAATGACTGAAAACACTGTGCCGATGAAAATGTCCACATCATGTTTTGTGTTGCATGACATCGTGGAACACCACGTCACATCAAATCTCCTCCCATCAAGTAAAGTGCATCACTACAAAGCAAAGCAATAAGACAGTAAATATGGAGAGGGAAGTAACACAACGTGGTGGTCTTAAGTTTTCTGACTTTGTGTTTGGCATCTAAATGTAACAAGTTTTTACCAGCCATCATGTAGCCTATGCTTAGCTTTAATGTCAAGGGATTTAGACTCACTTCAACCCCTCCTGGGCTTATGGCCCATTTACTTTGAATCCAAAAGGGCAACCTTCAGCAGTACTAATACAGTGCAGGTGGTTTGCTTTGAGGTAAAATGTGTTTTTAGAGTCTGGCAGGATAAATCAAAGATACAAAACTTTGTTTAAATCATGGTATGTCAGTTTGAATGACCACATTGATAAAGGTTGCTACAGAGATGCCAGTTGAACACAGCCTCAAGGGCTGCTGGGAAGAGATAGGCTACACACACACCTTAGGCTACATCCTAAGGTGTGTGTGTGCATGTGTGTGTGCATGTGTGCACACACACATGCACACACACCCCCTTAGAGATAAGGGGGAGTCCTGGAGGTACCTGAAGCATGGAGGGATGTGGAGGAAAGTGATTAGGGCCATCTAAACTCTCACTGTGACCATGCAGGTAATCACCATATACTGTATATAGGAAGTGGACATAAAGGCAACGTGACGTCACCCAGCGGTTTGAGGACTGTTGTTTTTAAGCCTCGACTTTGGCATTATGGCAGTTGCCATCTTGGTCTTTGGCCGTTGCCATCTTGGTTCTTTGCAACCAGAAGCGAGACTAGATGGTTGAGCCAAGTACAAATGAACGGTGAATAAGACATTTTTAGGCAAGCAAAATGTTATTCATGAAGTGAAAACACACTGTGAAAGGGTTGAGGTTATAAGACAACAACACAGACAATTCCCAGACCTGACGACGGCGTGTTAGCGACCTGTCAAACACAAGGTAGCCACGCCCGAAGGTATACCCTGCTGTATTGTCTAGTTCAGTTTGAGGATTGCGGACGTTTAGTGTTTAGTTGTCAGCAAGTAAACTACATCTATCTCAATGTAATCTCATGTGACATGACATGTGTCTTTTATGTCTCATGTGAAGCACTTGCCAGTTTTTTCCCCTCTCTGCACACACACACACACACACACACACAGACATGTGAAACCTAAACTGTGCCCCCCCCCCACTCCGTGTTCTTATGAAACATTCAGAGTCCCAGTTGACTGGACAAGTGTTCACCCTTTAGTGGACAAGCCTTTGAATGTCTATGTGTTTCACGTCAGTCATGTCTAGGCCACGCTGAGGCTCATGTTACTCTTTCAATGTCAATTGAGAAAATGACTGGCAGAGAGGAAAGAAGGACAAGAGGAGAGAGAGAGAGAGAGAGAGAGAGGGAGAGAGAAAAAGAGGGGTTGATGACGGGAAAAGTACAGAATTAAGAGGAGCGGAGTAAAGAAGAGAGTACAAAAGGAGGAAGAAGAACAAAAAGGAGAGATAAAAAAGTTTAGAAAAAGGAAAAGGTAAACATAAGAGTCATACAGTCATTTCTTTATCTTAAATCGTTTACATTTAACAGGCCTGGGTTGTCAATTCTAGACTCCAACTGTGATGTTTTGCCCAGCGGACTGATGGATTGTTTGTTTAGCTGTGTGCTGTTTTATGTTGTTTTAAAAAAAAAAACCATATGACTAAAAAATATTTCTAATTGCATCATTTTAATTGCTTCCCATAAAGCTCCAGCTGAATTATAATAGCTTGAGTGTAAAAGTGGTTTGTGTCATTAATATTTCATTACCTTATACCAACATTATGAAGTTTTATATTGTTGCCAAAACTGAATTAAACAAACATTAACTACACATTAACATATTTTCTTTTACTAGGAATCCCTGATGTCCTTATGAAATATTCATATATTTGTATATGTTCATCTAAAATATTTGAGGTGTTTGCTCTAAAACAAAACACACATAGAAATGCTCTCTAATATCCTGCTGTCCTCAGCCAAAATCATCACTTGTGGAAAAATCCATGTACCTGACGTTAAGACAGCAGCTGCAGGACTTAAACCAATTTAACTTGATTTCCAGTCTATTTACAGTATCTCCCTTCCCCTCACGGACAAACATGTACACACACTCACACACAACCATACACGTACGTCTTCGACTGCAGTCTCATTTCACAGTCTGCTCTTTACCTACCCAGAACCCCCCTGGAGGGATTTAGTAAATAGAAAGCTAGTTTGTACTTTCCATTAGAGCCTAATTCTATTACGCAGTTGGCTCTTATCGATCGGAACATTCAGAGAGACATGCAAGAAAAGTAGCAAGTGGAGCACAGCGGAGGCCACTAAGGTTTGAGGGTGGAGGCGGGAAAAGGTGGGAGTGAGGGGGGGGCGTTTGGTTGAGGCATGAACAAAAGAAAAGAAATAGAAGGGATGAGGACGAGGGGAAACAGATATAAGAAAAGAAGGAGCGAGATTTATCTGCCCCCACCTGTAAAACATGTCACACTTGATAGCCATTGCACATATGTGTGTGTGTGTGTGTGTGTGTGTGTGTGTGTTCTCATGCCCCAATATTATGCATACACACTCCCTGTGTGGGTGAATGGAGAGCCACGACACACTGATTCAGATTGACAGCATGCATATCATTTGAACAGTGCAGGGACCTGAACAAGCCTGACACACATGAACAAGCACACGCACAGACGTGCACGTGTACGCACAAACACCGGGCCGAGATAGGACGGTGACCACAGCACGACCAAGAGGCATGGCAAGATATGAAAACCCCATATCTGAACGAGAAGCCGGGGGAATGCGTGCTATACGGTGAAGAGATTGGATTTGTTTGTGTGTTGGTGTTTAACCCCAGGAAGTTCTTCAACCATGTGGTCACACCTGACTCACCCTTCCTGAGGGGTCGAGTGTGCGCAAACCCTGAGAAAAAAAAAGGAGAGATCATGGGGGCACATTTCTTCAGAGACGCCGGTAGATGGAGTGTGAGAGAGAGAAAGGTGGCGGCGACAGCGAGGCAACAGAGCGGATAAAGGAAGAGATGAGTTCAGAGAGGGGTGGGTGGGGGGGAGGGGGGGGGGTAAGGCATAGAGGAGGGAGATGTACAATCGAGAACATACAAAAATACGACAGTCATCTCCGCTGCCTGGACTTAAAAGACGATTATCAGATAGCTATGTCCATTCTGTCAGAAGTAACACACAAAGACAGGTCCTGACCAAATATAGACTCAGTGACCACAAAATATCCAGGATATTTTTTTTTTAAAAACACATGCTGACCCAGAGAGAGGATTGAACAGGGGTAATAAAGAATACACATTTAGATCCCTGTTTCTTCTTGTTTTTTCGGGGACCCACTTTTTAAAAATGGCAAACCACAGTGACCCAGTTCACAATAGGCCTTATCTATAAATCATGAGAAGAGCAAATTTGTGCATAAAAGAATGTTCCATTCGACCATTTTTACTGCCATTGCACATCACTTTGTATTATCTTCAATCGGTAAACCTGTCATTGTAAAGAGATATTCGTGAATCACGACTTCGTTGTATGCATGTGATGTTAAAAACATATCCACGTTTAATACTAAATGGGAACAAAAAAATACATTTTGCTGCAGATCACAGGCTAGTTCATTCTTTTCATTTCCTCTCATCAGTATAACAAACAAGGTAGAATCAATGTTAAAAGTTTATTTTTAGAACAATACGAACATTCAGGCTCCCTCATGTGGTCCAAAGGTGTACTGTTGATATAAAATAATAAAAGACTATGGAAGAAGTTCTGGATATTTATTTGCCGTCCATAATGAGATTTCCCGCGTCTTTTTTTGATTCAGAGAATCATCAAAAAAGTACTTTGAGTAAAACCTCAATTTCCTCACGTACTCGATACAAATCCTCTCACAGCTTGTTTCACAGGAACACAGGAGTCTGTCACATACGCTCGCTGAGCGTGCGCGCACCTAAATACACACTCGCTATAGTGAATATAATAATACAAGAGGATGGAAGGGACTTAAACGAATGAAAGCAACTGGGAGACGATAAAGGAAAGCATCTTTATGCAAGCTGCTAGACAAAGCGAGCCAACTTTGGACAAAACAGATGGGCGAGAGGATGTCAAAGAACATTCAGTTTGAAACTCTCCCAGTGTTTACGGTAGATGGTGAGGAAACTAACAAGGGGGCTATCTCGATTAACACCACCGATGGCGGAGCTTATGGTTCCCTTTGCTTCATTTATCACCGATGCACACCCACAATCACAATGCGTTTCTTGTCAGCTCCGTCACCGTATTTTTGTCATTTAGAACAATGTTTCATCTGACAGCTCTGTTCTCACAACGTCTGAAGACAACAAAAAAAAGTTTCTGGAGGCATCTTCTTTTATTCCTGAACTGTTAGAATGAGTAGAACCCGTTTTCCCTGCATGGGTGAGGAGTGTGTTGTTGCTTTTCAAATATGAATCATCGAAACTCCCACTATTTAGCCCACAATTTACTTGATGTTAAGGGTACATCAAAACTCCCAGAATGTTTAGTGACTGTGGTTGCCAACATTAAAAAAAGCACTGATAATTGTAACTCTCTTCAGCATCAAGTTTGCTGTTGGACACTATAATAGATACGCATCTTAAATCACTGCTATCAGGAGGTGGTCAGAAATATAGCATTGATACTGTGCTGTCCAAGTTTATGGGGCCATTAAATGCAAATTCTGTATTAGGGTGAACTTGGCATTTGATTTATGAAGGCGTGTCCTGAATATGACTCACTGCATGCTTTCTAGGAGGTACATTTATGCTCCCATTGGATGGCACATCGATGTAGATCAATGTATTGTAATGGAGGCTTGAATTAGAAAACCATTATTTCTATTCTGCGGTCTCTGGCCCAAATTCAATTTAGAATTTAGGGATTTAGTGGACACATTTATCCAAAGTGACTTTGTAAACTGAGTGAACGTGCCTCAGGCATAAACAGGGGACGCTGGCAGATAAGTCGATGTTCTGTGAAAAACTGGTACATTTAAGAAAAGTTAATCGGTGAAAGATCAAAATGCAAAATGCTCAGTAAAGCATACATGTCTATCGCTGTGTTTACCGTATAAGCCTGCAGGGATTTGGCTGAGCAGCCAGGTCTGTTCTTTCTGCCACACGCCCTGGAGGTTGGAATTAAGCAAAACAAGAGCAAACATTCACCTGCAATGTCAAAAGAGTTTGACATTTTTGGAATTTAACATCTGGTAATACGGATCAGTTTTCAGATATGTAAGATATTCACATGTTCTCAGTTTAGCCTGCAGCATCAAACCAGCGGTGCTGATGTTTTAAGTTTGGGTTTTACGGCGATGAGCTTCATTCCAGCCCAGGAGACAACAAGGTGAGTGACTTGCACACAAGGTGTGTGAGGTGCATTACAGATCTGGTTGGGGGTTACAAGCAATTAACTCTGCATCATAGTAGCAGTCTCCCTCGCTGTCTCTGTCACACACACACACACACACAGTACAGTATGTTTATGCAGACACAGAGATTGCACATTAACTGCTTAACTTGAATCCCCAAAAATGAGATTCACATATAGTCAGTGATGATGTAAATCAAAATGTGCCTGAACTATTTCACTCACTCAGATTTGATAACATTAGCTTTCAAATATGACCCAGATATGTGCAATGAAGCTAAGGGCTGACACTTGATGTTTGAAAAGGGCTTACTCTGTGTAGAAGGTCACCTGTGCTGCTGTGCATACACGCTGTGCATACACGCTGCACACACACACACACACACACACACACACACACACACACACACACACAGTGTAACTATCATAGGGCAGGTTAGTGACAGTGTACTCTCCAAGCTGTCAGCGCCATTCTGCGGTTTGTCCGGGACAAAGCGTAAAGTTCCCTTTGGTTTTCACCTCTGCGGACTGACTGGTATATTGCATTCCCCACAAATACAGAAGCAACTACAGAAGCCAATTAAATGCAAACATGCATTTGGGTTTTTTATGTTCACATTTGGACAAAACCTAAAAGAATGTAACTTACAGTAAACTGCAACAGCTACTGGATTCCAGTAAAGGCCTGTAATGTCACCAAATGGAGAGAAGTGTGCAATAGAGCTCTTTCCCTCTGACAGATATGTATAGATAAACATTTGATGTGATACTTCTTGTCTGAGAATCAAGCTTTGTGTCGGGGTCACAGCTAGGCTCAGGTTTTAGCAGCCGCAGGGAACAACCAGAGAATATCAATGTCAGTCATGCCATTTTGAATATCAAGTTGCATGTGCAGAACTGCACTGAGCAGAAAATTCTTCATCAGAAAGTATCGTAATAAGCAGAACATATTCTGATTACAAAACAAAACATTGCACAGTCAAGTGGTGCAGTGAAAAATTAAACAAAAATGCACGACCATAAACAAAACGTGCTGAGAACGGCGGTTGCAATATTATTAAGCTGATACATAAATAAAATAACCTGCCACTTCAACACAGAGATGTAGAGAGGATATCAACTCGACACCTTCTGCCTACAGACTCACACTTCAAAACAAAAAACAGCAACACAGAAAACAGCTGAGTTCCTACAGTGAGTTACGATTATCGCACCGTCTGTTGTTTTACTCAACTGTCTGAACGTCATCCAGGGACGAGCTTTGTCCTCCTCAATGTGCTCCACGTTACACTTCTATGCTCGTCCATTCTCAGTCTCTCTGTCCCAGTAGAACCAGTCCACACAGTCTGTCTGTGTCCCAGTAGAACCAGACCACGCAGTCTCTCTGTGTCCCAGTAGAACCAGTCCACACAGTCTCTCTGTGTCCCAGAAGAACCAGTCCACGCAGTCTCTCTGTGTCCCAGTAGAACCAGTCCACACAGTCTGTCTGCGCTGCAGCAGAAAGGCATTCACACACCTATCAGAAGTTAAATCGTCCTCAGTGAACTTAGCCACCACTGGAAGATCCACCATGAGTACGTTAGCATTCAATGTTAGCTGCATCATCATGGGTGTGTTTGATTTGGGTCACTGGGCGAGCTCGAGCTGGTTAGCGGATTATCGCACCGTCTGTTGTTTTACTCAACTGTCTGAACGTCATCCAGGGACGAGCTTTGTCCTCCTCAATGTGCTCCACGTTAGACTTTTATGCTCGTCCATTCTCAGTCTCTCTGTCCCAGTAGAACCAGACCACACAGTCTGTCTGTGTCCCAGTAGAACCAGACCACGCAGTCCCTCTCTGTCCCAGTAGAACCAGACCACACAGTCTCTCTGTGTCCCAGTAGAACCAGACCACGCAGTCTCTCTGTGTCCCAGTAGAACCAGTCCCTCTCTGTCCCAGTAGAACCAGTCCACACAGTCTCTCTGTGTCCCAGTAGAAACAGTCCACACAGTCTCTCTGTGTCCCAGAAGAACCAGTCCACGCAGTCTCTCTGTGTCCCAGTAGAACCAGTCCACGCAGTCTCTCTGTGTCCCAGAAGAACCAGTCCACGCAGTCTCTCTGTGTCCCAGTAGAACCAGTCCACACAGTCTGTCTGCGCTGCAGCAGAAAGGCATTCACACACCTATCAGAAGTTAAATCGTCCTCAGTGAACTTAGCCACCACTGGAAGATCCACCATGAGTACGTTAGCATTCAATGTTAGCTGCATCATCATGGGTGTGTCTGATTTGGGTCACTGGGCGAGCTCGAGCTGGTTAGCGGAGGCCGTTTGATTTGTCATACTGAGCAGACTCACAGGCGTTACCACCTACAGTGAGCCAGCGGGCACCAAAGCACTGAAAAGGAATTCGGCTCATTAACAGCCTTTCCCTTTTCTTTCTTTCTGAATGACGTCATCCTTCATTTTATTGCATTGTTATGTTGTTGTTTTTTTGTTCTGTTCACTCACTGAAGGCCCTGGTGCACCCCCCCCCCCCCCCATATCCCACCACCAAATATAAATATAGCCTCGCACAACATTAAGTTAAAGAATAAAAAGTGTAACGATCAAAGGTACAGGGGGTGACCGTGGCTAAGAAAGTCTGGTAACCGGAAGGTCGATTGTTCGATCCTTGGCTGGGACGTGTCCCTGAACAAGACACTGAACCCCTAACGGCTCCCTGGGTGCCTGTCATGGGCACTGCTCCCTATAAGGGATGGGTCAAATGCAGAGACAAATTTCCCCCTTACCGGGATGAGTATAGTATAATAATAAAAAAATAGCTATGCTAATATTTGGACTAATTGATTAGGAATTCATCAGCTGCACTCAACCTAATATGATAAAAGTTGCTCTGCAAAGATTGTACAAGCGACAAAAATGTTTGTGATAATCCACAAAATGTCTGTTTGTTTGACACTCTATTTACAACCTCTCTTGATTTAATTGGATGTTGCACAATCTAATCATCCAACACCACACTACTCATTCTGATCTTAATAAACCAAACATCTCTGCAGACCTATTTGTCTGATCATGACCATACAGCCCTTACCCACCTCCATCCACACACAAAGGAACTCACATTTAATTTACTGTGTTTGTCTTTTGTTATTGTTGTTTTTACATGCTTGCCTTTCTGTTTGGGACTTGATTTTCAGTTCTCTTTGGGGACAACTCACACAAGCCCACCCACATCTCTGTCTTCTTCTGCACAGCTGTTATGTATCTTTGTTTTCATTTGATGTTTTCTTTACACATATATAAACACCAATCTTCATCCAATCTCCCCGGGGTAACACTTTCACAATGCTGTACCCAACAGGTTATGTATTCATGTTGCTAAGATAAAACCATATGAGGTGGCCACGCAGAACATGAATCCAGGACCGCAGTCAGCTCAGGGCGGGCCCACGCACATCTCAATGTGTGGCTGATAGCTTCGGTGCAGAAATCTGGAGTCATGCTGGCGCTAAATATAGACAAAGGTTTTATGTAAGCTGAGGTGAATCATTCCATTCCACACATTTCAGCACATTTATTCACACACACGGAATAAGTGACACGGCACAGGTAAAGGAAACACAGGCATGTGTTAAACATCCGCAGTGCTCATCACATGAAATAGATTTAGAGAACTGACAGCACATACGCCTGCTGTCTGCCTGCTGAAATCCCACACATACATGTGTCTGTGTGTGTGTGTGTGTGTGTGTGTGTGTGTGTGTGTGTGTGTGTGTGTGTGTGTGTGTGTGTGTGTGTGTGTGTGTGTGTGTGTGTGTGTGTGTGTTTCTCCAGGGCCTATATGAGCCAGTTGATTTGAATGTGTTAATCAAAGCCCTAACGTGATTGATTGGATGTGTGTAGAAGGGCTGGAGGGTTGTCCTTCACATAGGCATCCGTGTCTAAACAAACAGCACAGACACACACACACACACACACACACGCACACTTAATCACAGTAGGACGGAGCCCATGTAAGCGTGTGAAACAGTGGAGCACAGGTTTGTGTCTCCCCCCTCCTTTGACATTCACTGGTTCATCCACACCACTACTATTTGTTTTATTATCAGTATGAGCACAGTGAACAAAGGAGTCAGGGGTAGGGGTGAGTATCGAGCCTCGCTCAAATTATCTGAGTGGATGCAGAACGCGCACAAACACACTAGTACGCTAACAACACAGCCCTGGATATTGATCTCGTCTGCCACAAAATAATGAAGAGGGGAAGTGTTAAAATGAGCTATTTCCAATTAAGAATGCGGGAAGAGGGATGGGTTTACAGCTGAGGAATGACAGAGAGAGAGGGAGAATGAGAGAGACGGTTTGTCAGAGAAAGGCAGAGAGGAAGGAAAGAATCAGCAGGGGAAGATGGAGGAAAGGGAAAGATGTTGGAAACAGAGGTAAAGAAGAGCAGATTTGTTTGAGGTACGAAGAATTGAGGGGAAGAGAAGAAGGGGAGGAAAGCATGAGTGAGACAGAAAGAGATACAGGGAGTGGAGAATAAAAAAAGAGGAGGAGGACTGAATTGTGGTCATCATGGCAACCAAATCTCCTCCTCCTCCTCCTCCTCCGAGAGAGCACCTTTGACACTACCGGGTAGCTTCAGAGCACTGATAACCTCTCTATCTCACACACACACACACACACACACACCTGAGTGTCTTGGAGAAACCTGCATGTCAGACTGACCATATGCATCAAAGCCACAGACACACTCACGTGTCACTGCTGTTAACGGGTCCTGACAAACAGAAGAAAGGGAAAGGTCATCCTGCATGATTCCCTCAGCCTTTGTCTGGAAGGATCAGAGTATGGGAACCTGTTCTTCACCTCCTCTATTCCATCCATCTCTCCTAAAATCAGCCTCACACACATTGCCCTCTGTTACATCAGATTAGATTATGATGATACTTACGAGTCTCTCAAACACACACACACACACGCACACACATAAAAAGGGTGTCTGGTTGAAAGGACTGCAGAGATTTATGCCCTTGATGTGATTTTCATGTCCATCTCTGTGCCATCCCATGCATGTTGGACACGTTGTGCTGGTCAGCCAGAGATAGACAGAACTGTCAGATCGTAGGATTGTTGTATAAGATATCGCTTCACTTTCTTCTTCACAGGCTTCAGTTGGACCGTCGTTGCAAGATCACAGGAAGTAATTTGGGTTCTTTTAATGTTGTATATCTATGTAATTTTAAGACGGTCAAAAATGAATGAAAAAGGTCAAATCAATATGGAATCCTAAGTTCTGACCGCAGCTGATGGTAGAAAAAGTTTGTGCATACACAAACAATTTCTCTGTGAATTCCACCCGGTGAAATTGTCTGTCACTTTAATGTTGGAACAAATGTGTGAACTGAAACATTTTCCCCAACGTCTTTAAGAAAATTGCATTAATATAGCAATGGCGCCATCTTCTGGCTAACATGGCTAAGTTTCTTTATTTATTTCATTCATTGGACTCTTGTGAGGTCCTTATACAGAATCTATTTACGGAATAAGAAAGGGAACCAAGATTAGGCCTTGCTGAATCATTGAAGATTTCCATCTAAACTGTGATACAATTGGGTTTATAGCTTGAGGATTCATGTCTTGTTCACTGTGAACATCTGCTGGTCAAAGGAATTCATAGCAGGGAAATCGTGAACTCATCCCTCATGCCTTCATAAGCTCCTCTATACTGATGAAGACTGCTCTTTGATAGGAGGTGGGATGTAGTCTCAGTCAATGTTGGTACTAATTATGAATCTAAAACATTATAGTCTTCTTATGAATGATGAGTAATCGTTGTGCATCAGTTCATATCCAGTTGGTGTGAAGGTTTCACTACAATGATCTTAAAGGACAGAGTGCAGCAATAACTGTGTTTCACAAATATCATAATAGTATTTCTGCTGGCCAAGGAAGGGGCTTGTTGATAGATACTGTGCTTGTTGAAGGAGTCACAAAAGTCCATGTTTATCAAGTCCGTGCTTTAATACATGTTGTAAAGGGAAGCCTTACACTCAGTAATAAATCTGGAATGTCTGGGAGGGAAAACAAGAAAGCATGCCGAATGTCAAAGCACCTTGAAGAACAGTGGATCACATCTTTAGTAGAACTTCTCGACTAAACACTGCAAACTGCAAAGCAAATAACAGCCAGATAACATTGGCTTGGGACTACTCATGTTTAGCTTTGCTTTTCAGTCGGTAGCTCTGTCAAGTGTGCAGTAAGAACATGCAGTTACAATGTTTACTGTCTGTGTTTCTCTGGGTACATGTGTCTTATCCAGCCATCTTTTTGTCTGCTTGCATCCACACATGTCAACAAGCTAAATTCTTGCATAGTACATGATAAACACGTAAGGCACTACTGATACCACATGACATTTGAGACCTTAAAAGCTGGGACTATATATGTGACCTGATGCTACACTAATTGAAAAAATTAATTTCAATCCAAAATTCCAGGGAGGGTGGAGGTTTACTTGATCTCGAAGCTCCTGACGCGAGCCTCCCCATGGAAGCTGATGCACAAGTACTTCTCTGCACCCATGCGGTTGGGGAACTGGATCTTGGAGCCATCTGGTAAAGTCGCCTCGAACTCTGTCGGAGTGAATTCAATGATGATCTAGAGAGTGGGATGTGAGCAAGAGAGGGAGAGTGAAAAAGAGGAAGAATAATTTAATGTTTTCTTTTTATTAGCTGCATGCTCGACCATATCAAAGTAAATACCTGATCGGATGAAAATATATAGATCTCACAGATCTCTAAGTCCATAAATTGGTGCTCAAATAATTCAAGTTATCAGATGTACAGTGACATATTTTCGAACGGAGGTCATTAACAGACAGAGAGAGGCATAGCACGTACCTCCACACACACACACACACACACACACACACACACACACACACACACACACACACACACACACACACACACACACACACACAGAGACACAGATGAGCTCTCACCTTGAACTCCTCTCCCTGGCGGAAAGGAAAGCCTTCGTCACGGAGCTCCTCGCGCCAGCTGCCTTTCTCGTAAGAGTTGCAGACCACAGCATTCTCGTCTCCGTGGGCTTTGAAACGAGAGCTGATCTGCATCGCGATCTCCTTCTCATCAGGGCCAATATTTATTGTAAAACTATGGCAGAAAAGAAACAAAAAGATATATTACTTTTCTAAATGGCTGCTTATATTTAAAATGGGTAAGAAGACACCAAGTGCACAAACTATTGGGACAACCTCAGCAGTTGCGTGGGTGCTCTTCTCATCTGCTAAGCATTATCTTCATCAACCCCACATTACTGAATGGAAGTTTAGAGGTAGTCACTGATTGTAACTGATTACAGTTTCCACCTCCAGCTCTGTTTGTGAGAACATACAGTAAAGACTGGCCCTCGTGTTGAGTTCATTTCATAGGGAAAATTGAACAAGTACAGAAAGTACAAGAAGAAGAACAGGAACGAAACACAGAAGAAGACGTCTCATTGTCCTCAGCCACTTCTGTCATTTGTACTTACCAGTCAGCATCAGGCTTGGGGACTCCAACAACGGTCAGGGTCTGCCCAACCTTGAAGGACATGTTCTTTATGATCATACCCTGTCGAAAAAAACAGGGGGAGGATAGTCACACAGTACGTTATTGTGTGGAAATACTACTGGATTTGTACTACATCCAATCATTATTGCAGCTTCAGGCAATGAACAGCGCCAGCAGTAGCTTCAGCCAACTCTGAAGTGAAACTTATAAAACAGGAGCCGACAGTGCTCGTCTATCTGAGTCACAAGATTATCAGAACAGAGTAAAAGCAGTGCAGGAGCACAATAGTGCTGTCAAAGTGTTACTTACTTTAAACATCTTTGCAGATGTAGTCACTCAAGTCGGGTTAAGAAGAAGTGAGAGTGGTCCAGGGCCTTAACTCACTGCACCTGTCCCTCGCAGGCTATATACAGTGTGGGAGGTTCCTTCAACCTGAGCGACATTTTCAAGCAGCGAATACAATCAGGCCACCAAAGACCATCGACCAATGACGTCAAAGTGTTGTTATAGTCTGTAAATAACTTATAGTAGTGTAAACTTTGATTATTTTGTTTAGGGCAATTTAGGACTTATCTTTACCTAACTACATACTTTTCATATTTCTATCTATGCCCAGTAGGTGGCGCTGTGGTTCCGCCTCGCGATGTACGCTGATGACTTAGTGGTCCTGTCTCCTTATAGCGCTGGTTTACAGCAATTGCTCAGAGTCTGCTCACGGTATGGCGTAGAGTATGACATTAAATTCAACTCTAAAAAGAGTGTTATCGTGATTGCTAAAACCAAGGAGGATCAGAAGCTACATTTCCCTTCATTTTTTATGGGAGGCCAAGAGCTAAATGTGGTGCACAAAATGAAATATTTGGGTCACATCATCAGGAATGACCTAAGTGATGATGACGATGTGCAGCGGCAGTGTTGCAAATTGTATGCACAAGCTAATATGCTGGCACGTACATTTCATATGTGTACAGATGACGTTAAAACAGATCTCTTCAGAGCCTACTGTACTCCACTGTATACAGCCCACCTGTGGTGCAGCTATAGTAAATCAAAAATGAACAAGATTCAGGTGGCATTTAATGATGCTTTCAGAATCTTGCTCAAGCTTCCAAGATGGACAAGTGCAAGTCATATGTTTGTGAGTCTTAATGTTCCCACCTTCCATGCTGTGTTGAGGAATGTTATCTACAAATTTAAATGTCGATTAAATGACTCAGAAAATGTAATTATAAAAGCCTTAACTGAGCCAACACAAAGTGATACAAGGTATTCTTCTTGTTTCTGGAAACATTGGAACAAATATCTGTATGTTTTTGACCACGAGTGACTTTTTTAACTACAATGATTATACCCGTGTCTTGATGTCCTCGTATTGTATTGGATTTTATATATTGTTGTATTTGTTGCTATATGGACTCATGAGTCTGAAATAACAGTTGAATAATGTATTTTTCCTGTGTTTTGTCATGTAGAAATGGAAAAATATATACAGGAGATTGTTTTCACTTGAAGAAATAAGATAGCTTGAGAAGACGCTGAATGAAGAAGCCACACGTTTGCCTGTCTTATTATTTCCTGTTTTTCTCAGGCATATATCTGTTGTAAGAGCCATATCAGGCTCATTCATGCTGGGACCTGTGAGAGTACGAGCATGAGGGAACTAGACCCAGTATCAAGGTGATGGATCCGTAGCCTCTGGAGCAGTTGACACAGAGAGTGAACAAGTCAGGAGGTCCACACGAGACAGAAAGCCCACACGGATATTGACATATGAGTCCTTGGGTCAGCCCTCATACTACCCACACAGCTCTGTAAACAGTGTAAGGGTACAGCCAATGCCCGTCTGGGGAATGCAGCCATGCCCCAACATGTCGCAACAGGAACACTCTTCAACATTTTACCAGGCATCTTACCAAATACCTCATCAGGCACTGACATGCAGGCCATGCCTTACACCCCAGTAGTGCCTTATTCTGTTCCTGTTTACCTACACTGAAAAACACACATACACACACACACACACACACACCTCCACATACCTACCGAACACATACTTATCTTTACCTATCTACATACATACTCACCTTTACTTACTTTACAAATACTTACCTTTACATACATAGCACAAACATACTTACCTTGACCTATTTGAAACGCAGTTACCTTACCTCGCCTATGCAGACACTAGAGTAAGTTAAATTGGTTGAAAGAACTCAACGGTTTTGTGGTAGTGTTTGAATAAGTTTTCTTTTGCGATGTCAGGATCCATTTTTATTTTGTCCGGGAGTGTGTGACGCACACAAAATGTTTTTCTCAGTCATAAATCTGTCATCAGGCTCATTCATGCTGGGACCTGTGAGAGTACAAGCATGAGGGAACTAGACCCAGTATCAAGGTGATGGATCCGTAGCCTCTGGAGCAGTTGACACAGAGAGTGAACAAGTCAGGAGGTCCACACGAGACAGAAAGCCCACACGGATATTGACATGAGTTGGGTCAGCCCTCATACTACCCACACAGCTCTGTAAACAGTGTAAGGGTACAGCCAATGCCCGTCTGGGGAATGCAGCCATGCCCCATGTCACAACAGGAACACTATCCAACATTTTACCAGTCCTAAACAAAATAATCAAAGTTTACACTACTATCATTACACTCTAAACAATTTCATCGTAAAACAACGGTAATTTACTGGCAGCAGGGATGCCAGTAATTTACTGTTTTTTTTAACGGTGAAGCTACCGTAATACTAGATTACGGTATGTGATAGTAGGATAACTGGGTTTTACGGGGATTTTACGATATATGCCAGAATGTTACCGTTTATTTACAAAAGGTAATACAACCCAATAGTTTTGCATTTAATTTACAACAAATAAAATAATCACAATAGATATTAAATACATAATTGTTGCAGTTTAATACATGTTCTCAAGACAAATAATAAAGGGACATTTGTATTACATCACAAAATACACAATGTACTGCATGTTTAGAAGAAAACAAATAAAATCATAACATTTTTAATGACCGGCTTATTAACTGAACTCATGAAGATAACCTCAGACTAGTAGCGCCGAGATTGAAAAGTGGCCACTGGTATGCTACTGTTGTTCAGTGTACCACTGAACAACAGCATACCACTCCAGGGATATATACCTACCGCTGAACAACAGCAGCATACCACTCCAGGTATCTATCCCTGGAGTGGTATGTGTTGAAGAAATTATTCAAGTCCAGTTCAGAAGTTGCTGTGGTGTTGTGAGTTTATTAAAGCATGCTGGCACACTGGTGACCTCACAGAGCAGATCTGAGCCGGTGAGTTGACCCAGAACAAATGAAAAATAAGCATTTTATACAGGGAGCCAGAGCAGTGTTTAGACTGCATATAAATACTAGAAAACTAGGGAAGACTATGACCAGACATAACGTAATTACAAGTAGAGACAAAGGGCAGAAAGGGGGCATTCACATTCAGACCTGCAGGAAGGACACACAGTTGGCATTTGGTCATTCAAGGGGTCGACACAGCAGGGGGGGGGGCTGAAGTAGCACCTATGAGTCATTTGGTTAGGAATTCTGGCCACAATGTGTATTCTTCATCATATGCCAGTATACTTTTCCAGTGGCACACCATTTGCTGAAGGCAGGTTCTGCTTGAAAGTGGTAGTCCACTGTCAGACAGGCACACCAGTGCCGTCTCTTGATGCATATGCACATTTTATGTAAATTGGTTTGATTCACGAACAGTGATGCCGTAAATGTATTTATTTGACTTTATTGACAAAGTAGCCCAACACAGCATCTTACATAAAAAAATGTATCCGTTTTATCCCGGCCATTTTCTTGTTCGGATATATGAAAGGCTTTTTAAATGACAATTAAGTGATTTAGTATTTACTGATGTGCCCTATATATATATATATATATATATATATATATATATATATATATATATATATATCAGTGGCGTCAGGGCCTGCAAAGCCTTCTCTGCTGGCCTAAACAGAATCACAAAAATATATATATATATATATTTTTTATGTATTATAATTTATAAAAATATTTTTCCCATTATCTTATCTTCTCATTGCACAGCTACTGTCTTCCTCAGTTGTTCTGCTTCCAGTGCAGCTTGTTTTAAGTAGAGCTTTTATCCAATCAGATTTCACCTCTGTGTCTCTCTGTAGAAGAGAGGCCCCAGGCCTGCAGCCTCACAAGTTGCTTCCATGTGCAGTTTAAGTGAATGGGGACGATATTGTTGACATATTCTTTGACGTGTCAGAGCCCGCTAGTCCCATACTATCCGGCCCACAGTTACATCACTATTAGTGCAGCGATTGGTCAGTGGGCGAGCACGTGACTATCGTGAAACGAAATTTAACAGCAGAGGCTTAGTCGTGTTGTGAATCACACGTGATGCAGCTCAGCCAATCAAATATTGGCATTCTGACAAGCGTCCTGACTCGAGTACCACACACCGTGACACAGGGGGCTGAGACAAGGAAAGACATTGCAGAGCAGTACGTTTTTTATTTGGGTTGTGAAAGTAAAATCATAAGACGTCTCCTAAAAAGATGTATGGGCCGTGGCGTGTCATTAAGGGATGATGGTGGGTCCCACAGTCAGACCAGCTGAGAACCACTGTCCTACATGAGCACATAAAACATTACGGTGTGCCGTTGGAAAAGTATTGGCATACCACTCCAGGTATCGGTACCTCCCTCTGAACAATAGCAGCATACCACTCCAGGTATCAGTACCTCCCTTTGAACAACAGCAGCATACCGCTCTAGGGATCGGTACATACCTCTGAACAGTAGCATACCATTGGCCACTTTTCGATCTCAGCGTCACTCCCTCAGACACTGAATCAAAATAGTATCAAGAACAGTGTAAAAGAACTGCATCACAGTCTAGCTTGTTAACAAGTCTTATACACATTTATAGTTAATTTGAACTGCATGAACTCACACATGAATGAAAACAATAAAGACAGAGAACACCTTAAAAGAGGACTTGACTGCAGCGTCTGGCTGGTATCCTCAATCTCTGATGACGAGTGACTGTAAAACAAACTAAATAAAAACACAATGTTCTGAACTTCTGGAAAGTTTCATGACATCCAAGATAAACAAGCTTAAAATAAGCTTTGGGTGTGATACCGTTTGAAATCCAACGTAAATTTACAGCAATTCATTACAGTGTACATTAACAAGTTACATTACTATGTTTGATCAACATATCTGGCCACATATGTCCTAATTGCACTTTGGCAATGTGCCCACAGCCACTGTGGTGTACGTGAGGAAGACACCATTCCAAATGGCGGCGCTGCTTCACCAGTACAGCGAACCGCTAACACATGCTAACAAACATTCACGACACTTGTATACATATTACAGTCACATTAATTAACATATTTAGTATGAATCGACCTACCAGAACATAAAGAGTCGATTCATTTCATCATAAAGAAAAAGTACAATGTGTAGGAGCCAGATAAAAACAAGGGATGAAACAACTACATAAAAACACAAAATACTCTATAAAATGTTAAGCACACATTGGTCCCCAATTCATATGTCATCGTTGGTGCACTTTACATGTTACTAACCTGAGAAAAACAGGATAAGATAGGCAAACGTGTGGCTTCTTCATTCAACGCTGCACGCGCACATGCAAGTCTCAGGGCGCGAGGCGGAACCACAGCGCTGCACTGCCACCTACTGGGCATAGATAGAAATACACTTCTAAAGGAAGTTTTATTATGATTAGCAAATCACAGAAATTCGTTCAAATATAATGAATCAAATATTCATCAAATAACAAAAATGTGACCATAAATTTTGTGTGAGTCACACACTCCCGAACTAAATAAAAATGGCTCCTGACATCGCAAAAGAAAACTTATTCAAACACTACCACAAAACCGTTGAGTTCTTTCAACCAATTTAACATACTCTCGTGTCTGCATAGGCGAGGTAAGGTAACTGCGTTTCAAATAGGTCAAGGTAAGTATGTTTGTGCTATGTATGTAAAGGTAAGTATTTGTAAAGTAAGTAAAGGTTAGTATGTATGTAGGTAGGTAAAGATAAGTATGTGTTCGGTAGGTATGTGGAGGTGTGTGTGTGTGTGTGTGTGTGTGTGTATGTGTGTTTTTCAGTGTAGGTAAACAGGAACAGAATAAGGCACTACTGGGGTGTAAGGCATGGCCTGCATGTCAGTGCCTGATGAGGTATTTGGTAAGATGCCTGTTAAAATGTTGGAGAGTGTTCCTGTTGTGACATGTTGGGGCATGGCTGCATTCCCCAGACGGGCATTGGCTGTACCCTTACACTGTTTACAGAGCTGTGTGGGTAGTATGAGGGCTGACCCAAGGAGTCATATGTCAATATCCGTGTGGGCTTTCTGTCTCGTGTGGACCTCCTGACTTGTGTCAGAACAAACAGCACACACACTTAATCACAGTAGGACGGAGCCTAAGCGTGTGAAACAGTGGAGCACAGGTTTGTGTCTCCCCCCTCCTTTGACATTCACTGGTTCATCCACACCACCTACTATTTGTTGTATTATCAGTATGAGCACAGTGAACAAAGGAGTCAGGGGTAGGGGTGAGTATCGAGCCTCGCTCAAATTATCTGAGTGGATGCAGAACGCGCACAAACACACTAGTACGCTAACAACACAGCCCTGGATATTGATCTCGTCTGCCACAAAATAATGAAGAGGGGAAGTGTTAAAATTAGTTATTTCCAATTAAGAATGCGGGAAGAGGGATGGGTTTACAGCTGAGGAATGACAGAGAGAGAGGGAGAATGAGAGAGACGGTTTGTCAGAGAAAGGCAGAGAGGAAGGAAAGAATCAGCAGGGGAAGATGGAGGAAAGGGAAAGATGTTGGAAACAGAGGTAAATAAGAGCAGATTTGTTTGAGGTACGAAGAATTGAGGGGAAGAGAAGAAGGGGAGGGAAGCATGAGTGCGACAGAAAGAGATACAGGGAGTGGAGAATAAAAAAAGAGGAGGACTGAATTGTGGTCATCATGGCAACCAAATCTCCTCCTCCTCCTCCTCCTCCTCCGAGAGAGCACCTTTGACACTACCGGGTAGCTTCAGAGCACTGATAACCTCTCTATCTCACACACACTGTGGCAACCCGGGGGACGTGGAGGCAAGATTCAGAGATAAGACAGGTGACTCAGAGACAGTAGCCATGTAACAAAAAGTGTCCTTTAATAAACAGGGTAAGGTAAAGGGGGATAGGGTCAAACTCAACAAAGGATTCCTCCCAGTCGGGGTCTTTGGCCTTCGGTCTACACCCAGTGAGACGATTCCTCCGTCCTGTTTGGGCAGAGGAGAGAGGTGAGTCTGCTGAATTACCTCCTGTCTGCTGCAGCTCCTCTCAAGAGGTTCAGGAGATCCTCGTATTCTTCTGCCCAGTCTGTCTGCCGCTGCTGCTTCACAGCTCTATGAACATATGCTCATTCTAATTAGCTGACGGGCTGCAGGTGTGACCACTGCCACATGCCTAGTGGCTGCAGCACCTGCACTGGATAGTATACTCCCTCTATCACCTCCCCCAACCTGAGCTTGGGAATCCACCTCCTGTGCTGTGTCTGCTCGGCTTTTCTCCCTGGTTTGCCACACATCCCCTCCACCAGCTCCAGGTGGGGGCTAGGAGCGTCAACCAACCAGCATTCCTCTCTCTTGGACAAGGCATCCGCATTTCCATGGGCTTTTCCCGACCTGTGCTCAACAGAAAATTTAAAGTTTTGCAATTCCAAGAACCACCGTGTAACTCGTGCATTAGTGTCCTTGGCTGTTGACATCCATCTTAATGGTGCATGATCTGTTACCAGAGTGAATTTTCTGACCAGGAGGTAATATCGTAGCTTGGTTAGCGCCCATTTAATTGCCAGACATTCCTTCTCTACAGTTGAATAGTTCCTTTCATGTTTTAGCAACTTACGGCTAATATAGGTCACTGGGTGTTCTTCCCCTGCCCTAACCTGGGACAGGACAGCTCCCACCCCTGATCCCGAGGCATCTGCATGGACGACGAACGTGTCCTCAAACTTTGGTGTACTCAGGACCGGCTCGGTGCATAAGGCCTTCTGAAGGGTTGCAAACGCTTCTTCTGCTTCGGCACTCCAGAGTACATGGTGTGGGTGGCTGTTTTTTGTCATCTCGTGCAAGGGGGCTGCAATGGTAGCAAAGTGAGGGATAAAACACTGATAATAGCCCACCAGTCCCAGGAACGTTTTTACTTGCCGTTTCGTTGCTGGCTTAGGCCAGGTGGTGATGGCTTCCACTTTCCGGATTTGGGGTCTTACAATGCCTCTCCCAATAGTGTAGCCGAGGTACTCTGCCTCTTCTAGACCAAGGTGACATTTTTTTGGATTGGCAGTCAGGCAGCTTGCCGTAGACTTCCCAAGACAGCTCTCAGGTGGCCTATATGGGAGGTCCAGTCTGGACTGTGGATGATTACATCATCTATGTAGGCCACTGCATACCCACGATGAGGTCGGAGCACCTGGTCCATCATCCTTTGGAATGTGGCTGGCGCTCCATGGACTCCGAAGGGCAGGACTTTATAGTGATATAGGCCCTCCGGGGTAGCAAAGGCCGTCTTTTCCTTGGCTCCTTCTGTGAGGGGAACCTGCCAGTAACCCTTGGTGAGGTCAAGAGTGGACACAAACCGGGCTGGGCCTAATTGCTCAATTAGCTCATCAACTCTCGGCATGGGGTAGGCATAACATTTTGAGATTTCATTCAACTTCCTAAAATCATTGCAGAATCTCTCAGTATCATCCGATTTGGGAGTCAGAACAATTGGGCTGGACCAGGCACTATGTGACTCCTCAATAACCCCCATTCCAACATCTTTCTCACCTCTTCCTTGATGGTCTTCCTTTTTGCCTCTGGGATGCGACAGGGCCGGAGCCTCACTTTCTTTCCTGGCTCGGTGATTATGTCATGTTGGATCACATTGGTGTGTCCAGGTAGGTCAGAAAACACATCCTTGAACTGACTGGTCAGTTCCACCACGTCTTGCCGGTGGGCCGGGCCCAACTGGGGGCCTAGAGGTACCTGTGAAGGGACAGGGTCTGGGATTTCAACGGTTAATGTTGCCATTGGAACACCGTCAGGAGCATGCCATTTCTTTAAAAGATTGATGTGATAAATTTGACAGGCCTTCCTTCTCCCAGGTTGTCTCACCTTATAGTTCACCTCGCTCACCCTCTCAATCACCTCATAGGGCCCATGCCACTTGGCCAGGAACTTACATTCAGCCGTTGGAACCAGGACCAGGACAAACTCACCGGGCCCGAACTCCCGCACTTGAGCTTTCCGGTTGTAGATTCAGGCTTCGGAGTGTTGTGCTTGCTGCATATGCTCCCGCACTAGGGGCCATATTTTACCCATCCTCCCTTGCATCTGGTCCACATACTCTATTATGGAGCGGTGGGGCGATGGCTGTTGCTCCCAGGCTTCTTTAGCCAGATCCAGCATGCCCCTCGGTCTCCGACCATACAGCAACTCGAACGGCGAAAACCCTGTGGAAGCCTGGGGGACTTCTCGGATTGAAAACAAAACAAAGAGGATTAGTTGGTCCCAGTTTTTCCCATCCACATCAATAGTCTTTCTCAGCATTCATTTTAGGGTCTTATTAAAACGTTCTACGAGGCCATCCGTCTGTGAGTGGTACACTGAGGTTCTTATGTGGCTCACCTTCAACAACTTGCACATTTCCTTCATGACCCGAGACATGAAGCAGCTTCCTTGGTCGGTTAGGACTTCCATTACAATGCCAACTCGACTAAAGAGGAGGAATAATTCCCTGGCAACTGCCTTAGCAGTTGCAGTGCGTAATGGTACTGCCTTTGGGTAGCGGGTGGCATAATCCATGATGACCAGGATGTAACGATGCCCCCTACTGGACTTTGGCAGGGGTCCTACTATATCCATGGCCACTCTCTGGAAGGGGACGTCAATTAAGGGTAACAGGATCAAGGGATTCTGATAGTGTACCTTTGGAGCTGTCTTCTGGCACTCCCGGCAGCTTTTGCAATAATCCTGGACCGCCCTCTTCACCCCTGGCCATTAGAAGCGACCCAGGATTCTGTCGTAGGTCTTCTCTACTCCCAGATGAGCTCCCAACAGGTGTGAATGGGCTAGGTACAACACTTTTGGAACATAGCATTTAGGGACTAGCAACTGTTCAACAACAAATTCCCCCAGCTTAGCTACCCTATACAAGGGGCCATTTTCACAGAAAAATGTGGAAACGTGGTAACACTCACCCCTTCTACTGGTTTCCCCTCGACCACCCCCAGGTTCTGTCTGGCTTGTTCCAGGTTGGGGTCTTCCAACTGGGCGGTCCCAAACTGGCCTGGGCGGATAGCATTTTCCCCTTCTGCCAGGGGGAACTCAGAAAAAAACTTTGTTTGACGGAGCCTCGTCCAGCCGTGGATCCTCCCTCGCCAGGGCCTCCTCATCTGTCTCCACTCCAGATGAAACGGTTGGGCTAGATGGTGCTGCACAGGCATGTACCACCTTGGCTTTCCGGTTGCTCCGAGGTTTCTTGTTTGAACAGCTTCTCCTGTAGCCAGCCGCCCTGTGGGCCCGGGTGATGTGGAGGCAAGATTCAAAGATAAGACAGGTGACTCAGAGACAGTAGCCATGTAACAAAAAGTGTCCTTTAATGAACAGGGTAAGGTAAAGGGGGATAGAGTCAAACTCAACAAAGGATTCCTCCCGGTCGGGGTCTTTGGCCTTCGGTCTACTGACCATATTCATCAAAGCCACAGACACACTCACGTGTCACTGCTGTTAACGGGTCCTGACAAACAGAAGAAAGGGAAAGGTCATCCTGCATGATTCCCTCAGCCTTTGTCTGGAAGGATCAGAGTATGGGAACCTGTTCTTCACCTCCTCTATTCCATCCATCTCTCCTAAAATCAGCCTCACACACATTGCCCTCTGTTACATCTGATTAGATTATGATGATACTTACGAGTCTCTCAAACACACACACACACACGCACACACACACACACACACACATAAAAAGGGTGTCTGGTTGAAAGGACTGCAGAGATTTATGCCCTTGATGTGATTTTCATGTCCATCTCTGTGCCATCCCATGCATGTTGGACACGTTGTGCTGGTCAGCCAGAGATAGACAGAACTGTCAGATCGTAGGATTTTTGTATAAGATATCGCTTCACTTTCTTCTTCACAGGCTTCAGTCGGACCGTCGTTGCAAGATCACAGGAAGTCATTCGGGTTCTTTTAATGTTGTATATCTATGTAATTTTAAGATGGTCAAAAATTAATGAAAAGGGTCAAATCAATATGGAATCCTAAATTCTGACCGCAGCTGATGGCAGAAAAAGTGGTCAGACAATTTCTGCATACACAAACAATTTCTCCGTGAATTCCACCCTGTGAAATTGTCTGTCACTTTAATGTTGGAACAAATGTGTGAACTGAAACATTTTCCCCAACGTCTTTAAGTCAATTGCATTAATATAGCAATGGCGCCATCTTCTGGCTAACATGGCTAAGTTTTTTTAATATATTTCATTCATTGGACTCTTGTGAGGTCCTTATACAGAATCTATTTATGGAATAAGAAAGGGAACCAAGATTAGGCCTTGCTGAATCATTGAAGATTTCAATCTAAACTGTGATACAATTGGGTTTATAGCTTGAGGATTCATGTCTTGTTCACTGTGAACATCTGCTCGTCAAAGGAATTCATAGCAGTGAAATCGTGAACTCATCCCTCATGCCTTCATAAGCTCCTCTATACTGATGAAGACTGCTCTTTGATAGGAGGTGGGATGTAGTCTCAGTCAATGTTGGTACTAATTATGAATCTAAAACATTATAGTCTTCTTATGAATGATGAGTAATCGTTGTGCATCAGTTCATATCCAGTTGGTGTGAAGGTTTCACTACAGTGATCTTAAAGGACAGAGTGCAGCAATAACTGTGTTTCACAAATATCATAATAGTATTTCTGCTGGCCAAGGAAGGGGCTTGTTGATAGATACTGTGCTTGTTGAAGGAGTCACAAAAGTCCATGTTTATCAAGTCCGTGCTTTAATACATGTTGTAAAGGGAAGCCTTACACTCAGTAATAAATCTGGAATGTCTGGGAGGGAAAACAAGAAAGCATGCCGAATGTCAAAGCACCTTGAAGAACAGTGGATCACATCTTTAGTAGAACTTCTCGACTAAACACTGCAAACTGCAAAGCAAATAACAGCCAGATAACATTGGCTTGGGACTACTCATGTTTAGCTTTGCTTTTCAGTCGGTAGCTCTGTCAAGTGTGCAGTAAGAACATGCAGTTACAATGTTTACTGTCTGTGTTTCTTTGGGTACATGTGTCTTATCCAGCCATCTTTTTGTCTGCTTGCATCCACACATGTCAACAAGCTAAATTCTTGCATAGTACATGATAAACACGTAAGGCACTACTGATACCACATGACATTTGAGACCTTAAAAGCTGGGGCTATATATGTGACCTGATGCTACACTAAAAATTAATTTCAATCCAAAATTCCAGGGAGGGTGGAGGTTTACTTGATCTCGAAGCTCGTGACGCGAACCTCCCCATCGAAGCTGATGCACGAGTATTTCTCTTCACCCATGCGGTTGGGGAAGTGGATCTTGGAGCCATCTGATAAAGTCACCTGGAACTCTGTCGGAGTGAATTCAATGATGATCTAGAGGGTGAAAAAGAGGAAGAATAATTTTAAATTTTTTTTTTTATTAGCTGCATGCTCTACCATATCAAAGTAAATACCTGATCGGATGAAAATATATAGATCTCACAGATCTCTGTAAGTCCATAAATTGGTGCTCAAATAATTCAAGTTATCAGAGGTACAGTGACACATTTTCGAACAGAGGTCACTAACAGACAGAGAGAGGCATAGCACGTACCTCCACACACACACACACACACACACACACACACACACACACACAGACACAGACACAAATGAGCTCCCACCTTGAACTCCTCTCCCTGGAGGAAAGGAAAGCCTCCCTCACGGTACTCCTCACACCAGCTGCCTTTCTCGTAAGAGTTGCAGACCACAGCATTCTCGTCTCCGTGGGCGTTGAAACGAGGGTTGATATGCATCGTGATCTCCTGCTCATCAGGGCCAATATTTAATGCAAAACTATGGCAGAAAAAAAACAAAAAGATTTATTACTTTTCTAAATGGCTGCTTATATTTAAAATGGGTAAGAAGACACCAAGTGCACAAACTATTGGGACAACCTCAGCAGTTGCGTGGGTGCTCTTCTCATCTGCTAACCATTATCTTCATCAACCCCACATTACTGAATGGAAGTTTAGAGGTAGTCACTGATTGTAACTGATTACAGTTTCCACCTCCAGCTCTGTTTGAGAGTACATACAGTAAAGACTGGCCCTCGTGTTGAGTTCATTTCATACAGAAAGTAGAAGAAGAAGAATAGGAACGAAACACAGAAGAAGACGTCTCATTGTCCTCAGCCACTTCTGTCATTTGTACTTACTTTGTAGCATCAGGCTTGGGGACTCCAACAACGGTCAGGGTCTGCCCAACCTTGAAGGACATGTTCTTTATGATCATACCCTGTAGAAAAAAACAGGGGGAGGATAGTCACACAGTATGTTATTGTGTGGAAATACTACTGGATTTGTACTACATCCAATCATTATTGCAGCTTCAGGCAATGAACAGCGCCAGCAGTAGCTTCAGCCAACTCTCCGATCCTCACTTCATCCTTAGAAATAACACAACATGTGTTTTCAATTATACTCCCATCAGCCAACTGGTCAAAGATTCCAGCTCTTTCCTGTCCTACCGTTGCCATGGCTCTTTTCCTCTACACAGATTTTGGCAGAGGCTAAAAATGTTGAGAAATGATAGGGGACGACCGTTAAACTGGGTAATATTTTCCTAAGTGCAATACTGGATGACAAGTATGCACGGTGGAAAAAAAGGCTGAGCACAGCAGAAAATCTCAGCTCGGTTGCTGCTGTGCATGTGGCAGGGGAATACTGTGCCGAGCCACGATTAGGAAATTAGACTTGAGAAATCTATTATCTGGTTACGAAACACAGATCACCACTGTTTAACATTTTGTCACTTTGTCAAACAATGTATCTGGGGAACTGTTAACTGTCGCCAGGGAAACAGGTACAAATATAGCAGCTCTTTGTGGGTTTACAATTCTTCTCAATATGGTTAAAGCAGAAGTTTAAATTCTGAGTTCTGAGTCTGATTCTGAGCAGAGAGACCGCCTGAAGCTCTTAGCTCTTAGTTCACAATCATGTATCTTCTGTAGTAACAGAAAATTATTTTTTACTAGATAGAGAATTGCAATTCACCACTGCCTTTCAGAGGTTGATCTAAGACAACTTTCCAGGGGACAGTAGCAAGAATTTTAACAACTTGTGTGAGTTTCATGCACTGCAGCTGTTGGAAAAAGTATTCTTGCTCATCTCGACAGTGTTAAATACAATCAGCAAGAAACCACACTTTCCCACCGAAAGGCAGTTTATTTAGTTGATAAAGTTCAGGGTCAGAATGATTGACGTGTTCAGGCGGACAAACTAGCAAAAGAATTGGAAGGGAAATGGCATTTCTCAATGACTTTTAGTGATATTGTTCACCTGACCACCACTTTAAATAATCCCTATATAGGTGGATATTGTGGTTGAAATGAAAGGCAAGTTGAAGGGATCGAATGACATACGACATTCTTTCCATGTTAGAGTCCAACTGTTAAGTGTGTGTTTATAACACATGGCACTGGGGCTTGAGCTGTGTGGGGATGGGCTGAGGTCAAAGCTGGCAGTCGCCCTGCATCTCTCCATATACACCACTGTCTAAAGGAATCTGAATGTTGCATTGTATAAAATATGCCAATTCATTACACTTGTGAGTGACAGAATCTAACTACCAACTGACTCGAAACACAACTAAGTATGTACACAAAACACATCCAGAAATAAAGGCATTATGAATTATTTAACTCTAAAATAACTGTTATCCTGCTGGAATTTCTATAATACAAATACAAAATCAGACACGCCCTGATAGAATCACATGCAAAAAAAAACTCCTCATGACCACTTCTGCCCTTTTCACTTCAAGAGGTAAACTTGATTATTACAGCATGGCTGCATCAATTCTCGACTCTACATGGTGACTTTATTTCATTATATCCTTTAATGTGATTTAAACCCGCTGGCCCCACCTCGCTGTGCCCTTTGCAATCACATGTTTACCCCTGTATCCAACAAAAAGCCAGAATGATACAGGGCCTTATTGTAATCTACTGAGTTTATGACTACCAAGAGACCAGAATGCATTGCTGGACGTGTTCAGCTGAGACGGAGAAGATTGGAATGAAATGTTGTTAGAATTAATTGTTAGAAAGCGTTTCTGTTCCAGTGTAATACACTTACTGCAGGAAGAATGTGCCAACTTAAACAGCTGGCTTGTTTTCAATGCATTTGCTGCTTGTATTAGTCGACTAATGTGAATGCATGTGTGCTCTGTCGAGAATACTTTGACCATAAAAGGCAATGTAAGAAGCCCAGACCTCTCAAAAGAAAAAAAAGCAACTAAAATGATGTGCAATGAGCTGGTTTAGTTAAAGCATAGTTCAGCTGGTTCAGATTCATTGACTGTATGCTGACACTCAACCAGCTGTCAGTGCCACTTATAAAACAGGAGCCGACAGTGCTCGTCTATCTGAGTCACAAGATTATCAGAACAGAGTAAAAGCAGTGCAGGAGCACAATAGTGTTGTCAAAGTGTTACTTACTTTATTCATCTTTGCAGATGTAGTCACTCGAGTTGGGTTGAGAAGAAGTGAGAGTGGTGCAGGGCCTTGACTCACTGCACCCTCGCAGGCTATATACAGCGTGGGAGGTTCCTCCAACCTGAGTGACATTTTCAAGCAGCGAATACAATCAGGCCACCAGAGACCATCGACCAATGACGTCAAAGTGTTGTTATAGTCTGTAAATAATTATTTTAGTGCTGAACAAGTGATTGCAGACCTTAGTGACGTGAGGGTAATTAGTGATTTGTTGACATCAGACTGTTATATTGTAAACTGGTGGTGTGGAGTCTGACTGTGAGAGGGTAAACTAGAGTGACAGACAAAAATAGAAATGCATTCGTTGCTAGGGAGACAACTCAATATTTGGCGCAGCCAATAGCCTTAATGCGCACTTACTGTATATAGCTTACAGTAGGATCAAATGGCCACATTTGAGACCAGTCGTCCTGCTGCATAAGTCAACCTCAGTTTCGAGAGAAAGAGGCCAAAGTGAAATGTTGAAACTGAGTCAAAATCCTCACAATGATCTGAATCTCTGACTCACAGCCAGCAACAGGCAATACTCTCACCAGCTGACACACAAGTGACACAGCTGCTGTGACTCAATGAGAGAATGAGGCACACACACTTACACTGCAGTGTGATACTACATAATGTCGTCTAGATTAAAACCACCAGGAGCAACTGACACAGTGAACTTAGATGGAGATCTTTCAGTTTTATGAATGTAGGAGGGTTTGGTCACCTCAAGGGTTTACTTGTTGTAAAAAAAAAAAAAAGTATCTCTCTCTTCCACACACACACACACACACAGATTATATAATGTATGTGGTTGCAGTTTTCACTGTAAACACATCTGTGAGAGGAATCTGAGGGGAACGAAGTCTTCATAATCATGTCTGCTAGTTAACACACTGACGACCTGTTCATTACTAACAACACATCTGCTTTTACATTCTGCTCACATGACAAACAAGCTCACTCTCACAGTCACTCAGCAAACATCCACCAGATAGTATAACTTAATATAATGGTTGCTCTCTTTAGGTACACGATGTATCTGGGAAGCTATATCAAGGAGATGTGGGTGCATCAGAAGTTCAATGTGGCACAAACATGTTATTTTTTTGTCTTGCCGCAAGACCCAGTCTTAAGACAGTCAGCAGATCTATTCACACAGAGACCTTTCACATAAACAGAGGAAGAACCCACACACACACGCACAATACAATCATTGTTTTTATTGCTGTATATGGCAATAAAAGTATTGATTATCACACTGTACTAAAGTTAATCTGCATTAATAATCAGAATCAGAACCGTTTATTGCCATGGTATGTTGAACATACAAGGAATTTGACATGACGGGAGGTGCATAACATTTAACAATCAACAACAATCAGTGCAAGTAGAAACATATTAAAATTTACAGAGAGATATAAAATAAAGTGAAATATAAAATAAAGATGAAATATAAAATAAAGTGCACAAACGAACAGATAACAGGACTATAAACAACGAACAGATAACAGGATTATAAACAACGAACAGATAACAGGACTATAAACAACGAACAGATAACAGGACTATAAACAACGAACAGATAACAGGACTATAAACAACGAACAGATAACAGGACTATAAACAACGAACAGATAACAGGACTATAAACAACGAACAGATAACAGGACTATAAACAACGAACAGATAACAGGACTATAAACAACGAACAGATAACAGGACTATAAACAACGAACAGATAACAGGACTATAAACAACGAACAGATAACAGGACTATAAACAACGAACAGATAACAGGACTATAAACAACGAACAGATAACAGGACTATAAACAACAAACAGATAACAGGACTATAAACAACAAACAGATAACAGGACTATAAACAACAAACAGATAACAGGACTATAAACAACAAACAGATAACAGGACTATAAACAACGAACAGATAACAGGACTATAAACAACTAACAGATAACAGGACTATAAACAACAAACAGATAACAGGACTATAAACAACAAACAGATAACAGGACTATAAACAACAAACAGATAACAGGACTATAAACAACAAACAGATAACAGGACTATAAACAACAAACAGATAACAGGACTATAAACAACGAACAGATAACAGGACTATAAACAACTAACAGATAACAGGACTATAAACAACAAACAGATAACAGGACTATAAACAAGTGAGATGTAAGTGTAGTGTAAAAGTGTTGAGTGTAATAGAAGGGATGCAGGGGAGTGACCGGTAGGAAATTGTCCTGGGGATGACAGAGTCAGTGTGGGACCCGGGCTCTGTTAATGAGCCTGACTGCGGATGGGAAGAAGCTGTTCATGTGGCGTGAGGTCTTGGTCCTGATGGACCTCAGCCTCCTGCCAGATGGGAGGGGCATGAACAGTTTTTGTCCAGGGTGAGAGGGGTCGGCTACAATCTTTCTTGCTCACTTCAGGGTCCTTGAACCCTGTAGGGACGGCAGATTGCAGCCAATCACCCTCTCGGCAGAGCGGATGATGCGCTGCAGCCTGCCCTTGTCCTTGGCAGTGGCTGCAGCATACCAGACCGTGATGGAGGAGCAGAGGATGGACTCAATATTGTTTAATACTATTTGCTATTAAACAATATGTACCTAATGTATGTGTTACAGGTCCCAGCATGAATGAGCCTGATAACAGATTTATGCCTGAGAAAAACAGGAAATAATAAGACAGTTAAACGTGTGGCTTCTTCATTCAGAGTCTTCTCAGGCTATCTTATTTCACACTTCCTCAAGTGAAAACAATCTCCTGTATATATTTTTCCATTTCTACATGACAAAACACAGGAAAAATACATTAAATTGTCCTAAACAAAATAATCAAAGTTTACACTACTATCATTACATTAACAAGTTACATTACTATGTTTAATCAACATATCTGCAAACCGCTAACACATGTTAACAAACATTCACAACACTTATATACATATTACAGTCACATTAATTAACATATTTAGTATGAATCGACCTACCAGAACATAAAGAGTTGATTAATTTCATTATAAAGAAAAAGTACAATGTGTAGGAGCCAGATAAAAACAAGGGATGTAATACAACTATCAGCTTAGCTAGCACTCGACAGTCAGTCTTAACTCACGTAGCTACCAAATAACTACATGAAAACACAAAATACTCTATAAAATGTTAAGTACACATTGGTCCCCAATTCATATGTCATCTTTGGTGCACTTTATATGTTACTAACCTGAGAAAAACAGGAAATAATAAGACAGGCAAACGTGTGGCTTCTTCATTCAACGCTGCACGCGCACATACAAGTCTCGGGTCGCGAGGCGGAACCACAGCGCTGCACTGCGACCTACTGGGCATAGATAGAAATACACTTCTAAAGGAAGTTTTATTATGATTAGCAAATCACAGAAATTCTTTCAAATATCATGAATCAAATATTCATCAAATAACAAAAATGTGACCATACATTGTGTGTGCTTCACATATGCCCTGCAAGTAATACTACCTCTGTGAAAGTTCCTTTGCATAGCAGCTTTCTCTATTAGTTGTTATATTTTGAGAGTTATATGATTGGTATGGTGTCTGCCTTGACCTGAGGTGAAGAAGTGGATAGTTGACCTGAGTGTATTTAAAAACACGAGTGTTCCCTGCCCTCCAGTGGCCACAGTGAGGGACTGCAACTCTACATGAATTTGATGGCTGAAACATATCTGGTATAGTGCAACGTTACCTTAAAACATCTTTGTTAACAGGGTTTTCAGTCATGCTTATCCAGCTCTCACACTTAACTAAGAGGAAGGCGTCAGCAAACTTCGTGATAACCTTCCAACGTGCTTGAAAAATAAAGATCACACATTTTTGACCTAAAAAATTCTTGAACCTCATTACTGTAGGGTACAATGTCACCTAGAAATCTGTTCCTGTATCTAGATACTCTGTTAAAGACATTTAGAATAGGGCCGAGCTTTGAGTTTGAGAGCTGTCAGGGAGTTTTCAGACATCCCTCCCTCTTTACTGCTAATTCCTGCATTAGCAGGATGATGAAATTACATTGACTGAGAAGTAACTTATTTGGGAATTTGAATTCAATAACATTTTGATAAAAACACATTTAAAAAAAAATAATTAATTCACAAGTATTGCCCAGTATGACATTTAAATAGATGAAATGTACCATACTATTGTAGAAAGTGTTTTAATGTTGGTTAACCATTCATGTCATGAGATTTTGACAAGAATTACGATTTACTTCATATGAGAATGGTGCATGTTGTGACTTTTTTATTTCACTTTTAAGATAAATGATATTGTCCCCGGTGCAGTGTCATGTTATATGAATTATGTCCACAGAAGTAATTACATTTTACAACACAGCTAGTCAGAGGCAGACACAAACTGATGATATTGACAGGAGTCAAAGGTGAACAAGAGACTGCCTCCCTGATGCAACCCTGTGTAATCTGCTTATGGGTATAATGTAACACCATTGTAATGTGTAATGTGACCCTTCGAAAATAGGTCTGTGGCCTGAAGCTGTTTTCTTTATTATTGCTAACAGGCATTGTTTTTTGGTAGTGCGAGGTGATTACCTATTATTTCATTGTCACTGATTTGGATAAAAAACATTAATTGTTAACTTATTGGTAACTTATGTCAAACTATTTTAAACTTCTATGTCCTATGAAACTGGCCAGTTTGTCAGAACAAACTTCAATAACGCTAAGAGAGTGATTCATTCACATTTCAAGAACAGGGAAATATATATTTAAATGAATGCAAACTTTTTATTGCGCTGATAATTATTTACCCCAATACCGAACTACAGCATCTATTTATGTTGTTGTTGTAATTGTAATCATTACATAACTCTAGTACAAGAGTATTACACTGTGATTGCAGCATTGCACAAACATTACCAGCCCTGCTGCTCAATGAGGGCCTGGTCCACCATGTAATTATATGAACGACCCCCTCACTGGTATTGGTCCACTGCTAATATATTCACATTCACTTTAATACTATTGGTGAACAGGAAGTAAAGAAGGCATGTACACACGCTAACCCACGCCTACCTTATTACTATTGATAAGGTGGTGGCAATTTACTTTTAACTGGATTGAATGTACACTGACGGCATATAAATAAGCGGCACGTCGTTGTAATGTGAGCATAAGTGAGGTGTAACAGTTTGACGTAACGCTATCTACCGTACCTGTCTGTAGCGTAGCTAACAGACCTTGTGTTTGACGTTAGAGCTTTGCGGTGGACTCTCCAGCGTGTTCGCGTGTTTTGGTTTTTGCCGGCCGTCATCACAACAGCTTGACATTTATCACTCTGCAAGGCTGGCGTAGAAGATGGCATCAATGGCAGCGGCGCACGAGCCAGGTATACTAAGCCCAGGCTCCATACCGCTGATGGCTGATGCTTTAGTCCCCGCGAGTATATTCGCTCCTGACCGGGGAGGATGTGGGGACGACGCCGGGGACGAGTACTTCGAGGACGGGGACATGATGAACGGCGAGCTCGAGGACCGCGGGGTTGACTTCACCAACAAGGTAGAGTGAGGCCCCGCAGTGCTAACTACATGGCCAAGCTAACGTCAGTAAACGTCAGTTAGCTGAATGAATGAATGAAAAACAAAAGATACGCGTTTCTTGCATGTAATGGAGCTATGTAGTTAACAAACATAAGTTGCACCATAATGTAACCACTGATTACTTTGTAATTACACACGTCTGACTGTCTCTGCACAGGGTATCGCTTTTGCTGACGTTGAAGTAGCTAGCTGTGGCTAACGCTAGCCCCAGCTGATGCTTGAACGCGCACGTTATCGTTGCTTATCAGTCGAAACACACTGTACCATATGCTACCACAACATGTCTCTAGCTGACCGTATCTGGGGATAGTGCTACTGTCTAAAGAACGGAAAGAAAAGAAAGAAAACGTGTCAGACTTTGTTGTCAAACAAACCATAATATTGACATCTTGACATGGTGCAACACAACACACACACACACACACACACACACACACACACACACACACACACACACACAACGAGATACTGGTCAGGTTAGCCTGCTGGACCACGAGCAGCAATAATGCCTATATGATCAATATATTAAAACAAATAGACCATCAGGCCACAGACCTATTTTGAACTATTAAAAGTAGCTATAAATCAGTGACAATGACATAATAACCTTGCACTACCCAAAAAAAAAAAAAAGCCTGTTAGCAATAATAAAGAAAACAGCATCAGGCCACAGAGCTATTTTAAGTTACTTAAAGTACGTATAAGACCTGTTAAACCTGTATGACAGTAACTGCAATCAGGCTTGTGTCGAAGGGTCACATTACACATTACAATGGTGTTACATTACCCATAAACAGATTACACAGGGTTGCATCAGGGAGGGAGTCTCTTGTCCACCTTTGACCCCTGTCAATGTGTTGTATACTTTGGTTTTCTTCTGGCGCAATAATACTGAACCGTGACATTCTTCTGTAACACCATTCATTTTCTTTAAAATGTTTTAGCATATATTGTACTATTAATAACACCGTCATCACTAGGTTTTTTCAGGGACATCTCTCTGTACCATTTTTCTTAATAGTGAAATAAAAAAGTGACAGCATGCATCATTCACATGGGAAGTTGTCTTAATTGTAGCAATAATATGATGACCATCAGCAGTTAATAAAACATCCACACTTTCACAACAGGAAGGCACATTTGTCCCATTTCATTGAGTTGTCAGCCGTTCATGCCAGTGATACCGGACCCCTGGACACAAGTTATTTCATTTATGAAGAACTCCATCCTGTAACTTGTGTGTGTGTGTATGAAACATGAAACTCACTGTACACCACGGCCAATCTTATTTAGTCCATAGCACTGGGTGCACATGTAACCTTGAGGTGTTTCATGGGAAGAGAGACAGCTGTGTTTGTGTGTGGAGAGCAGCTTTTGAACTTACCATTCCCTCTAGCTTTAGCCTACTTTCTACTGTGGCTGACAGTCTGAAGAGTTGGGGAAAATGCCCCCGAGTGTTGCTTCCTTTGAAGTCCAGTCACTGTCTCTCATGAAAGCAACCACATCTGGTGCTATCTCCAAAAACTTCCGAACAGTTCATGGCTGTCACTGATTGCAACTCATTGCATAAAGGATTTGCTTTGATCAAACATTAATCGTAGTATCGTCATAACTCCAACAATGGCCAATTTGTCTCTCCGTTTCCTTCCCACATGCACAAACCCAATAGCTGGCACTTGTTAGCCCAAATGGAGAGCAGTATGACTCGTTACTCCGCCAGCTACGGGACAGAATGGAGGAGGGATGTGGAGAGACCATCTACGTGGTTGGGATGGGCTCAGGTGAGAAAACACCGACACTTTTCTCCCTATTTTTCCAGTCAATCTGTGCCAAAGCACTTTACTAAACCTTGGTAACTTGTTTACTTCCCTCTTGTTCCCCCCCCCCCTCGTGGTAGACGGTAGTGACTGGGGTCTGGATGAGAAGGACATGGATGCCTCAGCAGCCACGGTGCGCTCTATGTGTGAGCAAGTGGATGCTGACCTCATTACTCTCCGCGAGCGTAATGAGGCTGCCGGTTTGGTTCGCGACTACCTGATCCGCCGGCGTGTGGGTGAGCTGGACTTCCTGGAGGTCAGGTGGGTGGTCAGAGATTAGAATAGAAAGGTTTATTGTGGTTATAATCAAGTAACACTCACAGCACCTATTAGTATGATGATAGTTCCTCTCTTTTTCACTCCATTGGCTACCAGAAAGTCAGACAGTAATGCCTTCCTGCTACAGTTTTTTGGTGATATTTGAATACTCCTCTACCCCTTAGGGTTGCAGTCGTGGGTAACGTGGATGCCGGTAAGAGTACTCTGCTGGGAGTGTTAACGCACGGAGAGCTGGACAATGGCAGGGGCTTTGCCCGCCAAAAGCTCTTCAGACACAAACACGAGATGGAGAGTGGCAGGACCAGCAGTGTGGGCAACGATATCCTGGGGTTTGACCAGGAGGGACAGGTGAGGGCTAGAGAGGTGACAGAGCAGAGAAGCAAGTTATCGACA
The DNA here is from genome assembly GCA_032191485.1 of Leptoclinus maculatus. Classification (NCBI taxonomy): domain Eukaryota; kingdom Metazoa; phylum Chordata; class Actinopteri; order Perciformes; family Stichaeidae; genus Leptoclinus; species Leptoclinus maculatus. The sequence continues at coordinate 14,853,858 of JAVDOI010000002.1, forward strand.
TGACTGAGCTTAGTGCCACACGGCGAGGTTTTCAAATGCGTTTGACATTCTGAATAACATATTGACCGTAAGAGTAGGAGAAGCAGGCTTATCTTTAGATGAAGGAGCAAAGGTAACAGGAATGTAGAGGATGGCATCCAGGGAAGAGAGAAGTGACTGTAAGGTGATCCAAGTGCACCAGATAATATATCACATAACAGCACCAGTTTTCTGACAGCACTGGGTACTGGTTATTTAGCCTTTATAGTACGTAATACAACCAGGAGAGAGATGGGAAACAAAAGACATGCTTACTGTATGAGCACATGAGACAGTAGGAATGATGTACAACTCCGCCCCCCCCCCCCCCCCCCCTCTGTCTGGCCCTAGGTGGTAAACAAACCAGATAGTCATGGAGGAAGCTTGGACTGGACCAAGATCTGTGAGAAGTCCTCCAAGGTTATCACCTTCATAGACCTGGCTGGCCATGAGAAATACCTCAAGACCACGGTGTTTGGGATGACCGGACACCTGCCTGACTTCTGCATGCTCATGGTGAGAACGTTGTGTGTGTGTGTGTGTGTGTGTGTGTGTGAATGAGAGCAGTAGGAAATTAGCATCAATCTAATAACTTTCACGAATGGGTGCCATATATTTAAAAACCTATTACTATGTAAAAATATACACACGCATGAAACATTTCTACTAAATTAAACCATGTTTTGTCTACCGTGTCCACAATGTGCAACAAATGTTTCTTTTAATAAGATACAAACAAAGATTTTTCTTCGCCAGGTGGGCAGTAATGCAGGCATCGTGGGGATGACCAAAGAGCACCTGGGCCTGGCCTTAGCCCTCAATGTGCCTGTGTTTGTGGTGGTGACCAAGATCGACATGTGTCCAGCCAACATCCTGCAAGGTCAGTCCTGTGGAGCTACAACTCTGTGTGAATGTGTTTCACTTCTACGTTTGAAGACACAATGCAGCAACAGGAGCAGCCTTATCTTTTCCTGTCATGTCTCAAAGTTGCGCCACGTGTCGTATTGTAATTTGTAGTTTTTATACGTTTTTATACGGCTATGTGCCATAATTGTTGCGGTCTTGCTTTGCTCGTAACAGAGACACTGAAGCTGCTCCAGAGGTTGCTGAAGTCCCCCGGCTGCAGGAAGATCCCCGTCCTGGTACAGAACAAGGACGACGTCATAGTCACGGCTTCAAACTTCAGTTCGGAGAGGTACTAAGTCTGTCCCAGCCAGATTCAGAGTGAGCTGTACAACTCTCCTTTATAACCTGTGTGTTGGTGTGTGTTTTGCTCCCCCCCCCCACCACCCCAGGATGTGTCCCATCTTCCAGATCTCCAATGTGTCTGGAGAGAACATGGACATGCTCAAGATGTTCCTCAACCTGCTCTCCTCCAGGACGTCCTACCGTGACGACCAGCCGGCTGAGTTTCAGATAGACGACACCTACTCTGTACCGGTACTGTCCAGTAAATAACGCTTATCACTAAAAGCATTTTATATGAGTAAAAACCCGCACAATGCTGTCTAAACAACCGGTTGTGTTCCGTTTACGTCTCAGGGAGTGGGAACAGTAGTATCAGGAACAACTTTACGTGGACTCATACGTCTGAATGATACAATGCTACTAGGACCAGACCCCCTGGGCAGCTTCATCCCCATTGCTGTCAAATCAATCCACCGCAAGAGAATGCCCGTGAAGGAGGTTAGAGGGGGCCAGACGGCCTCATTTGCCCTCAAAAAGGTAGGAAGGGAAAAACCTGAATTAATTAACTGCTCAAACCATGTACTGTATTAATGTGTTTAGGGAAGGTTGTGTATTGCTCCAATGATGCTTACATCTAATTTAACAGTGTTAAAACAAATTAACATTTCTTTGTTCCCCTTTCTGTGTCTTCTGTCATCTTCACCCCTCCTGTTGCACAACTCTTTGAGTAGATCAAGCGTTCGTCCATAAGAAAAGGCATGGTGATGGTTTCCCCAAGGTTGTGCCCGCAGGCTACCTGGGAGTTTGAGGCTGAGATCCTGGTGCTGCATCACCCAACTACGATATCCCCCAGATACCAGGCCATGGGTGGGTAACAATGACACGGAAAGGGGTCAAGGAGTTGGGGGGTGGGGGGGGGACTTTAAGCCTCGGAGAGCAATTCGAGCAAAGGCCACCAGCTGG